>OX387431.1:11847037-12223962 GCA_947563755.1 Lochmaea crataegi
AACATCATATTATAAAACAAATAAAAGTATATATATAATTACTTGATATAGAAGATTTTAGACATGAACATCACGATTATACTGTTTTTGGAAATTAGTGGTTTTTCCCATTCTCTTGTTGCAGTTGTATTTAAATATACCGGGGCTTCATTTTTGTTTGTAGAGTGAATAAGGTGATGATAAACAATTAATATTGTTGAATTATAGTTAAATAACGATTCAAAACAATGTTTCAATAGGTATGCTTACTGGTAAAAATTATTATTAATTCATTATTCATATTTTTTTCGAATCCCCGACAATTTTATTACATCGATAAAAAAAATTTCTGTACAAATAATCTGGTTCGTTTTTTATGTTATTATGTTTAAAAATGTTAAGGTCACTTTTTGCACGAGAAATAACGGATTTATTAGATTACTTGCAAGAAATGTCTGCATAATTGTATTGAGGTTACGAAGTAATTAACATATGAATTTAATTTGTAAATGGAAAATGTGCTGCTATAGCACGAAACAAGTCACTATCAATTCGAAAATTATAATTTTTTCACTGGTATAAAAACAAATAACGATATTTCATTAGAATCCGAACAATAAATTTCTGGAAGCTAACGTTCACAACATTATAAAAATCCATATTCATTCATTTTTCACACAACTGACATTTTCATATTATTAAAAAGTGATAATGATCTGTTTAGGTAAATTTGGAGAGCTCAAGATATTTCCTACACGAAGAAAAATACTAATAAATGAAGCTTAGCCAGCGATCGACCATTAATTTATTTCCATACCACTGATTTGATAGTGAGTATAATTCTTGAATAGTTAACATTGCTGTCAAATATTTAATAAAGAATGACAATTTGAAAATTATTTATAAAAGTTGACAGTTACTTGGTACATCGTAAGCGACACTCACTAAAAAATTCATACCGTTTTCATAAAACTGGCTATAAAATGAGACGGGTTTTGAAAAACTTGAATTTTATTTCATTTTATGGGGTTTCAGAACAAGCAAAACTTTTTATCAAGAATGACATTTTTCACTAAAACTGATATTTAAACATTTTTCACCTATAGGATACCCCATCCGTTGACACGCTGTATATTATGTGTATGACATAATATGTTGCAATATAATGTACTTACCTATATGAAGTTTGATGTTCATCTTCCAAACAACAAAATATACAGCATTATGCTGATACATATAACAACAATTATAATCTGCCATCATATATACTGTCGGATACAGAAAAATAATCAGATTATGCTTGTTAAG
Source organism: Lochmaea crataegi (assembly GCA_947563755.1). Lineage (NCBI taxonomy): Eukaryota > Metazoa > Arthropoda > Insecta > Coleoptera > Chrysomelidae > Lochmaea > Lochmaea crataegi. Next base: position 11,848,325 of record OX387431.1, read on the forward strand.
CATATCAAAATAGAAGAATATATATAAAGAAGTTCAATAAGACTGTTTACGATTTAATTCCAAATTTATAATCTTTCACAGTTGAAGAATGTCTTCGGGTAGAACTGTAGGAAGGACAAGAAAATCTGCTTCTGCTTTTAAATTTTTTATGTATTTATATTTTTTAAATGTTGTTATTGCACTTTCATATATTGATTTTATGAATATTGCTAATCATAATTTTTTATTTATATGTAACATTAGTCATAAATTTATTTTAGAGAACATATAAATGTTTAATTATGATATACAGGGACTAATAGGAAAAAAGCCAGGAGTGTGTAATCTGAGCAAAAATAATGTTAGTACTTTATGTAAACTTTTTCTATGTAGGCCCTCGTTTTCGAGTTATACGCCTCCAAAATTTTAAATTTGAATTTGGTTTTATTTTTATTATTTGTACTAGTTATTTGATCTTCATAAAATTTTCGGTATAACTATAATGTACGTGTACCTATGTCTATTTTGGAAAGGTAAACAGATTTACAGTAGTATAGTGCCTTGAAGCCAGGGACGGACTACTCGCAATGGTTAGTGATCCAAAAATTTTGCAAGGATGGCACACCCTGTATGAAATTATCGAAATTGACTTCTTCTAGCTAACGAAAAGGTACTTCTGTTGGAATTCGATAAAATAAGTCGTTTGGCTAATATTTACAGTTTTATTAATGCACTGCGTACCGATTAACGCATTCACCAATTTTATAACTACAAAACGAAGTAAAACTAACATATTAATACGATGTCCAAGATTTACCTACAGTAGTACAAAAATAGTATATTACATACACCTAGGCCAGTAAAGTAAGAAATGCTTCGCTTCGGCCGACAATTACATGTGATCTGAGACATTTCTTACTTTACTGGCCTAGGTATGGAATATACTATAACGATAGCAGAAGATAAAAACATCAAGAACTTATTTCATGGGAATTAAATAGGTACGCCATCAACGTAATTAGTTGCTTTTAATCAAAATTACGTGCACAACGCTATTAAACCATTAAGAAAACATCAAAAAACACAAGTTATGAAACATTAAACCAAAACTAATACCTAAACAACAAAAAACTACTTATTCTTACTCATTCTAATAAATATTCAATATGAGCTCCTTCCACGTCCACGTAAATTCTAAGTCTACGAAGGTTGTTTTTTGCACTAGAAAGAACAATCCCCTATTATTTCGAATAACATTGCAGTGTATCACAGTTCTGTCTATTATATCTTCCTTTTTTTGCACAGGTGTTTCGTAACTTTACTTTTGAGATAACCCCAGAAACAAAAATCCATAGGATTATCGTCTCCTCATAGAGGTGGCCATAGACCACGACCAATCCATCTATTAGGAAACCTTGTGTGTAAATGCTGTCGTACATCCAAACTGAAATGAGGAGGGCTCCATCATGCATGAACCATAAATTCCTAGGAGTTTGTAGTGGGATATAATCAAAGAGGCTCCATATCTCATTTTGAAAAAACTCCAAATATCTCTGTCCAGTCAAAGTACCGTCAATAAAGTATGGCTGCTGCAAGGCGTGGAGCAGACGACACCACATGTCGGTGGGTGAAAAACATGCTTTTCAACAGGACAGGAACGACAACCTTATTTGGAGATTCCATGGAGGTATCGATAATGAAGGGACGCCCACAGGGAGGAGTCCTATCACCTTTGATGGGGGACCTTGTCATAGACGACCTCCTGGAGGAATTTAACAGGAAGGGGATATACACCCAGGGGTATGCAGATGATCTGACAATACTTGTACTGGGGAAATACCCTAAAGTTAGGGTATGGGCAGAAAGAAAGCGGGTTACCTGCTTTATATCAGAGCTGATCCAACAAGATCTGGAAATGGTGAAGATTTGGTGTAGGAGGGAATGCCCAACGGTGAACCCTGCAAAAACTGAGCTCATTTCCTTCACTAGAAAAAGGAAGCTTTATAGACTAAAACTGCCAAGCTGTGTCTTAGCCAGGAGATCAAATATCTGGGCATAATTCTGGACGCAAAGCTAACCTGGATTTCACCGGTAACCCGCTTTCTTTCTGTCCATACCCTTATATCAGAGCTGATCCAACAAGATCTGGAAATGGTGGAGATTTGGTGTAGGAGGGAATGCCTAACGGTGAACTCTGCAAAAACTGAGCTCATTTCCTTCACTAGAAAAAGGAAGCTTTATAGACTAAAACTGCCAAGCTGTGTCTTAGCCAGGAGGTCAAATATCTGGGCATAATTCTGGACGCAAAGCTAACCTGGATTTCACACCTACATGACAAAACCAATAAAGGGAAGATGGCCCTAATGGCTGCCAAACGGGCGATAGGAAACACGGATAGTTCACTGGTTGTAAACAACTGTGGTGAGACCCATGGTTACCTATGGAGCAAAAGTTTGGTGGCCAAAAACAGATTAGAGAAAAGCCAAAATGGAGCTATCAAAACTTCAGAGGCTTGCCTGTCTGTGCATAACGGGTGCGATGAGATGCAGCCCGACTGCGGAATTGGAAGCCATTCTCAATCTTCCGCCTCTTGCTCTGCCTGTTAAGGCGGAAGCGAGAATTGCTGCATACAGGCTGGAATGCAATGGAAATTGGCACGAAGAAACCAACTCCCATAGTCATTCCAGAATCAGATGTTATCACAAAACTCGCTTTTTGAAATGAGAAGTGATAACGTGTTGGCCACAATTAACGACAACCAACCTTACCATATCCAGCTAAACTGAGATGGGCTGGGAGCAAACCCTCCATTTACATAACCTAAAATAATTCGCCACGTCGTCCCTACTCTAAAAACTTTTGACCCTTTAGCTGTACTAGCGCTATCAATTTAACACCTTTCGAAGGTCACTTTTTATATACAGAGTTTGTGCTCCTCATATCTAGTCGCCATGCTCATGGGGTTGACAGTCTAAGATATGTGCAGATTCTTTCACCTAGAGGACAAAACTACAGAGCACATAGTATGCCAGTGCGATTACCTGGCGAATGTGCTGTTTCTTGTACTAGGCGATGAGAAGCCACATGAAAGATTCAGTTTCGATTGGCTATTTAAGAAGAGTCGGGCTGGAGAAAATCTAGATTCAGAGGACCACAATAGATTTGAATAGGTCGAGGTGGAATAGGCCGATTAGCCACCTCATCAAATCTAATGTTCCAGTAGTTATATTAGTAATTTTCAGGCGATAAGCATAGATAGTCATCAGATTGAAATAAATTTTAGCAGTGACTAAAATCGCTTCGGTTAAATCTTCATCCGGGATTTAATTTTTGTGACAATTTGAGCCCTTATTCATAATGTGACCATTCTTCAGTGAATTAATTTTGGAATAAGAATGACATCTCGTCTTAGTACTGACAGCATTCGGTTGGAACAATCTATTCCAAACCGAAATAACCATGACATTTTAATTAGGAGCACTTTTATCATACTTACTTAATGCGATTAGTATCAAAATACAAATTGATTACTAAAACTTCATAATTGTGGAATTAAATATAAATAAGAGTATAATATTGGGTTGAACACTTCACAAACTAATGCTTATTTTACATTCACATTGACTATATGATTGATGTGAAGATAGGATCAAATGAAAATAATGTAAACACACAATAATAATACGAATAATTGTGATACTTGATTGGCATACTTTGTTGCAAATGCAAATGTATATGCTGGTCTGTTTTGCATACATAACACATACAATATAAGCACATGACATGAAATATTTCTTTGTTCGCAGGTAATTGAACCACTGGAATCGAATCTCAGGAATGTCTTATGATGTCATATCTCCACGAATACAAATGATCGAATTATACATGCGCGTTATAAAATCAACGACAAGGGCATCCCATTAAACATACCGTGACAAAAAAAAATTGATAATAAATTGTTTAAGTGATATGCCGTTGCATAGATATTCTATTTGTATATGCGAATAACTTAAAGTAAATTAAAAGTACTGAATTGAATTGAAAAGCATGAATGACATTTTACAAAAATAGTTTTATACTATAAGGGATGTAAGTAACATAGTAAATATACTTAGGTACATCCCGTGAAGTATGAAGGTTTTTTTCCTCCCCGCAGAATTTATTCTTGGATTTTTATTAATTTGATTCGATATTTTTCACATGAAATTACGGACAGCTTTGATCGGTTTCTATAGCTTCATAAGCATTGTTATTTTATCTACAACATCAAGATCACATTAGAGAGTTTTTAAGCCTACAAATATAACGGGGATTTTTGGGGGTAGTTATGGTTAACTTTATTAACAATAACGATTACATTGAACAAGAAAAGAAGGGATTTTAAGCCATCTAAAAATACCGTATTCAGTTTGACAGTCACAGATCAAATATAACGACAGTTGACGCTGGTTTGGAGCAATACATTCTTGACGTTGTCAGATTTTCTCAGAGAAAATATGCAGCAGCTTTGTTGACAAAAAAATATTCTTTATAAAGTATTGTCTTTTAAAATTCCTTACATAAAAAAACTTGTAGTTTCCTTTATATTGAAGAAATTAAGTAGGTTTTTAACAATTACGCGTACCAAAATATACTAATTTTGGCAACGTTGTAATTGGAAATATAACCATAAGCATAACAACCGTTTGACGGTATTCTCCATAAATAACGAAGTCCGTTATGGTTATTAAAGTTAAGGACTACAAGTTTTCATACTGCGCATGCGCAGAATAACGATAACCATACCTGCGTGACAAAATAAATGGCTTAAAAACTGTCTAGTTTATTATTGAAAATTAAGATAATCAGAATCAGCAAATATCGCTTCAGGAATGGGTATGGAGCAACGTATCAATACTTCAAGAAATGGTGCCAAACAAAGATTGCTACTGCAGTTTCAGAAACCGTGCTTTCGGCGTACTTCCACGAAAAATCTGCCGTTTTAAAGTCTCCATGAAGCTTATGGTGTGAATATTCAAAGCTGAAGTCCACCCTTTTCATAAAGGAAAACAGATATTTCCAAATATCCCGTAATTAGAACATTTAAAAAAAGAAGAAATGATGGATATAAACCCAAAAAATGTAATGTGTTTGACAAGGAAGATGTAAATAAATTCCTGTGTGAAGCCCCCGATGATATGCATTTAATGATGAAGGTTGTAGTGAAAATGGGAATTACTGGAGCCGTTCTAGTGAATTCTGTGCAATGAAAATGGACAATGTTGAATTAAGGCATGAAGTCATAATTGTTACTATTCCCGATTCTAAATTTACAGTAACTTAAAGTGAAGATGAGAAGGTTTGTTATTTTAAAATAGTTCGAAATTACATTGTTATAAGATCCCTCATGATAAATTTTAATTCGCTTCTTCATGCGATATCAAAATGGAAAGTGCTTAAACCAGCCTGTCGGGAAAAACTCGATTTCTTCAATTCCAAGTAAAATTGCTAAGTTTCTAAACTTTGATAATTTTAAGGAGTATACTTGTAGTAAATTACGAAGGATTACCTTTAAAATAAGGCTTTATTCTACAAAAAACAACTGACATAAAATTATTGACAACTTTGTAACATAACTGACAATGTCATGAATCTGATCAAAAGGTTAATATCATGACATTCTTCCCGCATTCTTATTTCTCGAGGAAGTCTTCTAAATATTGAGGACGTCTTCGTGTCCCAACTGGTTTATCGATATTCAGTACTGCGTCTTGATTGTGTTGGTCTTAAATGGAGTGGTCTTGAATGAGATGGTCTTGATTTTCTTGAATGCTTTGGTCTTGATTTTCTTGAATGCTTTGGTCTTGATCCTGATTGACAGAATTTTCATCGCAATAAGATATGTCTCCTCGATGAGCTAAATGCCGAGTGGAAACTGTCTTTTCTCCTCCATTTTCCAATAGGATATGGGCGTATTCCGAGTTGGCTTCTAGGAGTTGGACTTCATCAACTAAAGGTCCGTATTTATTCAAACGGACGAATCTCTTTAATAGCACTGGTCCTGATGCAGCTAGCCATGTAGGAATCGATGATCCATGAGTTGAGCGCCTCACATAGTTAAACATGCGTTCATGTGGGGTCGAGTTCATAGCAGTGCATAAAAGAGATCTATTAGAGTGAAGAGAATCCACTAGAACCTGCTCCTTCTGGTTGACTGGATGGTTTGCCATACAATTCCATTAAATCGTTCGCACTGACCATTACCCTGAGGATTATAGGGAGTCGTGCGACTTGAAGCAATAACGTGAGACTCTAAAAATGACTGAATGAAACAATATGGTCTTGGTCTTTTGGAATACACATGTCTGTTTATTTTGGAGAAAGGTGATTTTATTTCGCTTTAAGGATTATCTTGTGTCTTGACAATAATAATAAACAATTAAAAGTTTTAAGTTTTTGGTTTTATACAATTTTTGTGTTGCATATGTGGATTTTGGAGCTAGGAGTTCACAAAGTCAAACCACAGCGTATAGGTACATATATAAAACACTGAATACACCATTGAAAAGACAATACAAAACTGACCAGCTGTCTAAATTGTTTGCCCTGGACGACCATATTAGGTCAGGTGATCTGGATTGCCTAATATGAATCAATTTATCGTTACTCCTTAACCTTTACATTATTACTGCTACTTCATTATTTTTACAGCTTACGTTACCGAAACTATGAGTGCGTCTTTGGTATAGTTACATTTTAGATGTTTGCCCAATTCTCGGAATATCTCAATAATTAGCTTTATTCTGAAACAAGTTATAAAACTAATGAGTATCTTATTTTCTTTCAGAATAAATGAATATTAAATACCTTCCTGCTTCATTGTGATCAGATTTACGACCAGCCACTACGGTTTTTCATTAAATCAATTACATGCTTAGTCAGTCCAGACTACATTGTGGAATGCATTTTAAAAAGTTGATGTTACTCTCAACAGACTTTCAAACAAAGTAGAGAAAAAACTAACAGTTTTTAAGTTGTTTGTTTTAATTACATACAAATTATATATGTTGCTCTTATAATTACACTAGCGTTAGAGAATGAAGATGTTCGTACAAGGTGTTTCAAATTTGATGGTTTTTCGAAAAGTAGAGAAAATAGAAAAAAAGTTTAGATATCGTTACTTATTTTTTTGTTAAACAAGTCGTGGTCCAGCCAGATCTTCAGTAAGTTTCATTTTAGGCATATAGGGCGATTTTTCAAAATTGATCCAAACTCAAATATATTCTTCTAGATAAAGAGCTGCTCACAAGATTCCGTGAAAAGTGTGCCAACGACGAAAAATGTGCAGCACATTACAACAAATATTGTGAGGTTAGAATAATGATTGCGAAAGGAATGTTTACGGGTGGCCTTAAACCGTAATAGTCCTGCAATATTTCTTCAGGTGTTCTTTTAGAGCCTCATTATTACAAGGTTTCTTTCCTGTCAATTTGTTGCATTCTATCTCCTCAATACATAATCCTTCCAAAAACTTCAGTACCACGTAAGCTTGACCTTCTTCAGGCAATTTCGAGCCTAAATGCACAACTGCGTGGTCTACATTACTGTAATGTTTTTCTTATTTATTTATTTAAATAGTTTTCACCGGTGGGATAAAATTATACACACTACTATGGCTAATTACTATCTATTGATTTATTTATTGAACTTAATTTATATACACACTCTACTTAATGTCTACTAATTTATTACACTCGATATAATAGTTCTAATTTATTTTAGCCACTTGAATATTACACTATTTATCTTCACTATTTCATTCACTGTCCGATTACTAAGAACTTCTGTAAACTGTCTGTGAACTTACTCTTTGTCTTCGTTTCACTACTTGTCAACTCACTCAAAAACACGCATTTATATATGTAGTCTTTATCAATTCTGGAAAATTCTTGAACTTCCACGCCCTATTTGTCTGGAAGGCTCTCGAAAAGCGCATTCGCCAAAATTTATAGTCGAGGAACAGGGCCGGCTTTGAGTGGGTGACCTCACAACGTTACTTTCTCTCTTTGTACGTTTTTCTCTATACTTCTCTTTCACTTTTACAAGCCTTCTTTCTCGTTGTGTTGGAGTTTCTGATTTATCATTATTTGTTACCATTTTGTTCCCTCGAGTGATGAACAATATAACGGTCAACCCCCACCCCCAGAGGTCCAATAGAGTGTCATGGCTTTGATACAAGAGGTTCCAAGTCTTGAGGGGAAGACATATCATTTTTATTCAACCTAATGCCACACAGTCTTCGGCACGCCATAACCCTTTATATTAACTTGGCCCTTACGCCACACAGTCACCAGACATCATGACTTGGGTGGAAGATTCAAGCTCCAGTCCCGATTCTAAGTTGACAAAGTTCAAATTAGGAGTATTGAAACACATATGAAACCCGCCATTTTGTTATGGCGGCCATCTTGAATTTTTATACTGTACTGTATTCTACTAGACAAACCCTTGCATATGATATCCATATTGAGGGATTCCTTGGAATTCCTTGGAGGCCGTTCGTCTATACTGCTTTGAGGAATATTTCCTCAATACGGAACTATATAAATGAAGTTGAATAATCTAGGTGATGGTACCTATATCGGTCTCAAAAAATGTTTATATAGCTTATTTCAGATTTGGGTCAGATTGTTGTTTCGGACTTATAAAATAATCCCTTATCTTTGTAATTTTAAATTCAAGTACAAAATATTTGACAGGTACATTCCTTCCAGCACTTAAGTACCGCTAGTCCAATTCCAAAATAGGATTTAATAACCTCATTCTTTATTCCCCACATAAACATACGTTCGATCTAGGAAATCAACCGTCAATATCGATACGAAATTGGTTAAAGTTGCCGAAGGTAGTACCATAGCACAGTCGGTTATTTAAAGAGTCCGGTCAAGTTCCCAACGTATACCATCCGATGAACAGCCATTATAAAATAATCATTAAACAGCATGTAATTGAAATGGAATTTACTGTAAGACACACAGCATTAGCCTTATTCGGGCCGCGGACAAGAGTAGGAAGTGTAAACCATAAAAGTAAGACCACGTGGGGCTGGTAATGTCTTTGGAAGTGGACGGCGATTACATCGAGGCTGGATTAAGAAGTCTGGTAGTAGCGAAACTAACGGTGATATCGGTCAGGATACAACATTTTACTAAAATTGAATATTATATACGAGGAGTCGCCTTTATGATAGTCACTAGCCAATAGAAACAAACTAACAAGATTGGAAGTGATGGGTGAAAAGTTTGGAATGAACTACAACAATATCAATGAAATTTGAAAAATGAACTGGAGCAATGCTACCAACCAACAATAAAGTGAAGTGTCAGTCCAAAATGAACAGCATTTCGTAGACCAGAAAGTTTTAAAAAAATATTATAAAGTTAGCAGTTAAATACCATCGATAATAATAAAATTTAGTTGAGAAAACGTACTTCACTACAAAATATGAATATTGTCGGGTTGCCAAGTTGATAAGCAGGACGGCCATAAAAAAAAAGGTTTTTGCTATCCTTTAGGATCTGTATTTATTTCTGGATAAAAGGTTTTCTTATGTCCTTTCCTGTATCTCTGATAATATGTGTACGAAATTTCATAATACCGGTTGTGTAGTTAAGGAGTGAAACCTAACAGACTAATTTTCTAATCTCGGAGGGCAAAAACAGATTCTTGGAGGAAATTCTGTGGAGATGTGAAAACAACCTCAATGCTAGACTTCCAACTCCGTTAGGTCGTGCAAGAAAATAAGATAGGAGTGTAGATAATAGAGTAATAACCAAGAGGAAACTAAGGTGGGATATTTCCTTAGTTGAACCATAAAAATTTTCTAGACCAGATGGTATAGTCCCAGCGCATCTGCAGCGAGAGAAATACATTTAACTCCAGTACTTTGTATTCTCTTCAGAATACTGGATACATTCAAACTACTTGAAAAAGAGCTCGAATCGTCTTCATTTCCAAGCCAAGGAAGCATTATTCCCGGATAAAGTTATTCATTCATTCAATAACTCTGTCTTTTTCAAGTTGAAGATAATGAAGAAACTGATTGAAAGGCATGTTAAGGTACGGTTTCTTATTGACTACTACATTATAACCAACATGCTGCAACATCCTGTTGCTTGTTGCAAGGCACATGTCGTTGGATTTATTTATTATTCAAGGAATAAATTTTAGTTGGCGTCGACCAGATCGGATCTGCTGCAGCTCTAAAATTTTTTTTTCACCTAATCCATCAATTATATAATTTTAAATGGAATGGCTATAACCTAGTCTAGCTTCTTTCAGACTATTCTCATCCCCAATGCTATCTTTACAATAATGAAGTTGATTTACATATCGATGAATCCAAATATTTACTTAAATTAACACCAGCAATTAAATAATACCCTACGGAACTTATTGTATTCTTATTAGAATGGGTAGATAGTAAATGATACGACACTGGTAGTTCCAGAACTGTTCAGAACTTGCTGCTTACCTACCTGCAAAACGATGTATTGTGTACATTTTTTTTGCATACTACACAACGATTCACTATTTCTTAATATATAAAACAAAGTCGGGTTTATTCGAACACTTATAACTCGAGAACGGCTGGACCAATTTTAATGGTTTTTGAATCCTTGGACAAAAAATTTAAAATTTTGGTATAGGTATCGTTACTTGGAGCTAATTATAAGGATATGGCATTTATAGAAATTTGAAATAAACGGAAGCTACTCTGACACTCCACTCAGCGGGCAGAAAACGACCGCTTGCATAATATCGTATTGACAAGACAATGTTACGAAAGCACAACGTCTGTCGAGTCTTCTAGTTGTGAATATAATTCAACGAATAAATAACGTATTCTTAATTGATTACATTCAAATTTCTTCACGATATTTACCACAGCCATAAAACAGTTGGTCAAAATCAAAATAAACATATGTTAACAAACGTAAACATTCAATACAAGCGGTGTTGTCACATTTACTGAAAAAGGTAGAATTACAGAAACCTTCAGATTGTCATTGTTGACCATCATTTATTTCTATTTAATCCATCATGTCAGCAGAATACTGTGAGTTCAATCAATATTACGTCGAAACTTACCAAGTTGTCGAGGTGAAATTTGAAAAATCAAAAATTTAACGTGATTTTATCAAAATTGTCTTATAAATTTTATGTTCATAAACCTTAGGCTATCAACACGATTATGTCGAATAATAATAATTTAAATTCTGCCAACGACTAAGGTGAAAGAACGGTAAACGATTATGATGTTGAGAGGTAAAATGCATATTTAATAAGGAATTGAAGGTTATCAAGATCTGAAATTTAAACATTCAATTAATTTAATTATTTTTAGAAGAAAGCCTTATCGGATTGAATTAAATTACTACTCTTAGAAATACCTCACTATTACATATGTCACGATCATTATATAAAGAGTGAAAAAAATTATATTCAACTAATACATTTTATGGATATTAAGTATGTGAATAGCTTTTAATGTAATCTAGGTATGTATAAACATTGCATTTCATTCAGGTGTAGAACAAACATATTCAACGAACAGCAAGAAAAAATACTTTCAAAAAACAGCTTAACAAAAACAGAAAATCCTCCTTAAAAAACGAAATTGAATATAATATGGAAAATATGTGAAGACTGTTTATACGAGGGCTTCACTTTCTTAACTTTTGCTTGAAAACAACCAAATTGTGTTAAATTGTCCACGACTTCAAGTATAATGACGTACATTGTTCACCAGTGAATAATAGGTGTGGATAATGAACAGGTCGCATGACACGGACAAATAGGACCTATATTACCTATATTGAAGTTTATTTATATACCTACAAATGTTACAATATATTATTTAAAAATTTTCACCGCGACCAGGATTCGAACCTTATGCCTGCGATTCTTCATTTCACGAAGTTACTCCCAAAATAAGAGAACCAGAATAAATAGTATCTTTGAATTTATTGCCAGAAAAGTCGAAAAAATTATATATGAAAGCCTATAATCCCTTCCTAAATTGAAGAAAGAAGAAAAAAAATGAATTCATTTATAAACAGGTGATTATTAATAGTGGTGGATAAGATATAGTGTTCTACTCGCATATAATGGCTAATATTCACTCAGGTGTTATTGTCACTCGCATTCGGCTCGCGACATAAACGCACCTTCGTGAATAATAGCCATCATTATATGCTTGTTGATATACTATTAATATTCTCTTCACTGTGTGACGGCTGGGTCTGGGTCGATCTTTATATCTTGTAGCAAATAAAACACATGTTCTAGTAACAGCTCTGTCACATTCACCATGTATTAAAAGTAAATTGGGATAATCGCATCATTTTTTTTAGAATCCTGTATACAAAAAATAAGTTTTCGACATGTCACCCATTACCTTGATCGTCCTCCTAATCAACCCGACAAGATGTCTTTTATTTGGTATTGGGGTATATGTTGACACAGAATTTTCAATATGAAGGTCTGCACCTGTCAATTTTTTATTAAAAAATTTAATATCTCGATAAGCATAAATATTAGATATGGGATATTCTACACAAAGTGACATTAATATTTAATGTAGAATCCGAAGAGTTAATAATATACAGGGTTTTACATTTAAAATAAGTAGTCTCCTATATATATAGATAGTGTAAGCTCGTCGTGAAACAGCCTGTATAGGCTGGACTATCTTTGCTGTGAACTATTCTATTATTATTACGAAATATTTATTCAAAATAAAATCCCGAAAATGTGTTGTGTGGACAGATGTAAGGATAGAGATGGGACACAAATATATTTGTAGGTAACTTCAATAAAGCACATCCTCGTAAAAATTTTTCATTCAGTTATATATTATTACCTCTCTATGTAGAAGTGCGTTCATATTACACAATTGAATTCGATAGACAAATGATAAATTGGTCAAATTATGGTGGAAGAGCCGACATTAACAAATGTTGCAATAAAAAATTTACCAAGAATAGTTATTTAACCAATAAATGCGTTAACAATAGCCATTAAAAATTAAAATTGCTAATTGATAATTGCCTTTATACTCGTGTTAGCTACAAAACTTTTCCGTCGACTGTATAGGGTGTCGCAGGAAAATAGCTTATTTCAACAGCTTATAACTTTTATATAGAGAAAGTGTACATAATTCCGACTCTATAAGAAAGCAAACTAAAGAAAACACCATGATAAAATAAAAATCGTGTTTAAAATGTAGGATACTTTATATAATAGTCAAGTTTGTTCATTTCTGAAGTTGTTTCCAGAATAGAAAAATTGTTCTACTGTTCCATCAAAATGGTCATAATTCCGACCCCTGAAATTTTTCTCTGTCCAAAATTCCGGCAGTGAATTGAACATACATTCGACAGAGTTTTTAAATCCGTTAAGTATATAAATCAAACAAGGTTTTCAGTTTACTTTATTTAATAATGAATTTAAATTAAAATTAACTTAAAGGTAATCTAGGCAAAGGAACCATATTTATTTATTTCGTCAATTTGAAAGTAGCCTCTTTTGTTAATTTTTTTGGTTGTTGTATCACCTCCATTATTTCTATAGAGTAGTACCAAATCTCATCTCTCTTATCTGGCCACTTCCAATTAAGTCCAGTTCTAGTCATGGTATTAATTAATATTTCCTCTTTCTCAATTCCAGTCACATTTCCAGGATAGTTTGTAACGAGTTATTTTTTTTGCAAGTTTAATTTTTATTTTGTTCCGTAATATATTTTATTTTACCACTAGGGTGTATATAACTCGTTACTTTACAACCCTTTCTACTACCGCATTGATTTATTTTTTTTGTTATTACCGTTGTATATTTTAGTATAAGTCCGAGTTACGCAAATCCAAATTCTACCATACACAATTTATTCATTTCCGATATTTAAATTTTTCAACTGAATGGACGCCCGGTATATACAACATTTTAATTAAAACCAAAGCCGTCTAGTATAGGTACAAGTTTTTGTCGAGACTAGATAAATTTCACGTTTAATTCCCTCACCTCGACGACGGCCGAAAAATGTAACTAAAAATTTTGGATATAAATTCTCAAGCAATTCAATTTTCGAGGGGATTCATTCGCGCTCTGATTTATTCCGGCTCTAAAATAGTATTTCGTGATTCTTCGCTCAACTTTCTTCCGAAAACCGATAAATCTATTGTGAAAATTTAGTGCATTAAGATTGTGTGTTCAGCTGTATTTTATAAGGTAAATCATTTTTACAATTAAACTGTGTATTCGAAACTTTCCGTATCGCCGCTTAATATTAAATTGTTAAATGTATGGTTTTGAAAATTTTCCGACCGGCTATTTTTTCTTTTTGTTGTTGAACTGAAATTGGGTTTTTTTTATTTGTTTCTTTTATATGGAAATAAAGATTTGTCAACTGTAATTTGATTTCGAATTTTATTTACAGCGTTTATTATATATTAATTAACTGATATGAATTATTAGTGGATTCTCGAATTATTTTATGCTTTTGGTTCTAGATAGTTTTATATTAAAGTGATATCCAAGTGGATTATAATATTTTAATTTTATGCTAGTACAAATATTTTTACTCTGTGTGTCGATAGTTGGGTACCGTTTAACTCGTGGAAAATATTTTTTTTTGGAATAATTGTTACCGGCTTTAGCTAGATTCAAGGGTTAATCAGACTTGGAAGAGGCCTAGCCACAATTTGTTTGATTTCCCGGCAGATCTAATTAGTTCTTAAATTTTATTTTTTCGGAATAATAGTTACCGGTTTCCTTTAGATTCAAGGGTTAATCAGACTTGGTAGAGGCTTAGCCACAATTTGTTTGATTTCCCGGCAGATCTAAATCGTTCTTTTCCCGTTTCGTAGAATCATTATTTATATTTTGTTTTTTTTTCCTATTGTCGGAATAATAGTTGCCGGTTTCATTTGGATTCAAGGGTTAATCAGACTTGGAAGAGGCTTGGCCACAATTTGTCTGATTACCCGGCAGATCTAAATCGTGCATTAGGGACCCCGTTAAACCCGGTAGATTTGAACCGTATTTGATAACCTGACCGTTAAGTCCGTTAAAATCCCAGATATAGGTAATACATACCTCATTTTCTTTTCCCTGTTAATTTGTTTGTCACTAAAGAATTATTCGTAAAATAGACCACAGCGTATTAAAAGATCAAAGTTTTGAATTCCTATTTTTTTCATTATTAACCGCAATTTATTGATTGAAGAACCAAGATTTGGCTTTTCCGGATTTTCACTAGTTAGTTAAATTTAATTCAACAAGACCCCTGGAATTTTCCGTAACCTCCATCTGAGGCTATCTGGAACTCTTGACGCTAAGGGTCAAGGGGCCGTGGAGCAAACCACGTTAATAATCTGGCGCCCTAGATTTAAAAACCCGAATTTTGCATCAAGGGTGTCCATAGTGACGTGTTCTTGTGGCAGGAGCCACGTCTAAGAAGGACGGCACGTTACAAGTTTCATAGTTTACTATCACAAAGCCCCCAATTTTAACATTTCTCTTTTGATTTAAAAAGAATTGCTACGCTGTTCAACAATTTGTCGTTGTTGATGGGAAAACCTATTTTCGCCATGTTTAAAATCCAATTTACTATTATATCTTCCTCTTGAGATGTCAATACAGTTGACCTCCACTTTTGCATACCACGGGGTAGGTTCCATTCATTTTTCTATTAATGTTGTTCTAGGAGCGTTGTACAACTTTGAGGCAACAGCGCATGCTATTCCATTTTTTATTGCTTGTAAAGCATTTTGTAAATCTTCCTTGGAGTAGGAACCATATTTTTTTAGTGGCATCTTACCTAAATAAATACGTTCATATAATTAAAATTGTAATATTTTATCTTCATTTATACTTATGTTTTAGATATACGAAACATGACCCCAAATCCGACACTTTGCGTACGTAAGTCAGACCTCAGATGAAAAATATCCATCTAAGAAACCAAACATACTGTCGGATTTAGCTCTTTTGCTTATCACCATTTGAGGACTGAATGCAATCTAAGTGACGTATTTTTTACGTCATTTTTTTTAAATATATCTGTTTAAAGATTCATTGGCATTGTCCATAAATTCGACACCTGATGTCAAAAATCAAGTCAAGACCCTAAATTATATTAGTTCAAAAACGAGCAATTTTTCTCTTACCTAAGAACGTGTACAGTTTACAAAATCACTTTCGCTATTGAACAGTGACTTGACATTTTCAGGTTATAATTAAACAATGGTGGTCCAGTCGGTAAAGTAGAGACCCGGCATTAAAATCTTCATTAATATTGGAAGAGGCCACTAGATGTCTTTTAAAACTAGTTTGTGGTTTAGTTTTCTTATTTAAAGAATTATCTCATCTTTGGAAGTGTTTTCATTAAAAAACGTACTTGAAACTATTGTGATAAATAATAAGTATCAATTTTTGTCATATTTCATGTTGTGATATCATTGTTTTGAAATTATCATAAGAATTGGAATCGTTTTCAATTTATTTTCAATTATCAATCATTTTACTTACAAACGATTGATTTATGACTTTAAACCTCAATTATTCACATAATTATTGTACTTACATACTAAAATAGAATACCAATAGAAAGTTAATCTCAAAATATGCAGAAACGAGGTAACTATTCGCGATAATAGAAGCGGAATCGAAACGAACGAAACCAGTCTCGTTTATTTAATCTGCCCAGTAAATTTCGTAATCGCTTCTATAAATTCGACCAGATAACTATAACGGAGAAAGTTTTATTCCACCATTATTTGTCTATGCATGTCGGAAGCCATTTGCCTCAAATTGTTACTCAATTGCATTTTGATAATGTATGGATTAAAAACAACATAAACAGTCATTATCTCATATTTATACCAGTATTTTAAAAAGAACGGTTACATTTTAGTTTGATATGGTAATTGGAGTGTTTTGAAAAGTTAGTTTCTCTTTAAGTACGTTTAATATAATTTATTACATTGTTATTAACAATTATGTGGATTTGTACCAAGCTTTACTTCAAACTGGGCTCAATTCCAATAAAGTTTGGTGTAGGTTTCCAATAATTCCATCAATTCACTCCGATTTTCATCTTAAATTTTTTTATTTTACCTTCGGTTTTTATGCAGTTTTACTACAATTATTCAAGAATGTCACACCTCATCTTTAAATAATAGTTTTTAATCACAATAATATGAAAATATTTTCAATTGAGGTCCCAAAAAAAACAAAACAAACAAAAAATTTCCACATCAACCATTGGAACTTAGTCCGAACCTGAGTTCACAAGTGAAGTGTGCAATTATGGTTTTTATACATGGTTGTAATTTTACTAATTTCCGATAAGCCAATCAATAATTATGAATCCAAAACCTAACTTTAGAGCCCTGTAGTTCGTCAACGAACGGCGTCAGGAAAAATCTTTATATGAAGTTCTATAATTATTTTTAACCTCTTTATCATCTCTCAAGTTTTTGGTACGAAGTCCTGGTACATCCTGTATTTAATTACCATGCTAAATATTGTTTAGCGCTTCTACTTTTCCTTGTGTATATCACATTCCAATAACTACTATTAAACACCTTAATTCAATATTAACTCATACTATACCACTGTGAAGAATAAACCATCTAGCTTCTCACCGCAAATTAAAGTCACCTTGAATACTCCCAACAGGTATTCATCTGTTGACATTTGTATATAAATTCACATTCCTGATATAACGTTCTGGGACGAACAAGTACTGAACCATAATAATTAGTTGGAAAAATGTTTGTCAAATATTTAAGTCATCTGCCTTACCATTTCCGGGAATTTTGCCGATATTTTATTCATGACTAGCATTTATATTTATCATCAACTATTATGAAAATGTGAAATTAAAATGAGGAAGCAGTGCTATTAAATCCTATTTTGCAGTTATACGATTTAGATCCACTGGTTTTTGAAACATCATCACCCTCATAAAAAGTGACACATATTTTGTAATATATTTTATGTTCGAAATTTAAAATAACTTTTCCATTAGTACAGTCTCTATTAACTCTGGAAATACAATAGGATATGGGCCCAGGATTACGCTAGATCAGAGTAAATATAAAGTTAGTACCAAGAATTGTGTAGTTGGTCTGAAGTACTACACCAAAATAATACTTTAGAGTGTGTTATTTTTTCAAAGTATATACGTACAGCCAAACACAATAGAGAATAATGGAATTTTTCAAACACATAAAACCTCTAGCAGGTTAGTTCAGATTGGCCAATATGGAAACGTAAAATAAGAGATTTGTTAGACTATTATGAAGGTGCCCTTGATGTTATTGATGGCAAGCTAGTCAAGCATGAAGAGTTAGAAGGAGCTCAATCAGAGGCCTCCATAAAAGAGCTCAAAGCCAAATCAGATATGTTTAGAAAGACGAATAGTTATGCCAAGACCAGCAAATAATGGATCAAGATACTGCGTTTGGAGTTTGGAATACATTGAAGCAACAGTTTGAGGCATCGACAAAAGATCAGTTATACAAGATTTGTGCTGATTTTTTTTACGTTTAGTTGGAATGATGCTGAGGATGTTTCCATGCACATCGCAAAATCAAAAGCTCTTTGGAATGAACTGAACTTAGGTCTTAAAGCAAAAAACGAGAATGCTTTACCTGGTGTACTGTTGGTTTGTAAGACTCTAGCTATTCTGCCTAATTCTTTCATCACTTTCAAATCAAGTTGGATGTTTTTGAAGAAGGAAGATAAAACTTTTGAAGAACGTTCTGGAGGATTTAGCTGCAGATGCAAATCAAAAATTCAAGATTAAAAGTAAAGTTAAAAATAAGAGTAATTTTAAATCTAAACATCCAAGTAGCTCTCGTAAAGATAAGTGTAATTATTGCCATTCTGTTGGACATTGGGTTAAAGATTGTGAGAAATGATGGTAGACCAAAACGAACTCAAGAAGTTTCATCCTTTGATAATACAGGACTTATGGTAGAAGCCCTTTCGGTTGACATTCCTACAGATCAGGCTTCTTGGTGGATAGACAATGGTGCTACAAAACATGTGACAAACACCGATTTGTATTACATAGATTTTAAGAAGTTTGAAATTCCATATGCTATAAAATCAGCAGGAAAAGAAGTCCTACCTGCTGTAGGTGGAGGAACGATAAAAGTGAAAAACTTCACCACCGGAGAATTATTTTCACCCCAATATGTATGGTATGTAGAAATATGTTCTCTGTGTTAGCAGCACAAGATAAAAATCCAAAAAGTTTATACAAATCTACATCAACACAGTGTTGGCTTTCAAATCAGGGAAAGCTAATACTATCTGGAAACAGAGAAATCGGTGGCACACTATTCAAAGCAACAATAAAATCAGTAGAGCCTAAAGAAAATCCTAAGGTAAACATTGTTGATAATAAACTGCAGCTGTACCATGAGAGATGGGGCCATCAAGATATAAGATACGTGCAAGCAAAAATGTAAAAAGAGTTGCATATGAAAACCAATAAAGCAGAAAAACAGTTATGCGAGCCTTGTATATATGGAAAGGCACACAGACTATGACAGAGAAAAATCGACAAACCAAGAGAGTTACTATCAGCAGATGTAGGTGGACCTTTTGTAGAGTCATTTTACAAGAAGAAGAATCTGCTTATTTTTAAGGATAGTTATACAAAGTTTCGATATGGCTATCTGATGACTCAAAAATGAAAAGTAAAAGAAACATTGAAAAAGGTTCTTCAAAATGCAAAAACTGTAGGTCATCCAATTAAAGAACTGATAAGCGATAATGGTGGATAATAAAGAAATTAGAGACATTCTAAGTGCAGAGGGAGTTACACAGAGACTAACAGCCCCCTACACACCCCAGCAAAATTCAATTTGTGAACCTGATTTTCGCAAAACTATTGAAATGGCAAGAACTTTCAAATATTCAAATAACAATGTAGTTTTTCCAGAGGCAATGTGGGCTGAATTTGTAACAGCATCCCTATATATATTAAATAGAACAGGCTTGTCATCTGTGGATGGTGTAAGTCCTTACGAGCTTTGGTTAGGGAAGAAACCAAGGATCAAACATTTAAGAATTATTGGTTCAGTAATCGAATATGGGCAAAAGAAGACAATAAAGTCATTATTAGCAGAGATATCATATTTGAGGAAAATTTAAATCGTGCGGATATGTGAAGTTGCCATTAAAATACATAGAGGTTCAAACTGAGAGAAAGCAATCCGATCAAGACGTGTCTAATGAGAGGGACAATTCTCAAGAAGATTAATCAGAATCCGAAGAAGTGTCTGGCAGTGATGAGTCTGAACCAGAAGCAGAGACAAGCGAAAATCCACTCTCACAATTTTCCAGAAGTTTAAGAGACCGTTCAAAGTTGTCCAAACCGACACACTTAAAAGATTACGTATTGTTTGGCGAAGAAACTGTTTTTCAAGTCACCACACCTGAAACTTATGAAGACGCTCTAAATGGAAAGAATAATGAACATTGGCAGAAGGCAATGGACAGAGAAATGAAATTTTCAAAAGAAAACCATAATTGGGGACTTACAAGTCTACCTAAAGGATCCAGAGTGATACCATCTAAATGGGTATTTAGAGTAAAGATAAATCCAGATTGTACAATAGACAAGTATAAGGCAAGACCGGTTATAAAAGGTTTCAGCCAGAAGTACGGAGTGGATTTTAATGAGACTTTCAGTCCAGTGGCTAAACTAACCACGATACGATCCATGTTAAGCATTGCAGCCACAGAAAAAATGAATATACAGTTTGATGTGTGCACAGCCTTTTTATATGGTGAACTGGACGAAGACATATATATGGAGCAGCCAGAGGGCTATACTGTTGGGACCAAGAAAGTATGTAAGCTCTTACGGAGTTTATATGGGCTCCACCAGGCTCCAAAATGTTGGAATAAAAGGTTCCACACTTTTCTCAAAGCAGCAGAATTTAAAGCGAGTGAAGCTGATCCATGTCTGTATATAAGAGGTTGTCAGAATCAAAAACTAATGGTGGCGTTGTTTGTGGACGATGGGTTGGTAATGACTAATGATCCGAAAGAGGCGGAATTCTTCCTGAATGAGCTGAAGAATGAATTTGAAATTACTGTTAAACCAGCGTCCTACTTCCTAGGTTTTGAAATTGAACATTTTGGAGACGGTTCAATTAAAATTTCTCAACATGCATATGCAAGAAAGCTATTAGATCGTTTTAATTTTAGTCAATGCAAACCAGTGTCAACGCCTATGGTAAAGTTGGGAGCATATGATCAAGAAAGTAGTGATCAAACTCATAACTTTCCATACAGAGAAGCTGCTCAAGCACAGAAGATGTAGCAAAACTAAAAAGGGTATTTCAGTACCTAAAAGGTACACTTACTTTTGGAATATGTTACAGATCAGATGGAAGTACCAAGTTAGATTCCTACAGTGATGCAGATTTTGAAGGCTGCAATAAAACTGGTCGTTCCACTTCAGTTGTTGTAGTTACATATGCAGGAGGTGCAGTTTCATGGATAAGCCAAAGGCAACAGTTGACTGCTACATCAACAACTGAGGCAGAGCTAGTATCAGCTAATGAGGCAGTTAAAGAAATCATATGGCTGTTGAGACTATACGAAGAGATGGGTAATCCAAAACAAGTTCCTACTCTGTTAATAGACAATCAGGCAACTATACGACTTTGTCATAACCCAGAGTACCATCGTACCAAGCTCATGAAAATAAAGTATTTTGAAGCTTGCTTCTTATTGCACGACATAGGACTTTTGAGAACTTTAGTGAACTCGTAAAACGTGTAACCGTTACGAAAAGTCCGTCACGCAACAGTGTTGTCACATTTCTGAAAAGCCTAGTCAACTCGTGTAATGTTACGAAGAAGCGAATAAGGGTTCGTCACGCAACAGTGTTGCCAGATTTCTGAATAATCCACTAATCCAATGAAATTTAAATTGAAGCTTGCTTCTTATTGCACGACATATGACTTTTGGGAAGGCTAGTGAACTATACCTATAGGTGTGAAAAATTGTCAAAAATTGTCAAGTTTTGAAAAAATGGTTAATAATTGCCAAATATGTTAAAATTTTCGAAAAATTGTCAAAAATTTTTAAATATGGTCAAAAATTGTCAAAAATTATCAAAAATGGTCAATAATTGTCAAAAATTTTGAAAACTACTGAAAAATTGTCAAAGACGGTCAATAATTGTCAAAACCAATCAAAAATGGTCAATAATTCTTAAAATTTTTGAAAAATTGTCAAAAAATTTTAAATATGGTCAAAAATTGTCAAAAACTGTCAAAATTTTGAAAAAATGATTAACAATTGCCAAGTGTTTTCAAAGATTGTCAAAAATTTGGAAAAATAGTCAATAATTGTCAAAATTTTTGAAAAATGGTCTAATTTTTCGAAAAATTGTCAAAAATGGTCAATAATTATAAAAAACTGTCAAAAATGGTCAATAATTATTAAAAATGGTCAAAATTTTTGAAAAATTGTCAAAAATGGTCAATAATTGTCAGAACCTGTCAAAAATGCTCAAAAATTGTCAAAAATGGTCAATAATTGTTAAAATTTGGAAAAATGTTCAAAAATTGCAAAATTTTGAAAAAATGGTCAATAATTGCCAAATATGTCAAAATTTTTGAAAAATTGTCAAAAATGGTCAATAATTGTCAAAACTGTCAAAATTGGTCAATAATTGTCAAAAATGGTCAGTAATTGTTAAAATTTGAAAAAATTGCCAAAAATTGCAAAATTTTAAAAAAATGTTCAATAGTTGCCAAATATGTTAAAATTTTTAAAAAATTGTCAAAAATGGTCAATAATTGTCAAAGACGGTCAATAATTGTCAATATTTGTCAAAAATGATCAAAAATTGTCAAAATTTTTGAAAAATGGTGAAAAATTCACGAAAAATGGTCATTCTATTGTGCATAAGAAACAAGCTTCTGTCGGCGGTCCAACGACCGCTCACCTTTTTTTTCATCAGAGAAAAGGTATTAGAAGGTGTTCTCAAGGTTCAACATATCTCAACAGAAGCCCAGGTAGCGGACATTAAGACCAAGCCACTTCCAAGACCAAGGCTAGTGAGTTTGAATGGAAAGCTGGGACTTTCTTCAAACATTTAGCAATTCTCATATAATTTTTTTTTGATTTCAGTTTTAAGCTTATTTTATGTATAGATAAAGTAAAATAAAAAAGGAAAAGTATTGTAGTTAGCGATCTACTTACTATTATGTTTTTATTTTATGTTATCATAGCAACAAAAGTTTTTTTTAAAGTAAGTCAGAAGAACTGACACATATTTTGTATATATTTTACGTTCGAAAATTAAAATAACTTTTTCATTAGTACAGTCTTTATTAACTCTGGAAATACAATATATTTCTCCAGTGGGTCAGTGCTTGGCATTCGAAGTTTATGTCAGACAAGCTTCCTACCTGATAAGTACGTGTTTTAATTGAACTGGTTAGCAAAAATACTGCATAACCTCCGCTCCACTGAGTGTGCGCCTCAAAGGGTCGTCCTTTCTTTCTAGTGTTCCCAGTTCGGAAAAGTATTTTTTTTTCACATCAGCTAACAAAATAGACAGCTTTATAAGTGGCTTTATAAGCTGATCGATAAGTAGGGGTCCAGTTAATAAAAGATGGAGACTTACTTTTGCTCGTGAACACATCAATTGGACAATGGACGATTGGAAAAATGTACTGTTTACAGATGAGTGCAAAATATGTATTTATGGCAAAGATCACCGAAACAAGATCTACAGAAGGTCTGGATAACGTTATGCTGCCTCCACTCAGTCACCGGGCTGCTATTAGGGATGTCTCAGTAATATGTTGGATAGACATTTGTTTTGAGACACACAAGGATCTTGTCTTGATTGACAGAGGTGCATTAACAGCACAAGATACAGAACAGATATCCTAGAAGATCTCGTGATGCCATATGCTGGGTTTGTTGGCAATGATTTTCTGCTAATGCAGGATAGCGCGCGACCACATACACCTACTCGTAGAATGATAACACATGATATTCCAATTATGGAAGGGTATGCTCAAAACCTACAGTCGGATAATCAAGCAGCCATTAAAGCACTGAGCTCATGTGCTATCAGTTCCAAAATGGTGTGGGAATGCCTAGGCAAACTAAATGAAACAAGGCGAGAACAATACAGTCACCTTACTGTGGACTCCAAGACACACTGGGATAGAAGGAAATGAAATAGCAGATGAACCAGCAAAGAGGGGGACTGGAAAACCCTTTTTGGGGCCGGAACCCTTTTGCGGTATCAGCTCCAATGTAACATTGGAAGAAAGAAAGAAAAAAGAGAAGATCTGACCATTGGAAAGTGACTAGTGGGACTTAGACAATCAAATATTCTTCTGGGTGATTAAAACCTGTTGAGATCAAATGAATGCATAAGACAAAGTAAAACTGCACTAAGAGTTTTAACAGGCAACCTTACGGGACATTGTTGCCTGAATGGGCACCTGAAAAAGCTCAAAATAGTGGAGGAAGAAGAATGTAGATTCTATGGCATGGAAGAAGAAACCTCCATCCACATACTTGAGACTGCACATCAATTCAGAATCCTAGGGCACAACACCTTGGAGATTACTGGATAGAAAAGGGACATTTAGTTAAGCTAAAGCCTGCAGATATCCTAAAATTTCTCCGGGAAATAGGACTAAAGGAGCTAGTCTCTGAGACCTTCCTCTGGGACTAAGTAGAAGTAAGGAGGTACAATAGATCTTTTAGGTCTCAGTGAATGTCACCCCAATTTACATACATACAAAACCTACATCAGCATATATAAATAAGTGTTAGATGTCGCATACCTACTTCTGACCAATGTATACAAGTGGCTCTTACTTTAATTACTACTGTTTGATTGAATTTCTCAAAACTAAATTTATTGTCTATTTATCTCGTATTACGAGGCTGCGTATTAAGAGGCTGCAAATGTATACTAGTAACTACTTCGGATCAAGACGCCCATTGAACACTATGTTTTAAGGCAATTTACTTTGACATCTTAACCACCATTAACAACCGCCAATACCTATGAATTTAGTTTACTGTAACGTAGAAAACGTGTTCAAATTCATAACAGTTTAATCAGAAAAAAATACGATAGTACAGTTGCAGATTTGTATTCTACCCATAATCAATACATCGATAAATATCCTTAATAGAGATCTCGGTTTTCTAATTGTCGAACTCTTGACTTCTTACTACGGCCATATGTTTCTGTGGCCGGCGGGCAAGAAAATTTCCACCAATCTACTATTAAATGCGGTTGAGATTATGAACCGTGATAATGATTTTCGTAGAGTGCAATTTCATGACGTATGTTAACTACATCGATATATGCAGAAAAATCTACTTAAAATCGAGATGGGAGGTAACGGTCAAGAACTGCTGTTAGCTGATCTTACATTCTTGATATTTCGCATCATGCAGTCTTCTTTACATCTTCGTGAAAGTATGCTGGTTGGATGAGGTTCGATTTGCCGATTTGTAATAATGCTCAATTGCAGCTTCAGGACAAAAAACTATATTGGAGAAAAATCAACTATTTTCTACTGGTAGACACTGAAATGGTAAAATAGTCTCAGTTAATAACAATCACTTGATTATACCTGGTGTTTCCTGAGTAATATAAAATATTGTTGTGTATATTAGGAAAAAAAGTCCTTATTAACATGTGTGATAAGTTTTCTCGTTAATGAGAAAACAAACTGTCCATTTCCCGGGTATCGGGTCACTTAGATCACGTGAGCAATGTAGAGGCAGGTTCATAAGCCCGAGAAGAAAAACGATTAGGAACGATAAAGAATTAATCAAAGAACCATCCTCAAATTTCACGGATTACCCACTAAGCCAAAATGGTTGAACAACCAGTATCCTGGTTGGGCTCCTCACAGGGCACTGTAGACTCAACAAGCTTATGAACATAATTGGTTTGACAGATACAACCATATGCAGATTTTGCCAAGAAGATGAGAAAACCTTGTGCTACTTCGAAGTTCTGGGGTAAGGAAAAACCACAGTCAGGCCAATATATGAAAGTCCTGAGGTCTGACCTATGCAGTTTATTGATCTGAGTTTATCAATAGATAAGGAATTCTAGCATAGCATATAGCATTAATGTCGATTAATGATTACAACAATAACCAGAAGGTAACTAAAAAACTTGTTAGTTTGTATCCAGTAATTCTATGGCTGATTTAATGAAATTTCTCTTATTTTCCGCCCGCTTTTAGAAAAATGCTGGAAAAGTTCTTTTCGTAGCGCAGTGGAGGAGTACCTATCACTTTCCGTACTAGTTAGGAAAATAACTATTTCGCACTATGTTCAATCATTTTCTTTTACCCTTATGAAAAATTTCGATAAGTATGACGTCATAATCGGATACAGAAGTTGCCGTGGAAAATTAGCCTGTCAAGCATTTGTCTAGATCGACGACCTAGCTCTGTAGTGGGACGCCTCTGATGCGATAATTACGGTGGAGCAGTGTCGAACACGGTTAGTACTTGGATGGATGACCACTGGGAAACATCGTTGATTAGCTTGTTAAATCATAAAGAAAAAAAAAGGATTTTTCTATAATATTAATTTTTTTACAGTTTCGATCGTAGTATCCATAAGATTGAAGCTACATTCGCTTCACTATTAGTCACATATTAATTATTACTCAATTCTGCAGTACTTTTTTTCCTATTAATGAACAAAGTCTGTACCTTTATATTAACTAGATTAATTGCAAATTTACGGCAATAATATAAAATGATACGATCCTGCATTTAGAACTTCCGCATTCTCACAAGTAGTATATGAAGCATTGGAGGCGCAAACCCATATCCCATATCGATTGCGTATCATCGTTACAAGTACTACACTACACTACACTCGTGCCTTCAGCTGAGAGCAGGTTATGGGTCGCCGAACAACTGAAAAATTACTAATAATTTTATTGTTACCATATACTGAAACGAACAAGTATCATAATATTCACGTCTTAAAGGAAGTATCTAGATGCTTGCTGTAAATAATTTGAAAGACATATGAGGTAGCGGCGTTAACGGTTATTTATTTTTCATGCTTGGAGCTCAAATATTTGATTACCATCATGTGTACGATGCTATATTGGGAATATGTTGTCGTTTCCAATATTTTAACG
The DNA here is from genome assembly GCA_947563755.1 of Lochmaea crataegi. NCBI lineage: Eukaryota > Metazoa > Arthropoda > Insecta > Coleoptera > Chrysomelidae > Lochmaea > Lochmaea crataegi. Next base: position 11,875,542 of record OX387431.1, read on the forward strand.
GCACAAACAATATCGGTTAGTTCATTTTTATCAACAAACGAGAAATTATAACAGATAGAAACCGTCTCTGTATTTCTTTTGAGCTCATAGTTTGTGGAATTTATGAATTACAAATTAAACTCTAGCATCTAATTAATAAAACACAAAATTAAATTTAGGTCTATTGTCTTTGATAGCACGCGATTTTTAACTATTTCCCGAATTTTTTGAAAGATTCTGCTTCGTAACCATTCTCCAATTTAAACCTGACAGCCATTGGAATAAACTTTTTGACATAACAAAAGAGATGTTGTAAGCTTCTAACTAATCTCTGATTATTTCAGCATAATGGCACAAGGCTAGATCAGGCCGTAATATAATTTCATCATTACGATGGTACATGCGTATATTGCGTATTGATAAAATTGTCCCATTTCGTGAGACAGTTGAACATTATATTACCCCAAAGTAATATTATATCCTTTTGAAAGGATGCAATTTCACGAGAAACATTCAATCACTTTTGACGACCTAGGCTTCTCCAGACCCTCTGCCTACGGTCATCACTCACGAATCCGATTCTCGTTTCATCTGTTTTTTTTCGGGTCGAGATGGGAAACTCATGTTCGAATGGGTCCAGGACCCAAAAAGTGCTGGAGTCATCCCCAAGTGGATGCCTACCAACCAAACCCACCTCAAACTTGCCGTTACCCCCGCCTCGGAATCACTAACCGGCGGCGGTCCCTCGCACACTCTCCACTCACACCGTCGTCTTCTCCCTAACTATCACTCCTACGCCATATCGTGTCCTTCTCTCCCCCCTAACCATGCTCTCTACTACGCCACTCACCTCCATTTAATAATCCTTTCCACTAAACATTATCACCACCATGTTCTTCCAGTACACCGCCTCCCCTAGTTTCCTCCTCAACTTCTTAAGCACTTCCTCGTTCCTCCAGCATCTAAACACATGCCCCACATCATCCTCCACTTCACACCTCTCGCACACTTCAGTCTCTCTTTTCCCAATCTTGTGGAGGTACCCTACTCTCGACCCATGTCTAATGAGCACCTGTGTCAAGAAGTAGTTCACCTCCCCGAATTTCCGGTCCATCCAATCTCTCCTATTCCCAATCGCTCCTTTTACCGCGACCTCATACTCCTACAACCTTCTCTCCATTTCCTCCTCCATCCATTCCTGTACTTCCTCCTTGGTCGCACCCCTCCAACGTTTATTCCTGGCTCTAGCCATCACGTCTAATGGGAAGGACTTTGCCAGTACCGCTGCTTGCATGTCCACCCACTGTCCTGTACCCCTGCACCACTCTCAGCAGTATCCCTCTCTGCACCCGCAGGAGTGGCCTAATCCTCGCATTCACCCCGCTCTTTCACCCCACACATCCGCACCATACATCATACTCTGCTCTATCGCCCTACCAATTACCCTCCTCTTCCACTCTCCCGGCCCTTTCACATTATACATCAATCTCCCCAGCCATGCTGACCTCACTTTCCCCTTCTCTGCCGGCTTTAACATATGAGTTTTGAAGGATAATTTGCTATCCAACCACACCCCTAGGTATTTCACAGAATCCTCCATACGAATTCTCCTTCCCTTCACCATCACTTCCACTTCCCTCGTATTGCTCCGTCCCTTCACTAGCAACCCCACCGTCTTATCTTCCGCCACTCCCAGTCCGCACCGCTCTATCTTCTCCGCACAAAACGAGCTCTTAGTGCTGAAGCTGGAGAAATTCGATTTTTAGGACGCTCTCTTCAGGAGACGCCCAGGACGTGATCCTTTTTCAATTATACTAGCTTCTCTTCATATCGATGAACTATGCGAATAACAAATGATCTGGAGATAAATAACTTCTTGCATATCTGATATTGATGATTAGAAAGTCTAGCATCGTGTAAAACAACAGTTCTTGTTCTACCAAAAGTGTAAACTCGTTTTGTGCATTGGAGATTCAGTATATATAAATTATGAACATGTTTTTCCCTAGAATTTTTCCCACAATCCTTTCTTTAACTCCCGCACCACGTCTCATTAGCCACTTCCAACTTACCATAGGACACTTGTCAATTGTCGATGGCCCTCTCCAATTTCGCGACGCTAACGCTAAAGCCTGTCCTTTTCGTTACCGACTGTCTCTCAGAAAACATACCTTCATCAAATTATCTCCATTTTCATATTTATCTTTCTTTTTCATTAATTGCTGTGATAAGCACAGCCTCTAGGACGATCCTTTGATACTCTAATCTAACTCAAGGACACTTTTAGTCTAACCCAATGACAGGGCACCCCTAGTAGTACAATAGCATTCTCTGAAGTCATCCGACTAAGAAATCCGCCATCCCTTCGAGCCAGTACTCCCTTCAAAGATGAACTTTGAGATGAATACCTTAAAGTACAGGCTTCACTAATTCCCATATCCGCACTGGGCAAAAATGAAATTTGTATATCAATAGTTCTGTCAACTAATACTTGATTCTTTAAATAATGAATTAACATTAAATTTTTTGTCACAGCGTAATAACCCTGCATGAATTGTAAGTACTACCTACATGTGTACCAAAGAGTTCACCACAGGGGTATAATTATGTAAATAAAATTACAACTTAGCAGCGATAAAGCAAAACGTAAATTGTGAACAAGGCGTATGTATATGTATCTTAAATTGTATTATTATTAATTCTGCTCCAAAGATTTCGGCTGTAAGTGAAGTATTTGTTTTAGAACGAATAATAATCGATAGTTATCGTAAATTTTTATGACACTGGAAAATAAGGTAAGTATATAGCTTCGATCCTATCCCACAAATTGCTTTTCTTGAAAAGGCAATAACTTACTCCATACAATGTATCTTCAGTTATGACTAGTATGCCTTATTTGTAAGACAAGTAGGTAGCAGCATAATTGAAATCCTATATTTTATCTACATTGACAAATTTCTTCAAAGTGTATTATAATAAGGACCTGTATTAGAAAACTAATTTTTGGTTAAATATTTTTATCTCAAATAAACTGTTCAGAATACAAACAAAAAAATTTTTATGCAAGAGTAAAATTGGTACAAATTCAAAATTTTCCAAAATATCATAAACGATTTAATCCTATGTAATTGTTTTTCAAACCTTCTCTGTAATTATGATAACAGATATAAAATATACAGTTAATACACCTTAAGAAAATTTGACAAAAAATTTTTTGTAGTCCTAAATTTCGAAATATTTTAATTGATTCATTCATTCATATAATATTTGGGTTGTGCTCATCAGCCCAGGCATTTGAACTGAATCTTTGTACCATTTCCCTTGTTATCTACTTCCATTCCAGAAGCTTCGTGTCTTCTATAAAGGCCACTAGTTTGACTGGTAGTTGTGATGGTTGTACTAATTCCTCTCCAAAGTGCTTCCGTCTAAATTATTGTAAGTTCTCGCAGAAGCAGAGTATGTGAGTAGGTGTTTCATCATCAAGTTCACATTTTCTGCACTTAGGTTCACTAACTTTGCCCATTTTGTTCAGATGTTTCCTCAAGGTGCACTGAGGAAACTGACTTCAGATGTCTCTTACCCAGTTTCAGTAGCCTGGTTGAGAGTTTCTTGTCTATCTTGTTCAGTAAACTCTTTGTATGAAGGTGCCCTTGTGTCATCCTCCATTTGAATTGGTGTTCCCTATCTAGCCTGTTCCCGATTTTCCCTCTTATGCAATCTTTTGTGATTCCACAAAACGGTTCCGGATCTATGAAGTCTCCTTTCGAGCCTTCTTCAGCTAACTGGTCCGCCATTTCATTACCTGCAATCCCCTCATGTGCCAGCACCCATATTAGAGACACTTTGTTGTCTGTTGCCAGCTTGTTGAGGGATTCTTTGCAGTTTTTCACCAGTCTAGACCTAGTTATTGGATTACTGATAGCCTTAAGGAGAGCCTGGCTGTCAGTTAATGTTTTAATTTTTTGTCCGGTATATCCTCTTCTGATGTTTTCATCAATAAAGGCTATAGCGGCAATCGTCTCTGCTTGAAACACAGTCGTATATCGACCAAGCTTAAAGAAGATTCTCTTTCTAGGTCCTTTTATACCAGCCCCAGTGCCATGGTCACCAGGGTGCATCAATTCTTGATAACGGATAGGTGGAAAGCTACCGAAACGTAGAAAATTATAAACAACCCAAAAATAAATATACCACAAGAAACGTACAGAAGATTCTTAAAAGGTTATTCATTTACCCCAGTGTGATTACACATTACACTGAAAACAGACCATGGGCTGTTTTCAGTGTAATATTGTTCTGATTGGTTGTGTTCAATCAAATGACCTCAAATTAACTGATTTCATTGGAGCAAAAAAATTTCACTCTATTAGGTACGTTGCCATGGATACATTTTGATTTATTTCGATTTTGACGTTTCAAATATTTAATATTTCAAAATGTCACGATTTTGTCATAATACTGACGAAAACATTAATGAAATTATAGAAGCAAATATACTATGTATTTTTTCTATAATTAGCAAAAAAATTTCTATTCGAATAACCCTCGAACATTGATAAATGCTCAAAAATTTTATAACAACTTTCTCAAGCTTGTTGCTTATTGGCAACAGACCTCCGCCAAGCAAGAAGCTTTCGAAATCTGTTATAAAATTTTTTCGAACAATTATCAATATCCTTGGGTTATTACTATTGATAATCATGAATTTTCGACCGCCAAAACCGTTAGAAGAGATGAATATAAAAAGTTGGAAATTATGGAGACAAAAGTTCGAGATTTTCTTAAAAGCTTCAGGAAATGAGGAAGATGTTAAAATTGCCATTTTTTTTAACTGCATAGGAGATGACTTTTTAGAACTTTATAATACTTTTGGAAAAGAATCAGTTGATACCCTCAGTAAACTTCTAGAAAGGTATGATAAGCATTTTGTACCAAAAACAATCATACCCATGGAAACTTTTAAATTCAATAATTTAGTTCAGTTAGAGAATGAACCTATAGAACAATATTATGCAACATTAAAGAAATAGGCACAACTTTGTGATTTTGTATGTTCCAATGATCAATGGAAAAGAGGTTATGAAGACAAAATGATTAGAGACCGGCTTATAGTGGGAATAAATGATAAACAGGTTCGGTCAAGAGAAGAAAATATAGATACAAAAAAGGTATTGGAGTACTGTGAATCAACAGAATTAAGTAATGAGCATATTAAAGTATTTAACCCAACAGAAGAAGTAAACTATGTTACAAATACAACAAAAATCAAATGTAAGAAATGTCTGTTTTCTACTTTCGCGGGTAAAATTACTATATTCAAATGAAATCGTAAAGTAGACAAATGCCAAGGATTGTTACTTTACGCTCAAGAGCAAAAAAGGAATCTTTTTTGCTCGCTTATTTATTCAAACCACGCCCTCCGAATTAACTCAATTGGTGAATAATTAACAATTTATCAGATTAAAAATTAAATAAAATTATACGAAAATTGTCAAAAATTTTGAAATATGGTCAAAAGTGATCAATAATTGTCAATAATTGTCAAAAATTGTCAAAAATTGTCAAAAATTGTCAAAAATTGTCAAAAATTGTCAAAAATTGTCAAAAATTGTCAAAAATTGTCAAAAATTGTCAAAAATTGTCAAAAATTGTCAAAAATTGTCAAAAATTGTCAAAAATTGTCAAAAATTGTCAAAAATTGTCAAAAATTGTCAAAAAGTGTCAAAAATTGTCAAAAATTGTCAAAAATTGTCAAAAATTGTCAAAAATTGTCAAAAATTGTCAAAAATTGTCAAAAATTGTCAAAAATTGTCAAAAATTGTCAAAAATTGTCAAAAATGGTCAAAAATTGTCAATTATTGTCAAAAACTGTTAAAAATGGACAATAATTGTCAAACATTTTAAAAAATTGTCAAAAATGGTCAATTGTCAAACATTTTAAATTTTTTTGAAAAATGGTCAAAAATTTTAAAAAATGGTCAATAATTGTCAAAAACTATCAAAAATGGTAAAAAATTGACAAAAACTGTCAAAAATGGACAATTATCGTCAAAATTGGTCAATAATTGTCCCAAATTGTTCAAATTTTTAAAAATAGTCGATAATTGTCAAAAACTAAAAAAAAAAATTGAAAAATGGTCAAACAATTTCAAAAATTGTCAAAATTTTTTGAAAAATGGTCGATAATTATCAAAAACTATCAAAAATGGTCAATAATTTTGGAAAATGGTCAAAAATTTTGAAAAATTGTCAAAAACTATCAAAAATGATCAAAAATTGACAAAAACTATCAAAAATTGTCAAAAATGGACAATTATTGTTAAAAATTTTGAAAGATAGTTGATAATTGTCAAAAATTGTTAAAGTTTTTGAAATATGGTCAACAATTGTCAAAGATTGTCAAAAATGGTCCATAATTGTCAATTATTTTTAAAAACTGTCAAAATGGGCAATCATTGTCAAAATTGGTCAATAATTGTCAAAAATTGTTAAAATTTTGAGAAATGGTCGATAATTGTCAAAAACTATCAAAAATGGTCAATAATTTTGAAGAATTGTCAAAAATTTTGAAAAATTGTCAAAAATGGTCATTAATTGTCAAAAACTATCAAAAATGGTCAAAAATTGTCAAAACCTGTCAAAATTGTCTATTATTGTTAAAATTTTTGAAAAATAGTTGATAATTGTCAAAAATTGTTAAAGTTTTTGAAAAATTTTCAAATATTTTAAAATATGGTCAAAAATGGTCAATAATTGTCAAAAATCGTCAAAAATTTGGAAAAATGGTCCATAATTGTCAACATTTGTCAATAATTATCAAAAATGAATAAGAGCCCTCCAGTAGAGTTGTAGAGAAAAAAAAACAGTAAAGACACCATTTTCATCTGCTCAACCAGATAATATCCGCAGTGAATTCTTTTGTGATAATTTTTAAAATGGTATGGAGATGTATAGAAAAACTTAAAGAACTAGATCATTGGAATAGAAGGGAACGAAGTGGAGGATGAGCTAACAAAAAGAAGGGCTTGAAACACCATTTTGAGAAAGAATGAATGAGCTAGAGTAGTACTGCTCTAAAAGTTTCCACAGGTCTTCACTGCTGCCTGAATGGCCACCACAAAAAGCTTAAATTGTTGTAGATGGGAGATTGGGAAATCTTAATTCTTATATTTGAGGGATGTAAGTTACTACAGAATCCCAGGGCTCATCACCTGGGAGGGAGACTACTGGATAGAAGAGGAAGAATTGCTTACACTTAAACCTGAGGATATCGTAAATTGAAGCAGTTTCAATTTTCTTAGACCCAGGAACTGGGTAGAAAAAGAGAGCACAATATTTCTTCATGTCTTAGTGATTGTTTACAAATACAAACACGTTGGATTGAACAAAGTTACTTACATTTTAAAGTTACGTTTCGTAAAATATTTTTTTCAGCTACAATCGCAATAAAACTTTACGTTACAGAACTTCATCTTCCAAAATACTTCCTTCAATCCTTACAATTTGTAATTCGAAGGAAATTAATAATTTTGTAGTACATGGAAAATGAATTCAAGTAACGAAGCGGTAATTTTGTTAGGCCAATTCCCAAGGAATGGCTCAAGTTAATTTGCATTGCAAATTGTTGTTAAGTTATTATATGTATGTTGTTAATTAGAGTTGCCATGGTTAGGTTTACAATTAATAAATTGCATAGTTAATTGTTCGTTTAAACACTATTAATGACATATTCATAATCAGTTACAATATTTTTCATTTACAACTATTTTCCAATTTTTGTGGTAGCACTATTTACTCAACAATTATGCTTTATAACAGATATTTCTTTTCAAGTTAAGGTCCAATTAACAGTGGATTATATCAATTAACTTGACACAAGCAACGACAACATTAAGAAAATTATTGGCCATAAAATCAAGAACTTATTATTCAATAAACCATTCATAACTTGCAAAAAGATTAATAGATCTCATTTGAATGAAAAAATAAGTACAGTAGCTAATTAAATTGGGTGTGTATGAGAATTATCCATTTACTCAATTTTTGTAATGTACTATAGATCAAAACGTTCTACATTGTGCATAAATAAGTTTTTAGTATTTCAAAAAGTAATATTCACAATAGTAAGGACGGTAGTGTGAAATTCAAATCTATTGGTTGGTAAAGAACGGCAAACAAAGCTTTCTTTTTTAATAAGAACTAACAAGGAAATGTAATATTTGTCCTGTGTGAAAAGATATCTAGCACTCTAATGTAGAAGTCTATAGAGGGTATCCCAGGACGTACCAAAAACTTGGGAGATGATAGAGAGAGTAAAAATATGTATAGTACTTCATATAAAATTTTTTCCTCACGCCCTTGGTTAACCAATTTCCATCTTAAGACAATATATTCAGTAGAAGAGTTTACGCTGAAGGATCATTCGTTAGCGAGTTAAATCCAAATATATCCAAGTATATAAAATATTGAAAATTGAAAATCAAAAAAATATGGTAAGTGCTTGTTATTTACCTCAACAAGGCGGTCTTCGGAATAATTTGCAGAGTATTTATATGTATTATTTTATAAAAAATGAGAACGGCGAAATATTAACAGAAGAAGAAGAGATTATGCAAAGAAGGAGAGAATATTGTAAGTAACTACTTGATGATACAAAAGAAAGAGCGGAACAAATCCAAATTAATATGCAGGAAGATGCAGAAATAAAAATAAGTAAAGAAGAAATAGAACAGGTGATAACAGAACTTAAAAATGGAAAAGCGCCTGGATATGACAAAATCACATCAGAAATTATGAAAAACGTTGGACAAAAAGGAAAAGATATGATGTTGAAAATTTTTAATAAAATTCTAGAAGAAGAAACACTACCAAGGGACTGACAAAAGGCGATGTGGAAGACTGCAGTAACTATCGTGAAATAACATTAATTAGCACCGCGATGAAAATGTTGGAGAAAATACTGGAGAAAAGAATCAGATCGACAATAGAAAATACACTGGAGGAATCACAGAGTGGATTAAGAAGCAGCCAAGACCACATATTTACTATTAAACAATTGACAGAAAAAGCAGTACAAGAAAAAAGAAACTATTCGTAGCTTTCCTGGATCTAGACAAATCCTTTGATTCAGTACTTAGAAGAAAAATGTGGAAAATATTAGCAGAGAGGGGATTGGATACAAAAATGATAAGAATAATACAGAACATCTATGAGAAAAATGAGAGCGCAGACATAAGAAGTAACAATATAACAGAAAATTTCACTACAAACATGGGAGGGAGTCTAAGCACTTTGTTATTTATTATTTATATGGACATTTGCAAATGTGCAGGGTAAACATCAGTGAAGGAGCATTTGCCGACGATGTTATATTAATAACAAAAAATGAAAAAAAAAAGTAACAAGAAAACATAAATGTGTGGAATGCAGTAATGATAGACATGGGAATGAAAATGAACACAAACAAAAGTTATAGTCAGTGGAGACGACAAAGAGGAAATAAATGTAAAAATAGATACAGATAGAATAGAGCAAGTTAAACATTTCCAGTACCTTGGAACAATAATAGACGAAAACGGAATACTGGAAGCAGATATTAATAATAGAATAGTTAAAACTAACAAACTATACTATGCCATGGATACCTACTAAATTTATAAATAAAAAAAATATACTTATAGATACGAAATTAAAAGTATTTAAAACAATATATCGACCAATACTTACATATAGATGTGAAACGTGGGTGTTAACAGGACAACAGAAAAATAAACTACAGGCGACAGAGATGAAATATTCAAGGAAGAGTAAGATGTGCAACAGAAAAGGATAGAATGAAAAACGTAGATATAAGAAAATACCTAGGAATACAATCAACCTTAGACTTTATAGAAGAAAAACAGCTACAAGGGTGGGGTCATTTACAACGTTAAGAGAGTATCGAAAGAAAAAAATGGAAAAAATAAAAAAGTGGCAAACCAAGAAAAACTTGGAATAAGGTAATAGCTGGATTACTGGATAAAAGAGAAAGAAGCTAGAAAGATGCAAAGGAATTAGCTCAAAATAGGGAAAGAATGGAAGGAAGGAAGAGTAACTGGAGCTCGCCCTACATCACTAGGTGGTAGAAGGGCGGCAGAAAGCAGGATCATTTTATTTGGCGATTTTAAAATTGACTTTCCAATGTTTGTACAACTCGAAAGGCTTTGGTCAATATTTTTGATTCACTCCATTCCAATATCCATGTGGATTCACCAACTCGAAATACTTAAACAGCCTCTCTGATCATGAAGCAGTCTTCGTCGAGTTTGTGGTATCTCGTGAATCCCCAGTTCGTATAATCTTTTCTCAACAGAACGGCCGCCAAAAGCAGAAACAAGCAGTCCTGTAGTATATTTTTTTATTTCACACTAACTTTAGATGAACTATATCGATGAATACAAATTCAAACCTGCTCTATCACACATGCGGTTTGTACATTATTATAACAAATGCAAATATTTAAATTAGAAAACAACATAAAGTTTATTCATAGATGCGGCAGAGTGATAAATCTTCGAGACGCTTGCAAAACCAATACAGCATAAACCATCCAAGAAATATTAAATATTATCGTGAACATTGATTATTTTCTATTTCTGTGTCGGGCTGGTAGCTTCACCCCGTATCAGGTCGAGTTTAGGGTCTTTTCTATTGTCAAGACATTAAAAATTAAGTTATTACGGTAGTCAGTGACGTGGGCGGAGAATGAAAAAAATGTTTTGAACGTTTAGAATAAATCTGAATTGTACTCATTTCAAATCGGAACAATTCATTCTTAAGCTCATATTAAGTATGATTTATGAATATGAATATGATTTATGAATAAACTATAGCAAACTTCTCATTTATTTATGCAAAAATGAATGAAACAATCTCTACATTGAACCCATTTATTATTAATACTTCTTTTCATGCATGAGTATTTTATAGAATTACTTAAAAAAATTTCATCTGGTCGCTTTGAGGCATGAAAACTGTCAATTTTAATTAGAGTTTATTAACTAGAAGAATTTAAACCAGAAGTGGTATAATTCATGACAAGAAAAACAGTGTTAAGGATTAACACTTGCAATAAATAAATTAATAATATATTTTATACATTAATAGGCATTAAGTCGCTAGTAAATTGACATATTTTTATTGGTCTGAAATCCACGTAAAAGAAAATTGGAGATAAAAACAGAATTTTCCAGTTACATTCATTGCCTCACATATTTTACAATCCTTTTAAAGGGCAATATACACAGTGTCAATATTAAAACTTACAATGGGCTGTACCTCGTGAACGAAAAGGGATTTCAAAAAAGTTTCAAAACACTTTCTAGGGTAGAGAGGGGGAAATAAAATGACATGAGAGAGAACACATCAACCCCCTATGCCCCACCTACCCCACCTACAAAAATTTAAATGGCATCCCCCTACTTCTTATACGTCGTTAGAAAGCCCGTAGAAAATGCTTTCCAACGGTCTAAGACATAATTATACAGGGTGTAACAATAAAGCAGAAAAATTTATTTGAATGAAAAAGTGTTAAATGTCGAACTACAATAATGGTAATTAATTTAGTAAATGTTCAAAATGGTTTCCATTGTTTTGTAAACAATAGTACAACCTATTTTCAAACTCCATACGAACGTTGGCAAATGTTGCTTTAGAAATATCACGACATGCTTGACTAATTCTTCGTCGTAAATCGTCGATTGAGGTTGGTTTAGTTTTATAAACAACCGACTTAAGGTGACCCCACAGAAAAAAATCAGGTGGCGGTGAGTCTGGTGACCTAGGTGGCCACTCTATGGGACCTCTCATTCCATTCCATCTATTTGGATAATTATTGTCTAACCAGTCCCTAACATCTACTGCGTATTGGGGGTAATCGTACACAAAATACATATAACATAAAAGACAAAATAGAGCCAAATAGAATAACATCAAGCTTTGTATATCATTAAATTCAGGTACGTTAAAATTAAAATTAAGCAGTCCACTGAATCAGACAACGTACGAGTTTATAGACATGACAAAGATACAGGAAATCATCTGAACTCAAAATTAAATTGAATTCCTTATTGGGTGTAGAAACCATTAACTTTGGAATGAAAGTAGGTACTTCAGAACTTTTTTCTGTACATTTTCAATACAAGATATGGACGCTGTAATCAGCACTCCATACATTGGAGCAGTATTCAAGTTTCGATCTAACATAAATAAATCACAATGTTTTCAAAGAATGGATATTGGTGACATTTACAATTTCTTACAATGATTTCGTACATTCTATTTGCATCTGATACCCAGAGCCGTTGCTACCAGGCGGCTGATTCTAGGGGCATTTTTAAAAGCATTCGTCAAGTCGACGTGAAGAACATCAATAAAAAGGATTATCGCAAGAGCAAAGAGGCACAAAGTGCAGAGAGCTTTTGAACAGTTTTTGAAAGGCTCCCCTTCTGCTAAAGTTTCCATCAAGTACTAATAATTCTGTATCCTCATTAAAACAAATGCCTTCCCAAAGATCAACTGTACCACCTCTGAGCGGATGAACTGCCTGCACTGCTCTTCGAATTTTGGGCAATAGAGGAACAGTCCATACACGAACACGCCTACTATTAGTAAACCGTCCATACCCCGACTCATTTGTGAACAATACGGACTTCCATTCAGCATTCAGATTCACATGTTCATTAGCACAAGCCAATTGAGCATGTATATAGATTTGTGTTAATGGAACTCTGCTCAAAACTCGTCGTGAACGAAAGTTAACCTCGTTCAATTGAAACCGAAACACTAGAATCATTTAAAAGATGCTGTTATGATCCGACAGGTACTCAGAGGTTATCTACGAGTATACACAGTCAGATAACGATCTTTTGCGGGGATGGTAACCCTTGGTGGTCCACTTATAGATCTTTCTCTCACGTTTCCAGTTGCTCGATATTTACGGAGAAACCGCGAAATGACACTTCCACTGACTTGGAAAACGTTCCCAGCTTCTCTCTGAAAAATACCCACCTCAATCGTAGCAATAGCCATACTAGCTTCTTTCAATATATTACAAACAAAATCTTGGTGAATGAGACACTTATCAATTTTTTTCTACTCTCTCACTAGTAAATTGCATATTACGTACTATTTGGATGCTAAGTGAATATATCATAACAGCTACTGACGCAATAAAAAAATTACGCTTCAGTTCTATAAAAATGTGTAATATATTGTAATAATTATTGCTATTGATTATTTATCAATTTATTAGTTATTTTAACTCTATATCTCTTGGGCGGCTCTTTCAAAGATTAAAGAAATCGACAAATAAATTTAAATATTTATTATATAACAAGCAATAATTATTACAATTGGCGCCCAACGTGGGGCTCTTTTTTATTTTCTAGCAATTGATTTTACATAAAATATAAAAAGTTATATTGGATCCATACTTAAATTTTCTATTAAAATTAATTGATTTGAACAATGCCTATGAAAAGGAAGAAACAAGTTTAGTACAAGAAACCGGAGAAGCAGGAGAATAAGGAATTAGCAGTCATGGAAGAGGAGATTATGAATCAGAAATTACATCCATGGCAACACATAGTAAAAGGGATCGACCAGAACAAATTAGTGACATAGGAACATTATATGAAATGATGAAGACAATGATGGAAAATGTGGTGAAAACTAGTGAGAAGATCGATGATAATTACCAGAGTGTAAATTAAAAAAATGGATGATAATAATCAGAGCGTGAATAAACATATAGAAGATATAAAAAAGGAGTAGAAGAAATGGAAAAGAATATAAAGACAGAATTGTTGAATAAACATGAAGAATTGAAGAAAGATTTGGAGAGAGAGAATAAAGAATATACAGAAAATAGATTAGAGGAAATAACACAACAAACTGATAGGATAGCACAAGAAGTAGTTACAAAATTGGACAAAGCAAAAGTATAAATGCAAGAATACAGAAATGTGAAGAAAAGATACAGGAACATCAGCAAGAGATGAAACAGTTAGAAGAAAGAATATGTATGGGAATGGATTTAAATTCACAATTAGCCAAATGGAAAAGGAAGAGGCGAAGAAAAAATTAAAGGAGGTGGAAGAAAATTTGAGTGTTTTAAAAGAAAAACATAAAGAGGATACTTTGAAATTAAAGAACGAAATGGAAAGAGGATTAGGAGATACAAGAATTGTTACAGTAGGATCTATCAATTCTCTAAAATTCGATGGATATTTGAAGAAGATTCAGGATGCTTAAAAAAAAAATAAAATGAGAGGATATTGCAATATTCAGGAATTAAGGGAATTTATAAGGGAACGTCTGGAAAATCATGCATTGGTATGGTATTCTACTAAGGAGAGGAAAAAATAGAGACTAGATTTATTGATTAGAAACGGAAAAAGAGTTGGTTCGTGAGGATAAAGAAAATTTAAAAATTAAAAAGTTAGTAAAATATATTAAAAATATTAAGACAAGAGAAGAATATACATGGAAAGTATGGTAAAGGACAATGATCACTCACCTGTTCATTTATAACCCGTAAATTTATATTCCTGGAAAGACAATTTTATTACCTTGTATAAAATCCTCATGGAATAATTAATTCACAGCCCAAGATCCAGAAACATGACATTGTTATGGTTCATAGCTGTATTTTAATATTGTCGATTTCAAAATTCATCTCCGATTTTGAGAGTGAACCGCCATTGTGTAGAGTACCAAACAAGTTCGTTTAAAAACATATCTATTGAACAAGCTGTTAAAATAATCCATGTTCAGTAATGATTATCAACAAAATGTTCAATAACAAGTTGTGTTCAGTAAGTTAATAATTATTATTGTTTGCACATATTAATAAGAATTGACCGGACTGTATGTAGGGCTGGATTGTTGAAGGATTTGATGATATAAAAATTTAAGTCATTTTTCCATGGATATTTAGTAAAATTTAATATTAAAATTTATTTCATTGATTACATTGTTAGAGTTAAATAATTATTTTTGAAGCTTGCTTCTTATTGCACGGCATGGGAAGGCTAGTGAACTCGTAAAACGTGTGATGTTACGAAAAAGCGTTCGTCACGCGATGACTCATTAGAAAGAGAGAGAGAAAGACGCATTGAAATAACGCGCGATACTATACAGTATGTCTGAAAAAGTTGGCAACATATGGGAAACTTTTTTATTGTAGCTTTTACGAAAAAAAATTATTCTTTATGAAAATCTCTGCTTTCGAAAATAATGATATTCAGGTATTTACATTTGACATTAGATGTACAGGGTGTCCACAAATTGCAAAAGATTAATAGAAATATTTTGACCACTTCAATTTCAACTAAAATTTTGCAAATTTTAGTTGTGAAACACGTCAACTTTTATCTTATTTAACAAGTCAACACACCTCAAATGTTGATTTGAAATATTTTAGCAATGAACTTAAATCGATAATAAATAAGTAATAATAATAGCTAGAAAATTTTGAAAAAATGGTCAACAATTATAAAAAATGGTCAATAATTGTTAAAAATTGTCAAATTTCTTGAAAAGTGGTCAAAATTTCTGAAAAATTGTCAAGAATGGTCAATAATTGTCAGAACCGGTCAAAAATGCTCAAAAATTGTCAAAAATGATCAATAATTGTTAAAATTTGGAAAAATTGTTTAAAATGGTCAAAATTTTTGAAAAATTGTAAAAACCGTCAAGATTGGTCAATAATTGTTAAAATTTGAAAACATTTTGGAAAAATGGTCAATAATTGTCAAAAATTGTCAAAATTTTTGAAAAATGGTCAAAATTTTCGAAAAATGGTCATTCTATTGTGCATAAGAAGCAAGCTTCTGATGGCGGTCCGGCGACCGCTCACCTTTTTTTAAAGAAATTAATAAAAATTTATTCATGAATTAATGGATATTTGCGGAAGCTTCCAATTACAATTTCATATTATTTGAATATTAAGATAAATAATATTTGTTTATTTTTTTATCAATATTTGACAAATAATTAAACAGCTATTTTTCTTGTTTTACAAGAAAAATGAATTTAAATTTGTTTCAATATTAAAGTTAATAAGAAATTGAACATAAAATTTACTTGTCTATTTCTTTAATCTTTGAAAGAGCCGCCCCAAGAGATATAGAATTAAAATTACTAATAAATTGATAAATAAATTAAAATAATTATTGTATAACAAGCAATAATTATTAAAATATATCATATAGGTAAGCCTTGTGAGACAGTTGGTCGAGTTACCATGGAAACGAATTAATAGATGTTATTTTGACAGATTTAAATTAATAATCTATCAGTGTAAATATAGTGATTTTAAATACAACAAAACAACACCCAATATTATGCAGTTAGCTGCGAACACTACCGAGAACTTATTACCAGAAAAATCAAGTGGAAGATATGAAAAGGTATATCGGCAATTGATGGATTGGCGTATAACAAAAAATAAGGTAAATTTATTTTCTGAAAACGTACTCTTGGTTTATTTTGGAGAAATCGCTAAGAAATTTAAACCGCTTAACATAAATGTACCTACTTATAATACTTTTATTTTAAGGTTATTGCAATTATTGGAATGTGTGGAGCTTGTAGAAAACAAGAGTTGAAAAAGCTCAAAATTAGTGACATTGATGATTCAAGTACCGTGTTACTGGTTAAAATTCCTGATACGAAAACCAAAGTATGTAGATCTTTCGTAATTCCCGGAAATTTCTATGAAATCTGCAAACAATAGAGATTCGAATACAAATTAGCGATCCGCAAATGAATCAATTTTTCCATAACTTCCAAAGAGGTAAACGTACGAAACAAGTAGTAGGATTAAACAAAATAGGCGGTGTTGCTAAACAATTAGCCGAATATTCAAAGTTACCATATCCCAAAATGTACACAGGTTTAAGACGAACTTCTGCCACTCTTTTGGTTGATGCCGGTGGTGATTTAATGGGTCTTAAACGACATGGCGGATGGAAATCTTCAACAACAGCCGAAGGTTATGTCGATGAGTCGATAAATAATAAGACGTCAACAGCCAATAGAATTATAAATTCAATTGAAAGTAATTTACAGACCTTTACATACACTGAAAATTCCAATGTCCAAAAAGAACACACTTTACAGTTTATGTCATCCCACCATTTACCGCGTATTATTGAACAATCGCCAAACATGGATAAGGGTGTAGTTAAAAATTTTACAATTAATTATTATATATAAATGTTCAATTTAAATTGTTCCCCAATTTTGTTAAATAAATAAAAGTTACTTGTTAGGCTTTTTATTTTTATAAAGAAAAATAATCGTACAAAAAGTATAGTACACAACTTGAGATGTATGCTTCTTGCAACTCTCGTTGTGTAATATACTATACAATATTAAATTTGTGCACTTCCTAACTTTAACTTCACTTTTACAGACGTGGTGATACAACAAAATTTCATTTTTCTACTGTATCAACAACTATTGTTAGTAAATAAAACAAATTAAAATTTGTCTGATTTTAAATTCACGATTTGGCCTTTATCTCTGTCATTCAATCTTTTGGTGTAAATTCGCATTTGTTTTTTCTTGAATTGGAAGTATTACCTAAGAAAATCTTTTGTAAATTGATGAAATAATAAATTTTTTCCTTCGATTTGTGATTTCTTTGGGCACGAAGAAGAACTTTATTACTTTATCTTGTCTGACATTTTGGTTTGCGGTAAACGGTTATAGTTCACTGGTTAATCTCTGACAATGGATGCATAAATTCTTATTGTTACTTTCACAAAAATGTTATCATTTCGTAAAACCGAGCGGTTGGTTATACGGCCTTAAAAATGCAATTTGTACAGTGGTGTGTCGTAAACCAGTGTAGTGCCCCTCGTATAATTTAATTAAATGTAGGCCATCCACGAAATACCTAACGTCAGTAATTACTTCATTAGTACTTTTATAATATTGGATAGATATGATTATCAATAGTGATATAAGTATTAGTAAGCATAAACATATTTAGTTTTTGATAATGAATTACAAATTGAATAGATGAGGCTTTTACTTGATGAAGATCCATACTAATGATGAAATAAAACCATTTTATTTTGTTTAAATATTCATTTTATTTTGAACTAACGTTCAAATTAAAATTAGTGACGCGTTTCGCTACACAGTAGCTTTTTCAAACTATTTATTAAAATTTACACTTTAATTACTCGAAAAACGTAAGATTACATGTTACATTGATAAACAAAAACATTGCCAATAGAAATATACTACTACAATTAATAAACAAATTCGATTATCAAAACCATACAAAAATACCATATTTGCAAGAAAAATTTTTATCTAACGAGAGAAACAAGGACATAATAATAAAACCGTTTATGAAAAGATAATAGCCACAAGGATTTTCCTGTAAACAAGTTGAAGAAGATGCTGATGCCGACATAATTAAGACCTCGATAGAAATTGCCAGAGATACTAATAAAACTGCTGTTGTTGTGGGTCAAGATATTGATTATTTAATTATTATTTATTATTAAAATTTTCTCAAACCAGGTTCTGGAAATGTAAAAGATCTATTTTTCACGTCTAATAGTTTCAAATATGAATCCTTCAAAAATATTGTTGCATTTCTGCATTGCTCTTCTGGTTGCGATACAACATCTGGATTTGCCGGAGAAAGAGTATCGTAAATTCATTATTAGACAATAAAAATTTGTCAAATTTGGCCAATATTTTTGATAAAAAAGATGCAAGTAAAGAAGATATCGAAAACAATGGATTACAATTAATCAAATCTATTTATAAATGTAAAAATGATGAAATAACACTGAATCAATTAAGATTTCAAAAATATCAATTAGCAAAGATTAAATCATCTTTCATATTGGCAAACCTCCCACCCACAGAAGGAGCAGTAGAACAACATTGTTTCAGGGCATATTTTATCAGCTTCAAACTTGGTTGGGTAATGAACTGACAGCAACAGATTGGGGCTGGAAGCGACATCAACGTGGCATTATGCCCAAATTTACAGAAAAGGAATAAATTCCGGGAATATTGCTCAAAACTATTTGCTGCAGATGTGAAACTGCCTATGCTCAAATTGTCATGGTTCTGAAAAATGCTCCAATATGGAAGAATAAACCTACGAGGAAGTTAATGATTCAGAAGAAATTGTGGACGAAGAACCAACACAGACTGGAAATAATATATTGGAGACGAAGAAGGTGATGGTCATGAAGATTTCGAAGAAGTACTAGAATCGGAAAGGTTTGCCGAATCTAACGATGAAGAAATGCCATCAAAGAGACAAAAACTAACGGATAAGTTAGAATTCAAGATAAAGTATTTATGAATAACAAGATGAAACATAACATAATAAAGTTTCTTAATTCAATAGTACGGTTTACATGTATATTTATATATTATGAGAATTTCTATGACATAAATGTAATTAGAATTTAATAAATCAACTTTTTAATTGAAAAAAATTGCAGTGGCATTTTTTAGATGAAATTGTGTATAATGATTAAAAAAAATTTCGAATTCGAGTTTTTTTCGATTTTTTGCATTTTCTGAGAACATTTAAGTATTATAGTAATATATTTTTCTTACACCATCGGAAAGTAGATATTTCAACGAACAGAAAGCACACCACCTTTTTGAAAAAAGCTGATATTTTGACGGGAGAATTTTCGATTGAAAATTAGGGTGCTTTTTCGATATTAAGTCAAAATAAGGCGAAAAAATGAATATTTCAAGTCAAATAAATTACAGTGTATTTGGGAGATAAAAAGGTAAATCTTCACCAAATTTCGTGAATTTTTTTTTGTAAAAGATGAAAATAAAAAACCAAACAACTTGGTTTTTTGAATTTTTAACATGAATTTTGAGGTTATGTGAAAAAAGTACGAACCTGTTTTTTATTACCTACAACTTTGACTTTTTTCCATAGGACTTGTAGTTTTGCCGAAAATCGAGATAAACCGTTTTTTACCCCCTTCCCCTTCTCGATCTCAGATCGCCCGTAAATTATTTTTCCTTTCATTTTCGTAATATTCTCCTTTTCCAAAGGGTTTCATCCTACTATTATTTTTTTTTTCAAAAATTATCTACCCTGGTCTATCATGCATAAACCAACAAAAAAAAACCACCTACCTGATAGAAATATCGATACCAGATTCCAAGATTATACAAATAAAACACAGAAAAAAAATAGGAAAGTATCTGCCCCTTGCAGAAGAAATAAGACTGATGTGGCATCAAGACACCGTCAAAATAACCCCAATTATAGTCTCAGCAACAGGTTTAGTTCCAAAGGCTTTATAAAACAGTCTCAAAGCAATAGATCCACCCCCCCCCCCCCCCCTCCCAACACATATATACCCCTACAGAAAGCAGTCATTCTCCACACCTGCAACATTACTCGCGAAGAACGAAGAACGTATACGCTTGACCAACGTCCGCGTTTATGTTAAATGCCGGGACGAAAACCCGAGGAAAGAAGATAATAATAATAAAATTTGATCGTACGCTCATGGTAGATAGAAATTTTGCAAATAATTAATAAACTACTTTGGAAATTAAATCGTATCGTTCTATATCAAGGGCGTACGATACAATTTTTAAAAGAGGTTCATTTATTCGTAATAATTTTCATTTACCATAGCTGTCGAATAACATTTCTGAAAAGGGTCAATTTATCTATAGAATTTTCCATTTACCATGGGCGTCGTATAGGATAAAATGTTTGTAAAAATTGCGTACGTTACAATTTTAATGGAGAATCGATCAATTTGCAAGAACTTCCGTTTCGTGGGCATAAGAAAAATTTTTTAATTGGGTTTATTTATTTGTTAAATTTTTCATTTACCATAGACATACGATAAAATTATTCCAAAGAGGGGCCATTAATGCGTGTTTCCACTTCTGTCGGCAGTCCACATGGATGCCCATTTTTCCGAAGGAAAAATCAATATATAGTCTTCAAGGTTTGATTTTACTTGGTTTTTGAGCTTACAGATGAAAAAACTTTTTAGGAATAAATTTGAACTCAGGGACTTGTATTCACTTTAACTACATCAAAGTTTATTCAAAATCAATTGCAGAAGCTCAAGCTCGAGCTCGTCTCACTTGCCTATTTTTTTCTTTGATCTGCACATGTCGGCTTATGCCTAATCAAAATAAAAAGTAGGCAAGGGAGAAGAACATGTGATCGCACATATCTCTACTATACTATTATCTTGTGTTATCACGTATTCTTCTAGTATTTTACAGGGGCTGAGTAATATTCTTCTTCTTCCTATTCGCACTGATTCTTTGATTATTTCGTCAACAGTTAATCCATTGCATCTCTTTGTTTTTGTTTTTTTCTTGTTGGAAATACATTTATGAAAACTTGCTTTTAAATTATATCATCTTCACTTTGGATATTCTCATTTATTTATTTTTTCATCCTTTAAACTTTTTTCAGTTTATAATATTTGAAGTATGTTGCAACGTATTATTTTATTTTCATTTTACTTTCAAGTTACCCGAGTGGTATAATAAATCCATTTTGAGGAATTATAATCCAGCATCCAATCAAATACATTGTGGTAGATATAGATTTTCATCTTTAAATAATGTTGTTAATTAACTGGTAAACAGCATAATTAGTAGCTATTATACTGTCGACATAAAATATCATTAACAGAACTTCTATTTCGGAACTGTCTCATTAGCATTATACTAAAGGTATGTGACAGTCACTTAAGAATTTAAAATTATGATCCTATTAACTATATTTTATATTAAAACCTTAACGTACCACAAAAGGTTCTGTTAGCTTTGCAAACACTTTTCCATAATCAAGATTTATTTCATATCCAGCTATATTTGTGAAAGCTAGACATTATTGTCGAATGGCACAGGGACTTTGATTTCACTAGATTTACGACCTATTCTTCTGTTCACTTCGCAGTCACTATTTGTAATTCTCCGAGAGTCTTATAAGCGTAGCTACACCAAGAAAACTGATTAATTTTGAGTTCTTGAAGCGGATCTCTTATTTTCGTCAAATTCAAATGATTATCATGATGTATGTATGTACATTGGGATGATATTCACTGAAACCTAAAAGATCTATTGTGCCCCCTTTCTTCTACTTAGTTCCCGAGGAAAGTCTCAGAGACTAGTAGCTCCTTTAGTCCTATTTCCCGGAAGAATTTTAGAAAATCTGAAGGCTTTAACTTAGGTAAGTGTCCAGTAATCTCCCAGGTGCTGTGCCCGATGATTCTAAATTGCTGTGCAATTCGCAAGTATGTGGATGGAGGTTTCTTCTTCCATGCAAAAGAATCTACATTCTTCTTCCTCCACCATTTTGAGATTTTTCAGGTGCCCATTCAGGCGACAATGTCCCGTTAGGATCCCTGTTAAAACTCTTAGTGCAGTTTTACTTTGACTTATGCATTAATTTGATCTCAACAGATTGTAGTCACCCAGAAAAATCTTTGATTGTCTAAGTCCTACTATTCTATACAGTCCAATGGTCAGATCTTCTCTTCTTTCGGCGTTGCTTGTTTCTTCTAATATTACATTGGAGCTGATTCTGCAAAAGGGTTCCGGCTCCCAAAAGGGTGTTTCAGTCCCCCTATTTGCTAGTTCATCTGCTATTTCATTTCCTTCTCTTCCATTGTGTCCTGGAATCCACAGTAAGGTGACTATATTGTTCTCGCCTAGTTCATTGAGTTTGCCTACGTATTCTCACACCATTTTGGAACTGATTACACAAGAGCTCAGTGTTTTAATGGCTGCTTGACTATCGGATATTATGATAATCATTTGCTTTCTATATCCTTTATCAAAATTGAACTGGGCACACTTTCCTATGACGTGAATTTCCACTTGAAAGATACTTGTGGTTTTTCTCAAGCTTTCAGATTGTTCGGTTCCTGGCCCCTACACTCCTATTCCAGTTCCTTATTTTGCTTTTGAGCCGTCTGTGTCCCATTAAATGGCATTCTATCCAAGTCTGGTAATGATATTTGGATCCCATTCCTTCTTGTTGCTCAATTCCGTAACGAATTTCTTTGAAAATTTATACTTTTTCATCATACCATCTTGTGGTATACACATAAAATATTATTTACAACTAATTCAATATTTCAATGGGCCATTCATAATAACAGTTGATCTACATGCACAGCATGATTTATGGGGTTCAACTAAGGTAAATCAATATGGAAAAAATTTGATGGAAGTGTTATCCAGAAAAGATGACATCGTTATTATGAATGATGGCAATAGAATTAGAATCACACGTGAGGAAAACAGCTGCCCAGACATCACATTGATAACGGGTGAATTAGCTTTAACTTATACATGGACCACATTAGAGGATACCACTAGAGATCATGTTCCAATTCTTATAAAGGTAAACAATGAGGGAGCAGAAACCATACATAATCCAAAGTATAAATGGAATTTAGAAAAAGCAGATTGGTCAGTATTTCAAGACAATCTTACTCAAATACATGTATCAGATAATCCTACTTATATGCAGTGGCTCGACAATATAGAACAAGCAGCAGAACTTAGCATACCAAAAACAATCACCAATATTGGAAGTACAAAATATCCAAAAAGACCAATATGGTGGGATCAAATATGCACAAATCAATTACAGCTAAGGAAACTTGCATTTGAAAGATACAAAGAAGAAGCATCTACAGAAAATGTTTCAAATTTTGAAAGAATTGAGGCCCAAACGAGAAGAGTCCTAAGAAAAAAGAAAAAAAGTAGAATTACAAAAATTTTATGATGACCTATCTTGGCAATCAACCATGACTACAGTATGGGGTACAGTTAGGGAGTTTAATAATTCATACTCAGAAAGACTACATAAAATTGGCTGAAGCCTGGCTGAAGAATATATTAACAAAAATAACCCAATCAGATAACCCAAATCAACAGGAAATAGAGACAGAATATGATAACAATGAAGATATTCAAGAAATTACAACGGAAGAGGTAGAGATAGTGCTAGAAAAGAAGAAAGACTCTGCACCGGGCATAGATGAAATAGGTTACAGTTTAATTAGGAATCTCCCTCAGAACTATATAACCCACCTCTTAAACTTTTATAACAAAGTTCTCTTCGGAGACTTAGATATCCCTATAGAATGGAAAACACAAATCATTGTACCCATACTAAAACTGGGAAAGGACCCTTTAACTTACACTAATTATAGACCAATAGCTCTTAGTTCCTATATAGGCAAAATCTTAGAAAACAGGCAAGAATAGATTATATAATAGAATCCAAAAACCAAATATGCAGCCTACAGAATGGATTCAGGAAGGGAAGAGGCATTATAGAGAACTGTGTATATCTATCAACAGAGATTTAGAAAGCTTTTACCAAAGGAGATAAAGCCGTTGTAGTCTTTTGTGATGTAACTTCAGCATATGATAATGTCCACACAAATATTCTTCATAATTACTTAGATCAGTGGAATATAAATGGAAAAAATTATTAAATGCATTGGAAAACTACTAACAAACAGAAAAGTATTTGTTAGAGCACCAGACACATTGGAACTAACAGGACCAAGGTATACTAGTAGAGGTTTAGCTCAAGGATCCCCATTAAGCCCTTTATTTCATAATATATATACAAACACCCTAAATGAAATTCTACCACAGGAAATCAAAATTCTTCAATTTGCAGATGACAGTATTCTAATTATCACTGGTTCCGATACAGCAGCAATGACAAGAAATATGGAGAGTGCTCAAAATAGAGTCAATATGTAGCTAAATAACCATGGTCTCGAATTATCTGATAAAAAAACAAAAGCAATTCTATTTTCTAATCGAAGGGTAAAAACTGACATCCAAGCAATCAAACTTAATGGGAAAAATATTGAATGGGTGAAACAATACAAGTACTTAGGAGTCACATTTGATAGTCAAATGACGTGGACAGCACACATAAATAACAATGTAACAAAAGCACAAAAAGGAATAAATGTAATGAAGGCTTTATGTAGGGTTTGGTGGGGTGCCCACCCAAAAACTTCACTAACTATATACAAAGGATGAATTAGAAGCCATCTTGATTTTGGAACAATTTGTATTGCAAAAATGTCAAAAGCAAACTGGAACAAATTAGATCGTGTTCAGTATGAAAGTCTAAGAAGCATAACAGGAGCTAAGAAGTCAACCCCAATAAGAGCACTTCTTGTAGAAACGGAAGAACAACCATTGACAATAAGAAGGGAATGGATGGCTGCAAAATTTGTGGGAAAACTGTTAAGTCTGAAAGAAGATAAAATATTCCAAAGTATTCTATCATTCTACATAATGTATGATGATAATTACCAATACTTATTTAAAAAGCAACAACACTGCCATGTTACCAGTTTGACTATAGTTTGCAAAACAAAAAAATGGAGTATCAAAAGACATCTTTAAAGAAGGACATTAACAACAAAAAAGAGCTCCTAGATAATATTAACAATAAGGGTTTTTTGTGAAAACTCAAAAATTGAAGTGAGTAGTCGTCTCAATAACCATACTCCTATATGTACATCCGAAACTCTGGCCATACGAGAGGCCGTAAGATCAGTAAACAACAAAGTAAATAATGTGGTAATTGCCACATATTCTTTGAGCGCATTGCAAGCATTGCCCAGAAAAGGAATTTATAAAGACAATGATTACATCACATTTTTAGCTACTAAAAATGAAATAATATCTGCTAAAGCAACAAAAGACATACACTTTATATGGATTCCTAGTCATACCTACATTACAGGCAATGAAAAAGCAGATGAGCTTGCTAATATGGCACGACAATATCAGAATATCTTACAACCTAACTTGATACATCAAGAGAGATTTTGTCACTACATTAAAATACTACTCTGGGAAAAATGGGTTAATCAATACAAAAACTGGCCACAGAATAAAGGAAACTCCTACACACAAATACAAAATACCCCAACAAAAACACTACGGGATATTCAAGAAGAGAAACAATAACGTCAATTTGCAGGATGAGAACTAGTCACTGCTGTACCCCACAGCACCTACATAAAATAGGAGTAAAAGATAATCCTAACTGTATTTGTGGTGAGATTGGCGATCTAAACCATACAATTTTTAGCTGTCAAACAACCCAGCAAAATAGTCAAATATATGACAAAGCCCTAAAGGAATATAATGGACCAGTATGCATAGAAAATATATTAATGGAACCAAATTCTAAACTTTTAGAAGAAATTATGCATCATTATGAATTACATAGGTTTACCTATTGTATGCTTGCTGTCTTAGCCTGTGCTTATAGTATGCTTGCATGTTTTATTTGTTTTCTCATACCTCTATTACTGCTATTATTAGATTGCTAGCTAAATCCTATTTCCCTTGGCTTTTTCTTGTGTGTAAATGCTCTGATAGGCACAGAGCGAGAAGAGTGTCTAATACCTTATTCCTCATCCTTAGCCAAAGCTACTCATGGAAGGCATGGACATGAATCCAATTGTACTGTGAGGTACACCTTCCATTAGGAAAAACTTGGGTGGACGTCTCAGGAGAGACGCGATCTCATTGTAACGAAGAAGAAGGAGAATTGCATTCCCTTTTGAGTGTTATCAAATACGAACAAGTTCTCCCTTTTCTTGTTTTAAAAGATCAATAAATAAAAATATAATACAACAAAGTTTTTGGTATAATATTGGGGGAATTCACAAGTGTACCTGTCAGCACAGTATATAAGTGTAACATTTTACCGAGATATGAGAAAAATCGATCTTACTATCCAAAAGTTATCTTCAGAAGAAATTTCCTGCGTTATCTAAACTGAATATTATTTAAAGCGGCCCCTGGGGCATTTGCAGTTGGGCTGCCCTAGATTGGTTGATAAGGTGGTAGTAGTATAACATATCACCAAAATATGAGACAAATCGGACTTACCATTCAAAAATTATGACCCAAAAGAGATTTCAGTCCTTTCGTTTCACCATGTATATAAGTAAACAATGGGATTAGACACTTTTTAATTGTAATAGATGTACCTGAAGATTCTCATGAATCTAAAAACCTTTTCTTCCCTATGTTCCCTAAGAAATTAAATTTAATGAGTAATTGATAATTATATGGTATCAGGAATAATAATTAGTAGACACGTTATTACGATTACTTTTGAGGTATACATATTAGCTATAAAAGGTGAGTCACTCAAACGTTTTGCTACTAAAATCGAGTTTAATTTCTTGATTTATTCATATATTATAACAATCTAAAGAAATGCCGATAGTTAAGAGCTTCCGCAAGCCAGTGTTTAATTTAATTAGTTTATTCTAAGCGAACAATGTCTTTATAGCCGTTTGTTTTAAACAATCAGCAGAAATATTTAACTACCTTTATTTTTTATATTTTGTATATAGAGCTAAAAAGAAACAGTAGATAAATTTTATACTCTATTGTTTGTCAAAGTGTTCTCCACGAAGAGAAATGCATTTTTATATCCTCTGGAACCAATTCTGGGAGCAGTTATTCCACTCGCTTGTTGGTTAACTCCATTGCAAGATATTTAGTTTTGACTTATGCCAACATGATTGATTCAAGACCAAAACCCATAGCAGGTGGTCGTTAATCGGATAACAATAGCACAGTATCGAAAAGCGAAAAGATAATGCCTAACAGTATGATTATTTTACAACTGAAATATTTGGCTGGTGAAATAAAATTTGAGATTTATTTTTTGATTTATTTAATTATTCTATTATTTATTTTTGCTTCGGAAAATATATTTCCCAATTTTAATTTTTTTCACGATAAATGGTCCCTTATCAATAAGTATTTTATTATTATTACTTCGTTGTTGATGGACCTGTTCTTGGATCGTCGATAATATGTTTAAATTCTCCATAGAGTTCAGCCAGTTCTGATGAACTTTTTCGTGTATTTAGTGTACGAATGAATATAGGTAACGGTAAACATATTTAACTAACGGTTGTATCCTTATTCCTTCTTAGCCCCACGGCACTAAAAATAGGTATTCCTTTTACGTAATTATCTGCACATCCTTACAATCTACAACAATTATCTCTCCGTTCCCAAGTATTATTAAATGAACGAATCTTATGTCGTAAAAATCGGAATAGCCTGCAGAAGCTTAAAACAATCGGACACGAAATCTGTTAAAATGGGCCATCCGTATTCTAGTTTGACTCTCTATTAACCAATATTATATATATACAGATTGTATCTAACTACACCTGCTTCATATTTAGCATCCAAGTTTTGTTTAACGATCGGCATTAATGGTTAGATATACAGGGTTTCGAAAAACTATAAGAATGCACGCCA
Source organism: Lochmaea crataegi (assembly GCA_947563755.1). NCBI lineage: Eukaryota > Metazoa > Arthropoda > Insecta > Coleoptera > Chrysomelidae > Lochmaea > Lochmaea crataegi. The sequence continues at coordinate 11,903,907 of OX387431.1, forward strand.
CCATCTTGAGTGATATATCACAGAATTTTTCCCCTTTTCAAAAATATTGATTAACTCAATTGTATGCTACTCTTATAAAGATTTGCCGTTTTGGGCACCGGAACCCACTTGCAGTATCAGCTCTCATTCCAAAAAGAAGAGATCTGACCATTGGAAAGATCTAGTAGGGCTAAGACAATCAAAGATAGTCCTGTGAAACTACAAATCAATTATACGTGCTGTTAGGTAAAAACGTATGAGAGTTAACGACTAGATACCATGGAGAACGACCCATAACCACGAAGAAAACGGTTTTCTTCAGTGTCACCATGGGTTATACAACTTTCGTCGCGGTTTCTCAGGACTTGGCGTGGAGAAGATAGGGGGAGGTTGGGTAGAACTGGTAAAATCGGATATCCTGTTTTATTTCAAAACAAGTAGTACCATCTATCGGACATGACTGTGACTGATAACTCTCGGTACCCACCGATGTCCAGCAAGTCATCTACCAACTCTAGTTTCACTCTAGACGGCGTAAGAGGTGGATATGTTGAATTGTGAGGTTAAACTAAAATATTTGGCGTGCTTTCAAACGGTGATTTTCTAGTTTACAGGCAAAATTCATCGAAGGTGAGCAGATCTAGGGGATACTGTGTTTGTTTACTATGGTTATGCACAATAGGTTTTGGGAATTTGTTTCTTATTAAAATATAGTCATATATTTTAGCAATCCACAGTTGGGTAAAACCGGATACTGTGTGGTTGGTTTTACCCAACTACATCGTCAATGTCTTTTTCAGGCTAGAATTGCAATTGGAAAGTATACAAGAAAAACGCAAAGGCAGTCTTGGGATGAGAACAGTAAGCATCAGACTGTTGAGGAGGTACTGGAGGGAAGAATGGGGCATCTCAAAGCTTCTAAAGAATATGGGGTTCCTCGTACAACCATTGAAGCAAGGGTGAAGAAAATTAAACAGGGTGCTCTTATCAGAGAGGATTCAGCAAAAAAAACGACTAGGACGTCATAAACCTGTTTTTAGTCCTGCTCAGGAAAAGGAATTAGTTGAATACATTTTGTGTATGGAATCACGCTTGTTTGGTTTAACTCTCGATGCGCAACGGCTTGTCTAATAGATTTAATAAGAAGAAGAAAACTGGCTGTATGCTTTTCTCAATCGGCATCCGAATATTAAACTTCGATCACCTGAGCCAACGGGTTTCAATAGGCTTTCCGTGAAAAAAAATTTCTTACTGATTACTGAAACGATGGAGAAACACAAAATACCCCCTGAGCGTATTTATAACGTCGATGAGACAGGGATGATGACAGTACCAAAAAAAACGGTCTGAATGTTTATCATTGCGAGGAAAGCGACAAGTTGGCTGCTTCTCTTTTGCTGAACGTGGAGTTCTGGTTACAGTGCCAGTGGTGCATTCATACCACCATTTCTCGTTTTCCCAAGAGCCAGGGCAAAGCCGGAACTGTTGGATGTTGCTCCCCTTGGTAGTACAGCTCATTACCATCCATCAGGGTGGATTCAATCGGAAATATTTTTGAGTTGGTTCAACTTCATTGCTTTTTCCAACCCTTCTAAAGAAGACCCCGTTCTTTTGCTTCTAGATGGCCATGCCACTCATACCAAGACACACAACGGTGTTGTGTTACTGTGCTTTCCACCGCATACAACCCACCGTCTACAACCCCTAGACGTGAGTTTTATGTCACCACTCAACACGTATTACAGTTCATAGGTCCAAAGATGGATGCAAAAATATCCAGGCAGGCATATTACTATTTCTCAAATAGGCAAACTTTTCGGAAATGCTTTTATGAAAGCCGCTAGCGTCCAAACCGCAGTTAGCGGGGATACATCCACTAAATCCAGAGAACCTCCCAGGCTGGATGTTTGAACCGGCCGAGACTACAAATAGGGCCACTCAAGGTAAAAGAAATGATAATCAGTTACCAGAACCTAGAAACTCTCCACCTAGAACACTACCAAGGACACCACTAACAACACCACCGAGGACACCCCCAAGAAGTTTACCGAGATCACCACTGAGAAAGTCACCAAGCTCAACGATTCCAAAAGAGCAGTTTTATGCAAATTCGACTCCTTCTTGTTCCCATACCACCCAGAATTTCGTTATAATGCCACAGCAGGTTGTTCCAGTTCCTCATTCTGAACGAAAATTAAATCTAAATGATAGAAGAAGGGGTAAAACTGCATCGACACCATATGAAGAGGTACTAGAGGAATCAATGTCTAAAAGACTTCCTACAAGGAAGGAGATGCTGAAAAAACAGCACATATAGCCAAACTGAATAAAAAAAGGCAAAGTAAATGACAATGAGATGACGACTAGAAAATACGTGAAAGCAAAATTATACCAAAGGTCGAAAAAATATAAAAAGAAGGAAATCGAGAGAAAGTAATGATTCAAGTTCAGAAGATGAAAGCGAACTTTATTCCAACTCTAAAGCAGAAGAAGGTTGGATAAGGTGCCAACATTGCGAAGGCTGGGCCCATGAAGCTTGCGCGGGATTGGGGGAAGACGAAGACGAAATTTTTACCTGTGACTTCTATCAGTAAAATATTTGAATAATTTGTCTTATTAACCTTTCCTTTTATATTGTTAAGAATAATAATAATAATAATTTTTCTTTATTTACCATGTTCTGTCTTACTTGCTGAGGACTAAACGTTATGGAAACTATGGATATAACGGGAAACTTGCTACTTTTTTATTATACATATTTTTTTCTCATGTGGCTTCTGTTTTTTGCATAAAAAATGGTATCAATCAAAAGTTAATTAATAACTGAAACTGAAGCCAAAAAATAGTCCCCAGAATTGCTGTATTCAAAAAGTTATGAGACCCAAAACACTAAGTATGCCGTTTCACCCAACTTTCCCCTATATCGACCTCTCCGTCTATATCCGTTAAGTTCAGTTTCAGCAGGGCCACCATGAAAAGGTTGTTCGAGGAGATGAATAACAATCGTTTTGGAAGTACCCAAGGGTCTGGAGACGGTTGAGGTAAGTATACTGGCATGGGACAGGTTTTTATCGAGGAAATAAGTAACAAACATGCTGTAAGTATCCAAAGATTTTGGATCGGTTTATGTAGGTATACTGTCTTGGGACTCGTTCCATAGGATTATTCCTTTATCCATTCGATACTTCGCGACTGAAGGAAGCGAAACTCCTCGGTCCCTTGGTAATGCAGCATAAGATCTGATAAAAATTAGATCTATTTAGACTGATTAAAAAAAATGATATTAATATGAAGAGGTGCCGCATCGCAAATTTCGATTTTCCATTTAAATAACATGGGAACAATATTCTCTTACACTTTGGAATTTTATAGCTCAATACTTCAGAATGACCAAGGTATATTCTTGTGGAAAATTGAACGCTCTACAAAAGAGGTCTCTTACAATTTTTCGATATATTTATTCCTTCAAAAGTAATTTTTAGGTGAAAATATTTTCAGTTTAATGCAAATAACTTAGGACCTGTCAGAAATATCAAAAATTTTTATTAAGATGAATGATAGAAAATAGAATGCTCTCCAAAAAATGTCCCATAAAATTTTCTCATAAAGTTGATAGTTGCGTCAAAAAATTGGAGAAATGTTAAAATTTGTCCTTAGTTCAACTTTGACCTCGAATAACTTTTGAAGGAATAAATATATCAAAAAATAGTAAGAGGCCCTTTTTTGTAGAGCGTTCAATTTTCTACATGAAAATTCCGAAGTATTGTCACCAACGTGAGCTATAAAATTCCAAAGTGCAAGAGAATATTGTTCCCATGTTATTTAAATGGAAAATCGAAATCGAAATTAATACTAATATCAAGAGCTTAAACTTTCACAGTATTTTTTTTGTCATAAGAAATAATATGTATTAGCTTGCAATTACTCGAATTCGATAGTGTTTTATAATACCTAGTTTAGAAATAAATTAATATCTCAGTTGCAGATACAGATCAAGTAAATTGAAAATATAAATTTCAGTTTACAGTAAGAAATGACATCATTGAATTACGTTTTTTGTAAGACACCTGGTAAACAATTTCCTTTTACATAAAAGTCGTGATATTGCCACTGTTGCTTAAACATGATTTGAATTGTGGTTTTGTTACTTTATTCTTATATCTCCCTCAAATATCATGTAAGATGTAAATACTTTCGGAATTTAATATATTCGTATTTTAATGTCACATCGATAAAACTATTATAAGAGAATAAAAGGGAGTATAACAATTGCAATGACAGGTTCATACTTTGCGATACATATTAAGATCAATGAAAAATACGAAATTGAAAATAGATAAATACAATATAGAGATCTGGATTCTTTTTTACCGACCATAGGACTTAACTTCGACTCCCACGAACGACACGGAGGAAATGAATGTGTAGATTTCCAACAAACGTCTATGCGTGTATTCGCCACGAAAATATAGACGTAGGAATACCGGTGAAAATTATCGGTGAAAAAGGGACCAGATCTTTATAATAGGGGCGTAAATATCGTTTGATGCTTACCAGCGGACCACCTTCGTTTGTGCTCATACCTTTCGCCAACAGCACCTAGAATAGAAAAGAATAGAATAAAATAATGTTAATACAAATTAAATGATTAATGCAAGAAGTACAATCCAGAATAAGGTTTTTACAGAAACGAAATCCGGCCTTAAAATCAACATCTTCATATTTCTAAAAGGCATTAATTTGAGGTCTTATGAATCGAATTATTCGATATCTTGGTTCCTCTTGTCTAACTAATCGAAACTATATATTTATGCTTACTAACACTTTTATATCATTGTTGATAAACATATCTATCCAATAACATAAAAGTGTTAATTACGTTATTTCTTGAATGACCTACTAAATTATAAGAGGGGCACTCCATCCCCCCGTTATGGAGAATGGTTTAAGGGTTGGCAAGTTTTCTTAAACCATTTATCTAAGGGAGTTTTCAAACGCGTAATAGTTTTGATTATGATGGATATTTACTAATAGATAATGATAAAAATAATAATATGAATTTTATATATTTAATACGTGTGATAAGGTAATATATAAAGTAATCTGAGTAATAAGATACGTCATTGGGCAGTATCTACTGAGCCTTTGTGTTCAGATCTATTCAATTCAACATTGAAATAGGTCCAAAACCAGTAGTAGAGTATCGCGACTCAAAAGCTACTGATTGGAGTGGATATAAAAACTGTACATTGAGGACGGTTTCACTACAATTAACAGTTGTGATGGGATAGATGCTGCAGCGGAAAAACTTCGTGAAGCAATGATCTGCTCGTATCATGAGAACTGTCCACTCACGACAAGAAGAGATAATCGCAACTCTACTTGGTGGAACAAATGCCTAGAAAAGCGAAGAAAAGAAGTTCGACGACTATTTAACCGAGCTAAAGAGTCAGGCAATTGGGAGCGTTATAGAACTGCTTTAACAAATCTCTAAAGAGTCGATTGCCGAGATAGGGTCGTTGAAGTGACCTGATGGCACTTTCACGACTAGAAAAGAAACGTTAGAGCTTGTAATTAAAAATCACTTTCCTGGAAGTTTGACTCTGGATAACTATCGACCACCCCACTTTGAAGGCGCAAGGTGCCCCAAAAAGTACGATTGGGGGGTCGCCAAGGAAGTTATCACAGCACCGGAAATTGAATGGGCAATAAAATATTTTCAACCCTTCAAATCTCCCGGTGAGAATGGTATTTTTCCAGCTCTGCTGCAAAACGGACTGGAATTACTTTTACCCATCCTCATTGAAATGTATTGAGCTAGTCTAGCGTGGAATTACATACCACCCAGTTGTTGACGGCTAGGGTGGTTACCATAACGAAAGTGGGCCGCACAGACCCACACCCTAAATCGGTTAGACCAATTAGCCTCACATCTTTCCTGCTTAAAGGACTTGAAAGAGTACTGGATTGCTACATCAGGCGGGTAGCTTCATATAACTTCCCCCTGAGCACCCACCAATACGTTTATCAAACTGGCAAATCAACAGATTTAGCGTTACACAACCTTGTTGAGAAAATCCCACAATCCATTAACAACAAGGAGGTTGCGGTGGCCATATTTCTTGACATCGAAGGAGCATTTGACAATGCACTACCGACCTCCAGTGGTTCAGCTTTGGCTGAAAAGGGCAATAAACTACTTCTTTTCAGGATGGGACCATTAGCTTTAAGGTTTCCAGGGGCTACCCACAAGGCGGAGTCCATGTTCCCTACTATGGTCACTCTTGACGGATGACTTGCTTAGCGCTCTGGAAAGAAGAGGGGTAGAACTGCAAGCGTATGTAGACGACCTTGTGATCCTGGCAAGGGGCAAGTCAGGAAGAGTAGCATATAATATCCACCAGAAGACGTTGGACGATGTCCACAGTTGGTGTCTGTTAACCCTGGTAAAACTGTAATAGTCCCCTTTACTAGGAAAAGAAAATTGGAGGATCTTCCACCACTTTACTACAATGGTGAGATTATTCCATTTACAGCGGAAGTGAAATATTTGGGGATTATCCTAGATACAAAACTTACATGGAACGCTCACTTGGAAAACGTTATCGATAAGGCCAGACTATCCTTGTGTACATGTCGGAGGATCAGTGGAAAATGTTGGGGCTTGGGACCCAAACAAATCCATTGGATATATGTAATGATTGTTAGACCAATGATCACATATGGAGCTATTGCTTGGTGGTCAAAAGATTTACAGCGAACAGCCCAAGCAAAGCTCTCTGGCATACAGAGACAGGCTTGTCTGGCAATTACTGGTGCCGTCAGTACCACCCCGTCATCAGCCTTGGAAATCCTTCTAGACCTCTCCATATAGTTCTGGAAAGGGAGACAAGATGGACAGCTCATAGAAATGCGCATATTTCTAAATGCACAAAATAGGCTTATACAGAGCAAAGCAGAATGCTAGTGGACACTGAGAGTCACAGTATTCAGGGAATGATCTCTGACACAATGCCTCCAACAGTAAACTACGACCTGCCTTATACCGTCCTAATTCCAAATAGAGACGAATGGGTCCTCCGAAGGATGAATTATTAAGAGCAGACAGCTGTTGGTACATAGGTGGATCAAAACACCTTCAGGCTCTGGTGCAGGTGCAGAAACTGCAACCTCTCTAAGATCCTATGCAACCATATTTCAGGCGGAAATTTACGCCATTGCTTCATGTGTGGAGAGATTGGAGCAACCAATCTCACACATAAATCAATAAAAAATTTCACGGACAGCCAAGCGGCTTTAAAAGCACTTAGCTCTTACCGTGTAACGTCGAAACTGGTTTTAGAGTGCCAAAAAAGACTCTCCCCAATAGGAGAACTCAATAGAGTATCGCTGGTCTGCAATGAGAAGGTGGACTCTCTCTAAGCTTTGCCAAACAAACACTAAATACCTGGACAGTAAGAAGAGCTTCTTCTTCTGGCATAATATACCAGGATTGGTCCAAACAAATGTTAGACTATAGGAGGCATGACCCACGTTGTCTAATAGGCCTCTTAACAGGCCACTGTCATCTCAATCATCATATGCTAAGACTGAGACTGTCGAAAGATCTAACTTGTCGTCTTTGTTTGGAAGATGATGAAATAGCAGAGCATATAATTTGTGCCTGCCCCGCCGCGGCTCGAATCAGGTATCTGATGTTTGGCAGGGTCTCTCTCTCGCCCTCGGACCTGAAATATTATTCACCAAACAAACTAATCGGCTTTGTTAAGAAGCTGAATTTGTTTGGTGAAATCTGAATAGGTATGAGCCACAATAGACTCCTGCGAGTCGCAGTGGAGGGCCTTATAGACCCACTCACCACAAACCTAACCTAACCAAAGATGCATACACGTAGATACCAATACCAATTTACCACGTATATCATAAAAAAGTCTGTGATAGCCATTAGCATCCCCCTCCATAAAAATAAAATCATGTGAAAAATGAAAAAATATTTAAACCTGAAAAATAAAATACTCCTGAAAAAACTTTCATGAAAATAAACCAGTTCTAAAAAAAAAGCAATATTCCAAAGAAAAAATTGAAAAATTATCCTTGAGAAACCTTTCCTAAAAATAAATAATGTATTGTATAAGAAAAAATTTAATTATATATAAATAACGATTCTAAAAATAAAATGTACAAAAAAATTAAAATGAAAAAATCGAACTACTATACGCTTTTCATTGGGTAATTGCAATCTGTTTTCCTACCAACGGTCTCATTCATCTTTTAGAGTTATTTAAAAATATAGTTAATTTTATTTGATTTAATATTGAAAAATTTTTGCGCTTTTTCCAACCGTCTTTCATAATTTTGTCTTCACAAAAATATTATTCAAAATTATTACTCTTTTTTTGCCTTTAATTTCCATGTCAGTTCCAATTATACTTCACCTGTATTTCCAAAAATACCTTCTTTACATATTTTGCATCTCTGTGCATTTTTATTCATAAATTTACTCTTCAAACTGCCGACCTATCTAGTCGATACAACGCTTGTGGAGAGATATTTAGGTTGTTCGTCGTTTCCAGAGTTAATTTCGATAAATAATTTTTCAACCTGAGATACCCAGTTGTATTGTAAATTTATTCGAAGCTGTTTCAATCTAATGAAACATATTTTTTGATACCTATCATCACCCAGCGAAAGCAACTGTTGCAACCAGGATATACGATATGAGCCACTTTGACAATTCCAACTTCAAGTCTGATCAAAATATCTGGTGTGTTTTGTGGTGAGAGTAACAACCTTTTGAAGAATTGTAGTTGGGATATTTCTAATAGATCGACATATCGAATGGCCCAGACAGGACAACAGTGCATGAATGTGAATTCATCTTAGATTTACTCATAATGTCGATGACAGCACCAATAGTCTGTTTGGTTTTCCTGTAAGCTGCTTTCGCCATCTCACGAAATAAGGACGAGGACGTGAACTTAACACCAAGATATGTAAAGTTATTGACTACGTCGATTTGTTTTTGATTTGAAGTGAACTTATATTCCTGTGGGAATACGCGACCACCTCTGGAGAAGCACAAAATTTTTGTTTTTGACGTATTGACTTTGATTTTATTCCAATTTGTATGTTTCTATTAAGCGCAACTTTTTGGCTAAATCAATTTCAGACGTACCAATAAGTGCTAAGTAATCGGCATTAAGATGTCGGTATTATTATTCACATCAATGGTTGGTATTCAACTCTGACGAGAGTAACGTTCTAAATTGGAAATATACAATGAAAACAAAAGAGGACTATGTGCATCTCCTTGCAGGACCCCTTCTACAATGTCATATATTTTTGTAAACTCATCACTATTAGCTTTAACTTTAAAATTTGCGTTATTGTATATATTATTAATTACTTTAATCAATTTAGTGCTGATAGCCATGTCGTATAGCTTTTGCTATTTACAGAATCAAATGCACGTTCGAAGTCTATAAAGTCCACAAACACTTTCCTTTCCTTCAATCTCAACTGAATGTGTATAGTGGACATAAGAGTATAGCCCGTTCAGTATTAAAACCGTTGCACGTCACATCTGTCATAACTGTACTATGTTGCCAAGCCCTTGAAATAATATGAGAATCTAGTATATGTCAAATGAAGTTTATCAAATATTCTAGGTTAGGTTTAGTTATTGATGGTTATTGCGTGCATGCAAAGAAACTTCGACTTATTTCAGTTACATACAGAGATGTTACATATAAAACTTTAATTTGTGTGTTAACCGTACAGCACTAAGAAATTCTTATTTTAAAAACTATGGAATTATTTTTAGCACTAAAAAGGTATGTATGGAATAGTCAACACTTTTATTTGTATGTTTATACCACACACTTAATTAGTTAGAAGTTATGGAGCTATTCTAGTATTTAAAATGCATGTATATATTGTATCAAGGAAAAAATATTATCTAATATAATTTTTAGGTTACAATTACCTAATTACATGTTGGCTTCTAAAATGTTGTCACTACAATATGAAAGATTGATGTAAGGTTTACAGACAAATTATAAATAAAAAAGTTCTGATAACCTGGATCTACCTCCTTTTTAAAGGTAGGCAATTTTATTTTATATTTTGTTGAAATAAATCTTAAATTTTTTCTAGAAAAGCCGGGATGTGAAGCTTTAGTGTGTAGGTCATTCTCAACAAGGAAAATCATCCTGAGATATATGATCATTGATCATAGCAAAAGAAAATTGTGCAGCAAGCACCACCACAGCTCAGAAAAGGAGAGCAAATCCATTCTATTCTCCGAGTGAAGGTATATGCAAATGATTGACTAAATCGTAGCACTGAAATCAATACATATTGTTATTATCAGTATATTGGTGAATTATTTATCACTCCATCATCTTCTAATCAATCCAAATTTATATTTACCATTTTGTTTTAGCTCTCCAGCATCTACCGCAACTGAAAGTATTGCTAATAAATGATTGATCGAATGAGACCTTTCAATTCAATAAAAACTATTAAATTAATTCTTTGTAGTTTTTATAAAACTTTGTGATATACATATGTACCTTTAGAAAATGCTGCCTGAATTACTTATTTTGAATATCATGATTAAAATAAAATAATAAATAATGCCACCCCAATTTTTATGGAATTGTTTTATTAAAAAGAAACATTGCAAATTTATAAATTAGTTACTACACCGAAAAGTTTGTAATACTATTTTTTTAAATAAGGTAGAACAATAATTGTCAAATAGAAATCTTTCAAATTTGAGAGGTTCACGGACAAACCAATTCCAACCCGCAACTTCTGGAATGCATCTATCGGCTTGCTTGGCAGTAGCCAGTATTAACTCAATAGGATTTTTAAAAAGATGGTAGGTAATACTTTGTGACTATACTGTTCTATCATATCCACAATGTATTTTGTTGGGGGGTTTGTTTCTGAAAAAAACATTTATTGAAAGGGCAGTATTCAAATAACCAATTCTTTTCTTTTCAAATATACCTATATTATTATTTTTGTAAAAATAAAAGTAAAACAGCATTTATTGTCTATTAGGTATAATTTGAAGTAAGAATTTTGAATGTATTAAACTAGTTGTGTAGTCTTCTGAATTCTAACATATAATTTGCTATATCACTGTTCAAATACAGTTTGTATCTACTTACTAGGCTGTAATATAAATAAGCTCAGCTTCAACATTTGTTGATTGAATTCTATATTGTGTCACATTACCCGAATATTATCGAAAAGCATTGTCCATAATTTATTAAAGGTTCAGAAAGATTCAATAGTAAGTAATTGGTTTTCAAACCATTTAAAAACATGTTCTTCATTAATTTTCCCATGATAATAACTCAACTGAGATTCATATAAAAATATACTTTCTGGTCCATCAATATAACCATTTTCATTCTCAGCATGTAATACAAAATATCTAGAATAAAAACAATTTTGCATTCTAAAATTTTACATAATCATTGTAACATACCTTTTGACATGAACAGCCTACAGCACCATTTTGGAAAATTCAGGATTCATTAATAAAAACAAATTTATACAGTGGCTTATTTTTGTTGAAAGTTCCATAAGTCCTGTTTGTGGATGTATCATATTTTAGTAAACTACTCAGGAATATTCTACATTTAATAATTATTGTTCTTCCTCCAATTACTGCAGTAACATTCCTAAAGTGACATGATTATCTATAAAAAAATGTCCATGTATAATTGCCAAGTATTAAGAATAATGTAACAGAATATAATAAATACAGTTGATTGGGTATAATATTGAACTTATACATACTTGCTTCATAAACGCTGTAAATAGTATCAGGAGTAAATGCATCAACTATTGCAGTATTATTAAGTTTAATTTATACGTTTTTTTGGATGTGACTTTAACTTTGATAACTCATTACTGCTTGTGAAAAATTACTCACAGTTCTTTGCAGTTTTTGTCACAACATAACCCCAAAAATGTCAAGACGTCAACTGAACCTGAAATAAACCATTTTAATCGCGGCAACAGCGCGCATTTTTGCCAACATAAAAAGTTTTTATTAAGACTGACGTTAGTTTGAGTTAAATATTTAATTAACCTACGAGTTGTATTTGATATGAAATTAATTACGAAACCTTTCTTTAAACATCTATTTATATTCTTTAATACAATGCGACCTACAAATTTCAATATTTATTGAGTTTAGAGAGGCTTAACATAGTGATTGACAGAGGATTGACAGCAGCAATCGAATGACATGATATAAACGAACGTCTCTTTTTCGACACTTTGATGACGTGCAACGGTTTTTGTACTGAACGGGCTATAAATATATTTTCCATGAGACCACGCCTCTTGCGAAACCCTACTTGTGATTCAGGGATAATATTGATATTCTCAGACCATGTTTCAATTCTCGTTTTTAATATATGGGTAAAGAGCTCAACTACACAATTTCCAAGTGCTATCGGTCAATAATTTGCTGTATCTTCCAAATTACCCTTTTTGTGTAGCATACTAAATAACACATTGCTCTGCGAGGCCGGAATACATTCTGATTCTAAAACTCTGTTAAACAACGAACATATGTACATATACCAATTTTGCCAATGCTATCTTCACCTGGCGATTTGCCATTCTTACATGAACTTGGAGCTGTATAAATCTCAGTTAGTTTTTACCGACCATAGGACTTGACATGGACATTGCTGTCTCTATATATAGAGGTGGGAATATGGCTATGATCGGTGAAAAAGGGACCAGATCTGTACAATAGGGGCGTAAATATCGTTTGATGCTTACCAGAAACCGACAACAACCGACACAACCTTCGTTTGTGCTCAGACCTTCAGCCTGGTACACACTCAACCATTTTTGCGCGCAAATTAGCTCTAACGTATACGCACTTCTAGTGATACAGTCCTGTGCAAACAAAATTGAATCAACATCTATAAAATAAACTTATACAAATTATATTCCCATGTACGTAAACTACAATTTACTGTGTGTTTGTGTATTGAATTATAACTGTTACCGATAATGTAGCACTGTGTGATGACCTAGTTAAATAAAAATCAATAAGGTGAGCTAATATGACCGCACTGACCGAGATCTTATATCGATTATGTATGCAAAATACGATCGGAAATATCATTTGTTAAATATTAACTATTATTCACTGATAAAAGGATGGGATTTAGCGAAACCATAACAAATATTATTGCAAATAATGCTGATCAACACATTTGATGACAAAACGACATTTTTTTTAAATTGGTCATGTACGTTTGATGAAAATCCCGAATTATTTCGGGAAGGCCACATACAATTCCCGTAACAAGTCAATATTTGGCAAGGCATAATAGGTAACTACATTGAAGGCCCAATATTTATTTATTTAAATATGCTGGAGACATAGATAACGGTAGCCATTCATAATTAATAATACAAACTACCCGCATGAATTTCGTCAAGATATATTATTGCAGCAAGACAGGGCTTCGCCTCATTAAGCTGTCAGAGTGTAAAATTATTTAAATGCAGTTTTTTCGGCAAGGTGGATTGGCCGACGGGGACATATAGAGTGGCCACCTGACAACCCTATTGGAAAAAATTATCGCATCGCATCTCATCGAGTAATATGGAAAACTGGTTAATCGTATTATTATAAAAATCGACCTGTACGAGATTTTTTCTTATAATATAAGAATAAAGAAGTTAAGAGGAGAACAACACTTATTCCATCGCACTGCATAAAAACACCATGGATTTCTCTAGAAAGTTATATATAGGTTCATTCCTGGTTTTCTTTTTTTTTCGTCTAGATTTTCATATGGTTTCCTCCTATAAATTATTATTAATTTCGCCAGAACCAAGAGATGATCTGAGCCATATTTCGGTTGCTGATACGCCCAATGGTAATGGAGCTAAAATGCAGTTTTATCTTACAAATCCAAGTTTTTGATCTGTTGTCTCATCACAGATACTTACTGAAGCAGATTGATAAAATTAGAAAATGGAACAAAATAATTGTAATAGAATTTATTGTTTGGACCCTTACTTTGTGGAATCTACGCATATGACTTTTTTAAAAGAAACTAAGTGTTTCTAATTAATTCCACTGTTTAATGAAAAAATTTTAGAATTTTCATATTTTTTTCATCATTTAGTGGAATTAATTAGAAACACTTAGTTTCATTTAAAAGAGTAATAATCGTAATATTTACTTTTCCTTGTATATATTGCACAGAAAACTTTGTTAAAAGACAAGCATAATGAATATACTTTTTAAAACAAACTATTATTGTAATTATTTGAAATAATTAATCTCGTTATCGAAGTATTATACTTTTTTTAAAATGAATATACAGCAGTTAAAAATGTGTATCACGTTTACTGATGGACTTCCTCTTCCTAAAGATCGGATTTATTCTCGACTATCTTGTGACAAGAGCAGTCCGTCAACGGCAAAGAGCTATAAACGTCATTGAATCCATTGAAAAACTAGAGTGGTCTGTGGCAGAATGAGATTCAAACTGTTAATTACGGTTATTTTACGATCTGCCTTGGTTTTAATCACCGCACACTAGATTCCAGCAAAAAAGTAGCGTACATAACTCTTTGAAAGAGAAATTTAACCATCAGGTGCCAGATATGAAATTTGTTGCCTTTTAAATGGAGTACATAATTTTCAAAAGACACAGATATTTTTATTATGTTATTATATATTATGTATTTTTTGTTGGAAGGTATCCGCAAGTGGCATTAACGACAAGAAAAGTTATGTTCTCTCAATAACGCAAATTGTATAAAATTATATATTTCAAGCTATTTTTTAATCTCGTATGTTCAATGAAGAGAAAATCTGTATGCTAAGTTTAGACTTGCCTGAGCAAGTTATACGCAAAATCATGAGCCTTCATTTAGCTTCCCTAGGCTTTTCCATACCATGTTGGAACTGTTTTAATTGCTTCTTGACTATCCAACATTATTATAATCCTCCGCCTTCTATATCTTTTATCAATATTGAACTGGGCACACTTTCCCGAGGCGTGAATTTCTGCTTGAAAAATACTTGGGGATTTTTCCAAGCTTTCGGAGTGTTTGGTTCCTGGCTCGTTCACTCCTATCCCAGTTTCTTCTACTGCTTTTGAGCCATCTATATACCATTGAATGAAAGCTATCAACGATTGTTTTATTAACTAATGTTTCAGTATTAGATTTGAAATAACAACTTTATTACATTATCCAATATTAATTAGTTAATGTTTGTCCGCTTCAGTACATTTAATGAAAACGACGATAAAAACAAAGCAATATCCTAGCCTAGATCACCATTATTGCCAATATTCGAGTCAACTACATATTTATCACGACTTCCTAATCAGATTTCACAATTTCCTCTTTTAATTGCTAGTGTAGCCTTGATTATTAGCAGCGACATTTAAATATACATCAACAGTACGGACCATCAAGTTTGACATTTTGTACTATTTCCATACGCATTAACCGGATTGTTCCATAGAAAACACTAACGCAATTCATTAGGGATGTAGGTCCCAATTAACTCTTGACATACCAATGTTTTTATCTTGATTGGAACGATTTGAAAAATTCGCTCTCACATACGGTTTTATATGGGAGATAAACTTACTACACATCAAATTGAATATATCGTTCATTACATATTTTCATTCATCCTCCTGTAAAATCAATATTAGTATAGTTGGTCAAGTTATTGAGAGCTAGTCTGGCTTGGGAGGTCATCCCTCTAGAATGGTCAGTGGCGAGGGTTGTATTTATACGGAAAACTGGGAGAGTGAACAATTCACTTCCCAAATCCTATCGTCCGATCAGCCTGACCTCGTTCTTAATGAAATGTCTAGAAAAAATTTTAGACACGCATATTAGGGAAGGGTGGTTACGAGAGTATCCGCTAAATCCCTCCCAGTATGCTTATCAAACGGGCAAATCTACAGATTTGGCGTTAAACAATCTAGTGGGGAAACCACCTTGGCAACAAGGAAATAGCGCTAGCGGCCTTCCTAGATATTGAAGGAGCGTTTGATAACGCCCTTCCAGACTCCATATGGAGAACGGTGGCGCCCAGAGGAATCTGCAAACCAATCCGTTACTGGATCAAAAGCATATTATCAAACCGGTACATCACTACATCACTGAATGGAGTCACGGTAAAGGGTATGGCGGCCAGGGGTTGGGGTGCTTTCCCCCCTTTTTTGGTCACTACTGGTTGACGGTCTCCTGGATGAATTATCCAGTCAGAGGATAGATGTGCAGGGGTATGCTAATGATATAGCAATAATTATTAGAAGCCAATTTGAAGAGATAATTTCTAACATCCTTCAAACGGCCCTAAACATAGTGCATAGGTGGTGAGAGAGGGATCTGATGTCTGTGAACCCCCTCAAAACCGTAATTGTTCCCTTCACAAAGAGGAAAAAATCACAGCGACTCCGCCAGCCAATTTTAGGCGACGCGAGGTGAAATATCTAGGGGTAATCTTAGATAAACAACTCACAAGGAACGCCCTTTTGTAAAGAGTGATAAACAAAGCCAGACTATCCCTCTGGAATCTCAGAAAAATGTGAAAAATCTTGGGATATGAACCCCAAACAGATTTACTGGATTCACCAAACAATGGTCAAGCCAATGGTCACGTATGGCTCAGATGTCTGGTGGTCCAAACGTCTGCAAAATACAGCTAGAGCAAAGCTGCAAGGCTTGCAGTGAACAGCATGCCTGGCCATTACCGGAGTAATGTCATTCACACCAACGGCAGCTATGCAACTATCTCCTCTCCACAGGAAGCCAGGAGAGCAGCTCATAGAATGCTATCAGTGGAAAGGCAAATAAATGGAGACACTCTGAGGGAATGCTGAGGGAAATACAAAATCACCACATTCTTGGGATGCCCTCGGATCTCTCTGTCACAAAACTTCACGTGGACAAGCCCTTTAAGGTCCTCATTCCCACGAGAGACCAATCGGATAGCGAAGAAATGTCCTTCCTATAAAAGGACTACGTGATTTACACTGACGGATCCAAAACCGGAAACAGGGCTGGAGCGTCGGTTTTCAGCAGGAAACCCAGAGTTGAAATCACAGCCAACCTGGGTAGGTAAGCTACCGACTTTCAGGCTGAAGTATAAGCCATTGAACTGGCTGCAAAAGAGATGATGAATCAACCTGTTGTAAAAAAGAACATACACATTCTGTCAGATAGCCAGGCTGCTCTTAAAGCACTGAGCTCGAACAGGATAAAATCTAAGCTAGTACATAACTGTCTACAATCCTTTGATATATTAGGCACGGAAAACAGAGTCACTTTGACCTGGGTGCTGGGATATCGAGGAGTGGAGGGCAACGAGAAGGCCGACACTCTGGCAAAAAAGGGATCAGAGTCTCTATTTATCGGACCTGAATCATTTTTTGGCATTGCGGAAAGCACTGCTAGATTAGCCATAGCTACCTGGGCGGAGAATAAAACCTTCACGTACTGGGCAGACATACCGGGGCTCTCTCATTCGAAGGCGTTCATATACAACCCGACGAGTACAAAAAAATAAGCAGATCCTGGGATGGAGTAGAACAAACCTACGCATTCTGTCGGGACTGCTTACAGGACATTGTCGACTAAATTACCACCTAAAGAAGATGAGTCTGGTTCAGACCTCGGATTGTCGGTTCTGTAATTTGTAGGACGAAAC
The DNA here is from genome assembly GCA_947563755.1 of Lochmaea crataegi. Classification (NCBI taxonomy): domain Eukaryota; kingdom Metazoa; phylum Arthropoda; class Insecta; order Coleoptera; family Chrysomelidae; genus Lochmaea; species Lochmaea crataegi. The sequence goes on from OX387431.1 coordinate 11,921,626, forward strand.
TGCTGAGCACATACTATGCTCATGCCCAGCTTTGGGCAGGGTAAGGTATAACATATTCGGTTATAGTACCTTAGAGCCGAGCGACTTCTAAAAAGTATCACCAAATACAACCAAGGAGTTCGTCAGAAGCACAGGCTTGTGGGGTGAATTGTAATCCCTAGGGGTGAGCCACAATAGACCCAACGGGGGTCGCAGTGGAGGTGGCGAGAAGGCCCTACCCACATAGAACCTAACCTAACCTATAGTTGGAATAACTCATGTACTTATGAACAAATACGTAAGTCTCTGGAACAGCACAACAAAAATTTCAAAGAACAGCTTGTGGACCGCCAAAAGTACTGATTAGCAGATAGTTTATACTGCTAAATGAAATTATATAAAGAACAAAACTGAATTTGGAATCTATATGGAGAATATTGGGGATACATAGATCTATAAAGCATCTGCAAGAATTTCAGACTAAGCCACAATATGTACATCGGAAACATTAGCTTTATTGGTACAGTGATCAAAAAAGTAATAGAAGTAGGGTTAGGTTAGGTTAGATGAGTTTGAAGCTCTGATATTAACGGATTCAAGCAGTGAAAAAAAAATACTTAATTTATTCAAGAAGCATTAACAGACTGTTCAACTATTAGCAAGAAAAATTCATACAAGTCATAATTATACCAATCAGACGCTTTGTCGACATTGTTGCTAGGGTAACCAGCAAATTATCTGAAAATGTTTCATCCACTTGAGCATGTAGACGTAAAATTAATAAATGGTATCTCCCGGCATATTTTTTTTTTTTTTTTTTTTTTTTTTTGGGCCGAGATGGGAAACTCATGTTCGAATGGGTCCAGGACCCAAACAGTGTTGGACTCATCCCCAAGGAGATGCCTACCAACCAAACCCACCTCAAACTCGCCGTTACCCCCGCCTCGGAATCACTACCCTAGCATACTTCGAGACAGGCGGCGGTCCCTCGCACACTCTCCGCTCACACTGTCATCTTCTCCCTCCTATCACTCCTGCCTCTCATGCCATATCGAGTCCTTCTCTCCCCCTTACCATGCTCTCTACTACTCCACTCACCTCCATCCATTCCTCCTCCCCCCTCAACATTATCTCCACCATGTTTTCCCAGTACACCGCCTCCCCTAGTTTCCTCTCCAACTTCTTCAGCACTTCCTCGTTCCTCCAGCATCTAAACACATGCCCCACATCATCCTCCACTTCACACCTCTCGCACACACCAGTCTCTCGTTTCCCAATCTTGTGGAGGTACCCTACTCTCGACCCATGTCCAGTGAGCACTTGTGTCAAGAAGTAGTTCACCTCCCCGAATTTCCGGTCCATCCAATCTCTCCTATTCCCAATCGCTCCTTTTAGCGCGCCCTCATACTCCTCCCACCTTCTCTCCATTCCCTCCTCCATCCATTCCCGTACCTCTTCTTTGGTCGCACCCCTCCAGCGTTTGCTCCTAGCTCTAGCCAACACGTCCAATGGGTAGGACCTTGCCAGCACCGCTGCTGCCAGTCCACCCACCGTCCTGTACCCCTGCACCACCCTCAGCAGTATCCCTCTCTGCACCCGCAGAAGTGGCCTAACCCTCGCATTCACCCCCGCTCTTTCACCCCACACCTCCGCACCGTACAGCATACTCTGCTCTACCGTCCTACCAATTACCCTCCTCTTCCACTCTCCCGGCCCTTTCACATTACACATCAATCTCCCCAGCCATGCTGCCCTCACTTTACCCTTCTCTGCCGCCTTTACCATATGGGTTTTGAAGGATAATTGGCTATCCAACCACACCCCTAGGTATTTCACAGACTCCTCCATGCGAATTATCCTTCCCTTAACCATCACCCCCACTTCCCTTGCCCTGCTCCGTCCCTTCACTAGCAACCCCACCGTCTTCTCTTCCGCCACTTCCAGTCCGCACCGCTCTATCTTCTCCACAATCTTCCTGCACATTCTCTCCGCCTTTCTTTCTATCTCCGCCTCTCCCTTTGCCGTACATACCAGACACACATCATCCGCATACACCGTAATCTCACATCCCTCTTCACATACTATCCCACAAACCTCATCAAACACACACTTCCAGAGCGTCGGTCCAAGAACCGAGCCCTGAGGCACTCCAGCCTCCATCTCATATCTCCTCCCTCTGGAGTCTACAATCACACGCCCCGTCAGGTAGTCCTCCACCAGGTTAACCAACCCCTGCTCCACTCCAAGCCTCAGCAACGCGCTCAACACTGCCCGTTTGCTGACACTGTTGAACGCGTTTCCGACGTCGAAGAACACGAGTAGGGCCAATTTCTTCTTCCTCCAGCTGCCCTCCCTAGCTCTTTCCACCAAACCCATCACCTTGCTCAGTGCCGAGATGCAAGATTTCCCCTTCGTGAACCCATGCTGGTTTACCCTAAAACCCCCATTCCTACCAACTTCCTCCTCAATCCTATCCCTTATTATCCCCTCCATCAATTTACCCATACCACACAGCAGGCTGATAGGCCTATAGTCCCCCGCCCGCTTCCCCTCTCTACCCGCCTTCTTCATCAGTATCACCCTGGCTACCTTCCATCCTTCCGGGAACTCCTCCTCCCTCAGCACCCTGTTGAATAGTTCCCAGAAGTACTCCCTATTGTCATCCAACAGCCTCTTCACCATATCACCCCTCAGGCCATCTATCCCTGGGGCTTTTCTCACTTTAATATTTCTCACCCAATCTTCTACCTCCCACTTCTCTACCGGCCTTATCCCCCTCATTTTCACTACCCCCCTTGTATCTTGGATTTCCTGAATTCTGCCACCCACTCCTCCTTCTCCCCCTTTGAACAATTTCTCTATGATCTCCTTCTCCCTTTCCTCCTCTAGAACCTCGTTTCTATTTCCACCCATCCTCTTCACCGCTATCTCATACGCCTTTCCCCATGGATTGTTTTCCAATTCCCCCAGTAACTCTTCCCACTTCCCTCTTTTTTCCCTCTCCACTCTACGCTCCAGTTCCTTCTTCTTCTCTTTATACCTCCCTCTTCCCTCTATCCTTCCTCTTCCCCTCAGCATCCGTCTTCGTTCTTTCTTACCCTCCCTCCACAGCTCCTCTATTTCCTCATTCCACCAGTAATTGGCCCTCCGCTCACGCCTATTGCCCCTCTTTCCCTCTCTTTTGCAGCCCTGTATCACATTGTACAATTCATCTGCATCATGTCCAAGTCCCCTTCCTATCTCTTCTCTTACTTTCTTCCTCATTCTCTCTGCCTCGGCTTTCGTCCACTTCCATTCCCACTCTTCCAGTAAATCCTTTCTCTCTTTCCTTATATCCGTCTCCACATACCTATGTAAGCTCAAGCTTTCCTCATCCTCCAGCACCCCCCAACTAAACACTCTTTCCCACAGCCATTCATCACATGCTGTTATATCAATGAATGATGAACCCCCGTCACCCCTCACGAAGGTGGGCAGTAGTCCATCATTCAGCACCACCAACCCGTTGGATGTTAACACTTCCTCAAGGATCTCCCCTCTCCTGTCCGTTTTCTTCCCCCCCCATATAGTATTCTTCGCATTGAAGTCCCCTGCCACCATTCTCCTTATGATCCTCCTTTTTCCTTTTGACACCCTCAGATCGTCCTCTAATCCTGTCATGCTCCTCTCATATTCTTCCAGGCTGACATTTGGGCTTATATACACACTATACACCACTATGTCTCCCATTCGCACTACCACCCATCCATTTCCCTTCCTCACTTCATCCGCCCTCAATCCATCCCCCACCACTCTTATTCCTGCTTCTCCTGTATCGTCCATAATCCATCCCTGCTTCCCCACATATCTAGCATTCACCTCTGATCCACACACTACATCCACTTCCCTCCTAAAAATCACTTCATCCAATATCATGCGCTATCCTACATTTCCCTAAATTTATCTGTAACACTCTCCATACATCCCCTACATTCCTCCTTCCCGCGCAATGCTGTCCCCTTCCTCCTATTTGACCAGACTCGTCCCCTCTGAGGGGTCCAGAGGGTCCCTCCCATTTTTTCCTTCACCTTTTCCATAGTCTCCTTCTACTTCTTCCCTTCCCCTACTACATTCTATCTCCCCTGGCCTGTGTCCCCTTTCCCCACATACCCTACAAAGGAAAGCCTGCCGACAGTCTCTCGCCATGTGATCCTCGCTCTTACAAAGCCAACACTTACTCCTCTCCTTGACTACCTTCACCTTACACCCTGTCACTTTATGGCCCTTTATCCCACATCCAAAGCATCTGTCATCCTCTCGACCCTCTATAATATTTACCCTGTTCCACCCCAATCTAATCTCCTTTTTTTTCAAAAAGGCTACCGCTTTTTCCCATTCCGCCCTCACCACCGCCATTTTCATCCCGTTCCTCTCCCTTACCACTTTAATCACCGTTGTCCCTTTCCCAATCAAATTCTCTATTTTCCCCCTCACCTTTTCATCTTCCATCCACGGTTCTATCCCTACCATTTTAATGGTTTTTGTTCCCCTCCCCGCTTCGACCACCCTAGCTCCTGTTACCCTTCCTACCTCCCCCAGAATTCCCCTCACCTCAACCCCCTTCTTTGCTTCTATTACCACCTCCCTATTTCTTGAGACTCTGAGTCTATCCACCCACTCCCCTGTCATCTCCCTCAACCCCTTCTTAATCCTCTCGATCCCCTCCTGATCGACTTCCCCGATATCCTTCAGGATTATCGCCCCATTTCTACCCTCCTTTTCCTTCTCCCCATCTGTATAGATTGTTACCTCCGCCACCTCTCCGCCACCTCTCACCCACGCCACCATCTTCTTCAGCACCTCCACCTCTACCTGCTCAAGCCTGTGGAGTCCAATGCTGTCCCCGCTCCCCACTACCCCAAACAGTCGACTCATCAGCTCAAACACCTTTTTCTCATCCCTACAATCTCCCTCCATCCGACAGATCAACTCCTCCGTCTTCACCCTTACCCCATTCCTTTCCGTAGTGCGTACCTCCTTGACCCACTCCATTTCCTCTCCTTTTCCCCCTAGCATCGGGTACCTATCCCTAAACATCCTCTGTATTCCCTTCTCCATTCCACTGTCTTCCTTGGTCACCCATACCACCTTTACCTTTTCATCCCCTAATATTGGATTTCCCACCTTCACCTCTATTCCCTCCCCCTTTTTACCATCCCAGTCCCTATCTCTAACCTCCAGCCATCCTTCCCAGTCTCTTTGCCCCACCTCCCATCGTGTTTGCATCATCCCGTTGCTATCGTCCTCCCCCCTCAACCTCTCCAATTCCTTGACCCGCCCCTCTGCCGCTGCCTTCTCTTCCTCCAGCCTTTCCACCTTCTCCTCCAGTCGCCTTACCATATCCTTCAATCTCTCTACACTCTCCTTCTCTTCTTCCTCCCAATCCTCCATTTCCTTCTTTCCTTTCTCCTTCAGTTTCCTCTTCTGTTCCTTGTCCTCCAGAGGCGATACCACCTTTCTCTTTACTCCAGCATCACTCCTCCCTCTCGTCTCCCCCGCCTTATCAGGCGTTCGTTTTACCTTCGTCGACTTGCCAAAAATTCCATTTCCTTGCCTTTCTTCATCCATAACCTCCTGTTCTATTTTTCTTTCTTCTTTGTCCATATTCCATCCCACGAGTAGCTAGGGAATTGAATGTCCACCACCACAGAGCCCCGCTTGTGGTGGTAAGGCTGGTTACTCCGGGAGGTCACCAGGTATCCCGGAGGCACCGTTTCTGACTGTCTTTCGCGCAGCCATTCATCCATTGCCACGGTAGCTAACAACGTAGATTACGGATTGTTTTATCGAGGTTTACTCCTCTAGGCTTTTTCTCACGGTTGCCTCCGGACGCAGTGGCTTCCGTTGCCTACACTACACCACAACATAGCTGCCTTCCCTATGTCGCTGGTTTTTTATCGAGGTTTACTCCTCTAGATTCCTGGGAATCTAACCTATTAGTCGCCTTTTACGACAGGTGGGCTATCCCCTGGGGGTATTCTTCTGAGCCCGCCCCCAGACGGGGCCGGCATATGACAGCTATCATCTCCCGCAATACGAATGTATCCACTACTAAAAAAAAAAATGGACCTTTTGGTATTTGATAGAGTTAAATTTTCCACCTCTTTTCTAATTAACTCTGTAGCTTCCTTTCCACATCGCGACATTTGTTTTCAAAGTAAAAAACCCACACAATGTTCAAATAACGAAATAGTCAAAACTCGCGTTACACACAGGCTTCTATTTATTTATAGATGAAGTCTAAATTGATACTTGCCTAATGTTTTTCTTTTAAATAATTCTGGTATAAAATTTTCTTACCGAATCCCCCTAGTGCTTCTTCCCCCCTAATTGAGGTAAATTTGTCTCGTGTCACATTTTCTTGAGGGCACGAATATTTTGATAATTTTCTTAAAATATTCGTGTCCGAATGAAAATTTCCAGTAATAATGTAAGCTTGTGTGGTATTCGGTAAGAAAATTTCACACCATAATTTGGAAAAAAATTATTAATTCAACCTGACATTTTAAATTAATTTAATTTACCTTTTCAACTGTCGTGGCGCCTTGGTTAAAAGTAGAAGTGTGGAATTTTCTTTAAAACTTCATGTACTCAAAAAAATTTTCCGGCAGTAATTCAGGCACTAGGGAGATTACAAGTGAGAATTATTGTACGGAAGCCAAGCAATCAAACATTACTATAGCAGTAGGATGGATGTGCAGCCACTCAGCTATTGCAGGCAACAATAAGGCCTCTTTTATGCATGTGTGGTATGCAGTCGGACGGCATAACGTTCGGCGTTTCCGTACGGTGCCGTTTTTTCTTTTTATTCAATTTGCAACGGTTCAAATTAAAGTCTTTGGTCTGTCCATCCATCCAAACTGTATTCGTGCAATTTCACTACGTTGCTTCCTACCAGTGAATCGAAAGCGCACACAAGCGCACCACGCCAACCAAATGCTGAACGTCTGTATAAAAACCCTCATCTAGGTTAGGGGTGTCCACTTTGAAAAAACATCTATGTTTTTTTCGATTCGGTAAATCGAAATTGTACATCGATGTCTTTCGATGTATCGGATAAAAACATCATATTCATATAACAACGAATCACGAACTCTAACGCCATTGGTCAGATCAATTGGTGGGAAAGTTGACAGGTACATAATGGAGGAATTCGTGAAATTTAAAATCTTGGTGGCGGGAAACTTGACTCCATTTCAAGATTTTCCGATATTCGTGAGGATTTTAGGCTAATTTGACACTTTTGACAGTTTGCATATTAGTTTTTTGATTATGATACACTCATTTTAATTAATTTAGTAGTTTTTCGTATACATAATATTTGGTTTATATTAGAATAATTTAAAATTAATAATTTTGGTTTTTCAAAGACACAAACAGAAAAAATAAACTCCACAGTCTTGACCTTTAACCTGACCTGAAAAATTTAAAAATCCCCAAAACGTCTACGAATTTCGTTTTTGTATGAAAAATGGTAACTTTTTACTACTTTAAAAAATAACTATTCGTTATTCGTGTTTCGTTGCCATATGAACTTACCTTAACTGGTTATCATCGATTCGATGTTTCATGATAAAAACATCGATACAACGAGTATATCGATAGCTTTTCAAAACATCGGATCGATTCGATGTATAGCATTGTAAACATCGATGTCTTCGATGCATCGATGTATATCGAATAATATCCCTAATCTAGGTATGGGTATTTTAAAAGTTGTAACCGCAGATATGGTCGGGCGTTTGTGGTCCAAATCCATATTTTCGACGGCATGATTAGACAGACCGCACGTTTACAAACCGCGACCACAAGTTTCTTGACCACAACTGCATAAAAAGGAACCATTGCATCTTGTATAAATAGTTTTCAAACATTTAGTGCCGTTGGACTGCAACCACACGTGCATAAAAGAGGCCTTAAGAGCTGTTAAAACCACATCACACAAGCTATAATGAGGACGCTTTCAGAGATCTGTTCATTTCAATTAAACAAAATATACTGGATATCTTTTTTATGTTCTTTGTGGTATATTTTTTTGTTGTTTTTATAACAATAATTTTTTTTTCCTCATTTATTTCAACGTTTTGTAGCGTTCCAACTACCGTTATCAATAGTATAACTGCACACAAATGTGCCTATAATTTGATAAATGGTGATTAAGACCTTACCTCCCGAATACGTCCACAACTCCTTATTAAGACCTTACCTCCCGACTTCGACCACATCTCCCTATTAAGACTTATCACTAAATTTTTTTGTTTATATATTATTACAAGTTTTATAACTCGTGCACAGGCATTATCATGCCTCAGCGAGGTATCAATGTTTATTCTGAAATATTTATAATTGTTTCTACATATCAAATTGTATTGTATTTTTATGAATATACAATATTATAATAAATAAAGACAAAATTTGCAGCACTATTAGAATACACCATTTTTATTATAGTTCGAATATATAATACGAAGCATAGTAATATATTTTTCAAGACGATATCGAATGTTCAGAATTCCTCTCCTATCTGATCCTAATTAATAAGCATATTATTACAAAACTGGTTTCCTGTATTTTGTAATAATATTAAAATTTATATACTCTCATTAATTGTATTATATCTGATCTTAGTATAAAGGGGCAATAAAAAGCCTACACTGATGATGGCCGCAGGTTCGACAACGGGCCATATGCCTTCTCTTTCCGTCCATCAACTATCAAGAACAATATCGCTGCACAGAATTGCATTGCCTTTATAATAGTTCATGGTAAAGTTTGTTTATGTATATATATTGTTTTTTATACAGGATGTTTCATCAGAAAACGGGCATACAGTAAAGGTAGATGAGGTGGTTCTAAATGACCTATATTTTACTGGTCTACAGTACTCCATAACAAAGATACAAGGTGATTTATTAATTTTTCCATTTTTTTCAAATTAATCATAACTTATGAACCATCTTTTACACTTACATTTTCGTAATTTTGGGTAAGTATGTTTATAAAGTATGTTTACACCAGTTGATACCCCCTGTTAATTACTGCGTCCTAGAGGGAGCCATAAAAATTTTCCTTTTTTATTTAATTGCTTTTTCAGTTATCTGTTTTATTGTGAATACATAGTCCTGTATACTCCTGCCATTTCTGAATCCGCTCTATGTTTCTTCCAGTGTTCTTCAGTCTGATTCCTTTTTCTATGATATTTTCCATTATTTTCATGACTGTATTTAGTAATGTGATTCTTCGGTAGTTATTGCAGTCCTTGAGGTCTCATTTTTTGAAGATGGGTCCTATTAATGCTTTCTCCCAATCCGTTGGCAAGGTTTCTTCTTTCTGCAACAATTTATCTCTTCCTTTCTGACCCATGTTTTTTATCATTTCTGCTGTAATTTTGTTGGACTCAGGTGCTTTTCCATTTTTTAGTTCGTTGATAACTTCTTCTAATTCTTCTTTATCTATTGTTTTGTTAACGTCGGCTTCAACTCCGTCATTGTCTTCTATGAGTTCATCCAATTCTTGCGGTCCCTTGAGCAACAATACCATAGTGTAATCTTTTAAGAATTCACTTTTTTTATATATTCTCTAAAGGAGATTGATGGTAAATGAAAAACCTTTGTTCATTTGAGTTCCTCGTTACTTTACAAATAGTGCTATAAAAATATTGTGAAAATGAGCTTGTTTAAAAAATTATATCGTTCGAAACGTATAGCTAATCTCCACCACTAAGTAAAAGATTAATCTTCGCGAAGAATTCTCCTCTGCCTCCGTATTATTCCAACATGCATCCATTTCAGAAGATTGAAGTTGGCGAGTGCACGATCAAGTTCAGTAACTAGTTAACGAACATTTTTTAAAGAAAATTGACGTGCATCTCGAGCGGGTTTCCTCTGCGGTGCTACATATGGATCTTACTCGTAAACTCGGTAGGTTTTTTATACATTAATTGTTATTGGAGCGAAAGAAATGTTTTTTCAAAACAAATATACTATTTTTAAAATAATAGTTTGCTTCTTAAATTTCATGTGAACAAAATACGACAAAAAATTAAATATTGGGTTGTGCTCTACTTTCACTCCAGAAGCTTCGTGTCTTCTATATTAGCCACTAGTTTGACTGAAGGAATTTTGAGTGGTTCTAATGGTTGTATTATTTCCTCTCCGGAGAGCTTCGCTCTGAGTCCTTGTAAGTTTTCACAGAAGCAGAGTATGTGAGTAGGTGTTTCATCATAGAGTTCACATTTTATGAACATTCAAAAACTCACAATCCAATTTTCTGCAGATGTTTCCTCAGGGTACAGTGTCACAAACGATAACGGCAAAAGACTGTGCAATCTAGCTGCGGAGATAAAAACGCTCATTATCAGTGCATAATTTAAGCATAAAAAGGAGCACAAGAGAATTCGGTTATTCCCAGAAAAGAGAAACGGCAACCAAATCGATCATTTTTTAATACCAAAGAAATAGATGAAAATGGTTAAAGACACGAGGTCATAACGAGGAGCAAACGCGGATACAGACATTTTACTAATAGCGAAGATAAACATAAAAATATCGAGATACAAACCTTACAAACACAACAAAAGAATGTGGAGCTTAAAAAAGCTTGGAAGAGAGGAAGGTGAAAATAATTATGCGAAAACCTTAACAAACAAAATGAGAACTGAATGGAAAAGTATATAAAATCAGCATTATAGACTCTGCAAAAAAAGAAATTGGATTACAACAAATCAAAGCATCCAAAGAGTAGTTCGACGAAGAATGTAAACTGGCAAGCGTAGGAAAAACCCAAGCAAGAAGTGAATGGTTGGAAACAGGGAAAGATAAAGAGCTGGGCGAATACAGAAAGATAAAGCACAAAGCAGAAAAACTCTAAAGGAAAAAAATCGAATTGGGTTGCAGAATAAATGGAAAAATTAGAAAATAACAATAAGGATAATAGAAAACTCTTCGTGTGAGAAAGCAATACAGTGGTAAAAACGCAAGTGCAACAGTAAAAATAAATAAAAAAGAATGGGAAATATACTTTCAAAATCTATACCAAAACAATCATATTATGTATGAAAATTATAAGAATGTAGCAACTGAAGAAGAAATCGGTGAACAGCAGTACAGACCCTCTTTCGAGAAATTTATAGATGTTGTGAAACATTTCAAATCAAACAAGGCTGCAGTAGCAGATTATATAAATAACGAACTAATCCAACATGGAGGAGAAGCCTTACTTCAATGAATATATGACCTGATAAGAGTTAGAGATAGGCACTGGGATGGTGGATAGGGGGAGGGAATAGAGGTGAAGGTGGGAAATCCAATGATGGGAGATGATAAGGTGAAGGTGGTATGGGTGACCAAGGAAGACAGTGGAATGGAGAAGGGGATACAGAGGATGTTTAGGGATAGGTACCCGATACTAGGAGAAAAATGAGAGGAAATGGAGTGGTTCAAGGAGGTAGGCATTACCGAAAGGAAAGGGGTATGGGTGAATGTGGAGGTTTTGATCTGTCGGATGGAGGGAGATTGTAGGGATGAGAGGAAGGTGTTCGAGATAATGAGCCGACTGTTTGGGGAAGAAGGGAGGGAGGACAGCGTTGGGCTCTACTTAGTTGATCAGGGAGAGGTGGAAGTGCTGATGAAGATGGTGGCGTGGGTGAGAGGTGACGGAGAGGTGGCGGAGGTAACAATTTATACAGATGGGGAAAAGGAAAAGGAGAGCAGGAATGGATCGATAATCCTGAAGGAAAACGGGGAAATAGATCAGGAGGGTACTGAGATGATTAAGAAGGGGTTGGGGGAGATGAAAGGGGAGTGGGTGGATAGTCTGAAGGAATGGGGAGGTGGTTATAGAGGTAAAGAAGGGAGTTGAGGTGGGGGGAATTTTGGGGGAAGTGGAAAGGGTGACAGGAGCTAGGGTGGTGGTAGCGGAGAGGGGAACAAAAACCATAAAAATGGTAGGGATAGAACCGTGGATGGAATATGAAAGGGTGAGGGGGAAAATAGAGAATTTGATTGGGAAAGGGACAAAGGTGATTAAAGTGGTAAGGGAGAGGAACGTGACGAAAATGGCGGTGGTGAGGGCGGAATGGGAAAAAGCGGTAGCCTTATTGGGAAAAAGGAGATTAGATTGGGGTGGAACAAGTATTATAGAGGGTAGAGAGGATGGCAGATGCTTTGGATGTGGGATAAAGGGGCATAAAGTAGCAGGCTGTAAGGTGAGGGGAGTCAAGGAGAGGAGTAAGTGCTGGCTATGTAAGAGCGAGGATCACATAGCCAGAGACTGTCGGCATGCCTTCCTTTGTAGGGTATGTGGGGAAAGGGGACACAAGCCAGGGGAGATAGAATGTAGTATAGGGGAAGGAAGGGAGTAGATGAAGACGATGGAAAACAGGAAGGAAAAAATGTGAGGGACCCTCTGGACCCTTCAGAGGGGACGAGTCTGGTCAAATAGGAGGAAGGGGAGAGCAGTGCGCGGGAAGAAGGAATGTAGGGGACGGATGGAGTGTGTTGCAGATAAATTTAGGGAAATGTAGGATACCGCATGATACATTGGATGAAGTAATTTTTAGGAGGGAAGTGGATGATGTGGTGATGTGGTGTGTGGATCTGAGGTAAATGCTAGATATGTGAGAAAGCAGAGATGGATTATGGATGATACAGGAGAGGCAGGAATAAGAGTGGTGGGAGATGGACTGAGGGCGGATGAAATGAGGAAAGGAAACGGATGGGTGGAGGTGCGAATGGGAGACATAGTGGTGTACAGTGTATATATAAGCCCAAATGTCAGCTTGGAAGAATATGAGAGAAGCATGACAGGATTGGAGCATGATCTGAGGGCGTCAAAAGGAAAAAGGAGGATCATTAGGAGAATGGTGACAGGGGACTTCAATGCTAAGAATATGGGGGGAAGAAAACGGACAGGAGAGGGGAGATCCTGGAGGAAGTGTTCCATCCAAGGGGTGACGGTGCTAAATGATGGACTACTGCCCACCTTCGTGAGGGGTGACGGGGGTTCGTCATTCATTGATATAATAATGGCTGGATGAAAGAGTGAGTAGTTGGAGGGTGCTGGAAGATGGGGAAAGCTTGAGCTTACATAGGAATGTGGAGACGGATATAAGGAAAGGGAGAAAGGAATTATTGGGAGAGTGGGGATGTAGGTGGACGAAGGCCGAGGCAGAGAGTATGAGGAAGAAAGTACGAGAGGAGATAGAAAGGGGACTAGGACATGATGTAGATGAATTGTACAATGTGATACAGGGCCGTAGAAGAGAGGGACAGAGGGGCAATAGGCGTGAGCGGAGGGCTAATTACTGGTGAAATGAGGAAATAGAGGAACTGTGTAAGAAAGAACGGAGACGGATGCTGAGGGGAAGAGGAAGGATAGAGGGAATAATGAATTCCAAACGAGTGGAGCATTGGACATATTATAGTTCCAATCTTTAGAAAAGGAGACCCAACCAAATTCAAAAATTACAGGGGTATAATGCTGTTTAACACTACATACAAGATATTAACCAATCTAATAGAAAAAGAACTAAATAAGCAGGTTGAATCCAAATTAGGTCAATATCAACAGAAATTTAAAAAAGGAAGATCAACAGTAGATGCCATAAACACACTAACACATTCAGCATGACATAGATCTTCATGTATTATTCATTCACTTTCAGCAAGCAAGCTAGTAAGACTAGTGGTAATGACAATGAAGGACTCGACTGCAAAGGAGATAACCAGAGTCGGGAATACAGGAGACATTAACATCGATATATGTGTAAGGCAAGGAGATAGTCTGTCTACAACTCTTTTCAACATAACGCTAGATGGGGTGATTAAAGATAAATAGGATATGCCGATGACTTGGCTTTAATTACTAGAGATAAAGAAAGACTAGAAAATACATTCAATAACTTAATAAACGAGGCAGCAAAGACAGGGCTGGTAGTTAACCAAGAGAAGACAAAGTATATGCAAAGTTCAAGGAAGACAACTCTTTGTATAAAGGTGACCTTTTTAGAGAGCAGTAATTGTGCCCTCACTACATTCAACGTGTTCAACCTTTTTTACCTCGAAATTTTCCTCAGTGAGTTACATTTTGTGATTGGATGACAGACGAAATATGACAAAATAATCAATTTCTTAAAAACAAATTGTTTACAGATGAGGCACATTTTTCAAGAGTAGCCATCACGTATTTTCATAATAATAACTTAAAAGCAGACGGAAACTCATACAATATTTTAAGGCACCGTCTTCGAAATATATTTTCAGTTGATGTGTGGAATGGAATTATAAGGGACTACTTAATTGGGCCACATTTTTTGCCCCAGCCATTAAATGGCTTTGCTTACACTAGTTTTCTCCAAAATGATATCCCTGAACTACTTGAGGAAATCCCACTTAATACTAGACAAAACATGAATTACATCCAAGATGGTGCTCTAGTAACAACATTGGCCTTCTCGATACCCAGAATTAAATCCATGTGATTTCTGGTTTTGGAACCGAAACTTGATATCAACGATTTGAAGAATCGCACTCGAAAAGCGTTTGATGCTCAAATATGGGCGTGATAAATTATTATGTCTTCGTAGACGAGTGGTATATAGATTTGGCTGCGAAAATTATGAATTGTAAGCGTACGATTCGAATCCAGGACACGGTGATAATTTTTTTATTTGTTATATTGTGATATTTGTATATGAATAATCTTCAATATAATTCCTATTAATCCGTGTCATGTGACCTGTTCATTATCACTCACAATACTAATAAAGAAAATTATAAATGAAATAAAAAAAAATTAATATACCACGTTTCTAAAACGAACTAAAAAGTAAAAAATAAACTTATCCATTCACATAATAGGTAATAAAATAAAACACAAAATGCGCCACAAGTTTTAAGTTGAAAATTTTATAATTTATTTTTAGCTCGTTTTAAAAACTCGGTACCTATAATAATTTTTTTTTAATATTTCATTTATTATTTAAATATGTAATTCAATCCAGTAACAAATTAATATTTCAGCTCTGGCTAATTAGATAAAAATTCGAGCTCCAAGTCGACATTCAAGTGGTTATCAACACGACAAAAATAGCTCCAATACCGTAATGAGTAAACACATTATCAATGTAAAGCACTCGACGAGTTGGTTTTTATTGGTGGGAACAAAACAATTTAGATTAAGCCGAATAAACATAAGTGCTCGAGATATAATGTAATGGCCAATGAATGTCTACCATAATTATCAACAAAGCATGCTGGTGGCCAATAGTAGACATATTTAGTTAGTGGTAATGTCATATTGTCAGAAATAAAAATGGACGGGTTTCATAATTTTATACTTGGAGTATCGAGCAATAACCAGTCTCATACAATATTATAGAATCTTCTCTATGTTCCTTGTAGTGTATTCATTATTGTTTTCGTTATTAATTCTGGGAAATTTTTTTAATTCAACGTTTCAGTAGCGCTCCAGCTACTGTTATCAAGAGCAATTCAGTTTTTTAAATTCTGGTTCCTATCCCACACTGACGAAAAATTCGACAACGAGACAATCAATAATATTTTGAAGTTAAATACTGCAAAAAATTTGTTGTAAAATATTTAAGGTCCATTGATATATAATCCAGTCAAGGAAGTAAATTGTAGGCTGAAAAATTCGAAAATAATGGCAGCCACTTAAAATAAAATGAATTTTGTTAAGGAAGGTTTTTCAAATCCGATAATACTGCTTTGGAAGTGTGAAAGGGGGTGGGGGAGGCACCCCCTAGTGGGAAGGGGGATACCAAAATAAACTTACCTACTGGAAAAATTGCCGGTTTTGGAAACGAAATCTTTCTGTTTTTCATGAGATGCACCCATTCCGAGATATTGGGCATGGACAATTTCGATTTTCACCTAAATAATCCTCAGTTTTAAGTGATTTTCCAAATTTTACGAAAAACCTATTTTTGTTTAAAAAAAGCATATTCCTATGCTTAATTGAAGCCCGTTGAGATGACAATTCAAATGCGTTTTTTTTGTACGATTGATGCAATAGGAGATATGGCTATTTAAAATAGGCATTTTACTGAATATATTGTAAAATTGGACTATTGCATCTTGAATATCTGGAAAATAGTGAGTGACAAAAAAAAATGAGGAACATTGACTTTGCACAAATGACTAACAATTTGCAGCCCATAAAAACCTTTTAACATATGGCCCAAAAAAATGGACAAATAAACCTTTTTTTGGTATTTTTGTTATTTGTTTTTAGGCAAAAAAAATGGTTGCCATTTAGCATGGAGTGTTTGAAAAAAAATCCCATTGTAAAATTGGTACATTGTACCTCTACTGATCCTCAATAAGTTCACGCCCTATTGGAAACTCAATGAAAAAACGGCGAATTTTTTAATATTGGCAAAATTAATTGTTTTAAAAAAACATTCCCTGTGGTGGAAAGAGTATTCATTTTTGAAGCCCTAAGGTGGGAATTCAATTTTTAGCCGCCGTTTTTCCCAATAATTTCTATTTTATTTCTTTATGATACGTTTTAAACGAAATATGACCATTTTAAATTTACCATTTAGCTTCATTGTCCTTAAATCGTCTGTTTTACACTGAAATATTTCAAACCGTTTTTTTCTGACGTAATTGTAGGTAAATTGATTTTGTGATAATTATTTATAGCTTTCAAACGAGTCGTTAAAAATAGGTTTTAAGAATAGATATACAAGGGGCTTATGATATTCTGGTTTATATACTGTAAAAATATTTTGAAATTCTGGCTCCAAAAAAGATGTGCCTGTATAATTATTATTTTTTGAGGTTAAGACCATAACTTCCGTGAAAATTGTGAAAGCCCGTAGTCTTCCATTCGTCATTTTGGTTTTTTGATTTCCGAGGCTGGAATCGTAATCAGCGGCCAAAAAAACCACTGCCTATCAATTTTGGTGAAAATTTATTAAGTATTTATCTAGTTATTCAATTTGTTTATTTATTGTTTATAACTAATTACGGGCTAGTTACCACAGAAGCAAACTTGTATTATCAACAGCTTTCTTAACAATTTGCAAAAAGTTTTAAGTTTTACTTCATTGATTGGATTAAAAATCTGAAATAAAATATTTTTTTCTACAGTCGCGCGTAAAATAACTAATTACTAATATTCAAATGAAATCGTAAAGTCGACAAATGCCGAGGATTGTTACTTTACGCTCTAGCGCAAAAAAGGACTTTTTTGCTCGCTTATTTAATCAAACCACGCCCCACGAATTAACTCAATTGGTGAATATTTAACAATTTATCAGATTAGATAAAATTATATGAAAATTGTCAAAAAATTTGAAATTGGTCAAAAATGGTCAATAATTGTCAAAAATTTCAAATTTTTTTTGAAAAATGGTCAAAAATGGTCAATAATTGTCAAAAACTATCAAAAATTGTCAAAAATTGACAATTATTGTTAAAAATTGTCAAAATTTTGAAAAATAGTTGATAATTGTCAAAAATTGATAAAGTTTTTGAAATATGGACAAAAATGGTCAATAATTGGTAAAAATTGTCGAAATGGAAAAATGGTCCATAATTGTCAACAATTGTCAATAATTATCAAAAATGGTCAATAATTTTAAAAAATGGTCTAAAATTTTGAAAAATGGTCTAAGATTTTAAAAAATTGTCAAAAATGGTCAAAAACTATCAAAAATGGTTAAAAATTGTCAATTATTGTTAAAAACTGTTAAAAATGGACAATTATTGTCAAAAACTGTCAAAAATGGTTAAAAATTGTCATCATTTTGAAAAATGGTCAAACATTATTAAAAATTTGGAAAAATGGTCACTAATTTCAAAAACAGTCAAAATGGTCAATAATTGTCAAAAATGGTCAATTTGGAAATTTTTTATTATTTTAAAAAGTACATGCTTTTCATTTTCCGATAATAAACCTATGAGATTCATTCGTTAACCATTTATCAGATTAAAAATCAAATAAAATTATATGAAAATTATCAAAAACTGTCAAAAATGGACAATTATTGTCAAAATTGATCAATATTTGTCAAAATTAGTCAATATTTGTTAAAATTTTGGAAAATGGTCGATAATTGTCAAAAACTATCAAAAATGGTCAATAATTTTGAAAAATGGTCAAAAATTTTGAAAAATGTTAAAATTTTTCAAAAATTGTCAAAAATGGCCAATAATTGTCAAAAACTATCAAAGATGGTCAAAAATTGTCAGTAATTTTGAAAAATGCTCTAAAATTTTAAGAAATTGTCAAAAATGGTTAAAAATTGTCAATTATTGTTGAAAACTGTTAAAAATGGACAATTATTGTCAAAAACTGTCAAAAATGGTTAAAAATTGTCATCAATTTGAAAAATGGTCAAAAATTTGGAAAAATGGTCACTAATTTAGAAAAACAGTCAAAATGGTCAAAAATGGTAATGGTCAATAATTGTTAAAATTTTGAAAAATGGTCAATAATTGTCAAAATTTTGAGAAATGGTCAATAATCGTCAAAAGTTCTCAAAATTTTGAAAAATAGTCAATAAATAATACGAGCCGTTTCCGAAAATCGATTTAAACACGTAATTTATAAAATCGATATACTAAAAATCGATTATTATTACTATAAAAATCGATTATTTTTTAACATCCCTAGTCAGTAGATGATCATAATGAATACCTAACATGACGATGATTCTAGTACTCCTATTATAACCTAAGATAGATAATATAAAAAACTGTTTTAATTATTAAAAGGGTGACTGTAGAAAAAATTATGTGTGTTTTTCGAGCGTACAGTAAAATTGCCGCTTTCAAAATATGTCTAAATCAGCTTTGTGATTTTGTGTATTGAAGTGTGTATTTTTTAAAGACGATGATTTCCACTGCGACTTTGTCAGATCTATTGTGGTCCTCTGAATCTAGATTATATTTTCTAGCCTGACTCTTTTCAAGTAGCCAATCAGCCACGAGACTGAACCTTTCATGTAATTTCTTGCCGGTGGCTTCTCATCGCCCAGTACAAGAAACCCCACATTCGCCAGGCAGTCGCACTGGCATACGATGTGCTCAGCAGTTTCCTCCTCTAGGTGACAGAATCTGCACCTGGCTTCGTCAGTCAACCCCAGTAGTTTTGCGTGCCTGTTAAGCTTACAGGGCTCTGAACATACCCACTACTGCTTTGAAAGTTTTCCTATGCTGTCGAAGTTAAAGAGCAGTATCAAACAATAATCGTTAACTGTCAGTGAGATTAACCTGTTTGTGAGCTGGATATAATTTTAACCTTAACCACATTTATGTGTTAATGAAAAATGAATGGCTGTGAATAAAATAAAATACAAACGTGGAAAGTTTCTTTTCTTTGTCAAGCTTTGAAAAGAAAATAAAAGTTACAGTTACATACCTGGGTATGTAATCAATTACATCAATTTCACATAAACATCTTAAAACATTTGAAAATTAATATTTTTATCAGATATTTTCATGATTAAAGCTGAATCCAGCAGCTTTGACGACGGCTGTTTGTAAAAAAAATAAAATTCTGCTGCTTTTGTGTGTAATACAGTATATTCCAACAGTGTGAAAAACCTCTTTCTCATACGTGATGTACTCTATTTTTTCTGCAACCACGCGATTACTCTACATATATCTTGTGAAACGTGTAAATTCTAAAAATTTTCTTTCAATTATTAAATAACACTGTTTTTACTGGACGGAATTTAGCAACTATGGACTTTGGAGCAATTTCGCCATCCAGTTTTTTCAATGAAAATTAATGGTCGCTTCATCCCAACGTAGCGCTACCGGAGCGATCATAAATTTCCTGCTGAACGCGTGTTTTGTCAACTGATCAGATGTGAGCGCTGTAGTAGCAGTCGACATTTTTTACGATTAATCTGTGGGACACCAAGAAGTCTTCTCCAATTAACTTTGCCAAGGGAGAACTGAAGAATATAAAAATCAAGTGTTTTCCATGATGTAACTTTTTTTTGACCCAAACTGAAATATTTATTTAATATCTTATATTTTCTGAACCACACTTTCACTTACATTAAAAAAAATTAATAGTGTTGGTGTTACACAATATTTAAATAATAGTCAGTCAAAAAAATCAACATTGTATAATCTTCATTTGAAATAACTCTTACAAATCCAAGTGTGGGAGGGAACGTTATATTAAGTTGATTAATTTTTCTGTTATTATTTCCGAAAATACATTCTTTCTTTTTCCGATATTTCTTATACAGGGTGTCCGGAAATTCTTCTGCAAAACGCAAACTACATATTTCTTTTGTTCGAGCATGATTTGACTTTTGAAATTTAATTTTTTCACTACTAGCCTCTAAACCTAACTTTATTGACTTTTGTTGTAATTGTAAACTATGTAAAATGCATATGAATTTTATTTTTTGGCTGGTAATCGAAATGCGCATATTCACTCCTAAAACCCCACCTCGCCGAGGTGGTACAAACTCTTTTCACACCACTCCACAGTAAACGAACGATTTAAAGACTGCTCCTTTTACTCGTTCTGTAATAACCGAACGGTTTAAAGAAGGGAGGAGTGTACTGAGTCAATGGAGTAGCATTGCCGAACGGCCCTCATAATATGAAAATATTATAAATTGACGTTTGTGTTTTACATTTGACAGAAGCATGAATGAATTGATTTTTAAGAAAATTTTAAAATTCATATTCGATTCGACGAGAGTTTCTGGATACCCCGTATATTAGTGTACACAAAGCTATTCTTTAGTCACCTCAGCTAATGAATGATTTTTTTTTCAATAAAAAATGTTGGTATAGACAACCAAACATACACCTGAACTTGTTTTTATACGATGAACTGTTCAAATGAGTTGATTGAATTTCATTTTATTAATCATTATATAGTCCAGTAAATGAAGGATGAAAAGTAGGCACAGTGTACAAAAATCCTGCCGGTCCATGAATTTTACGAGAAGGGTGGGGCTTGACTAGTAATTGAACATCCAGAAATTTCACACACCTCATCGCCATTTTTTGGGGGGGGGGTATTCCCGGCCCCAAAGTTCCAAACATTGGTTTCCCGCAAATATATCCTGAAATATGGCATTTAGAGAATTTTTATAGCGGGGAAAAATGAAGATCAGGTCATTATCTACAGAAATGGTCCTCATGATTTTTTCCTAAAACTCGATAGTTTTTGAGATAATGGCCCTCAAGCGGGATCCTTATGTTGAGATTCCGCTCCGGAGTCGAAAGAGCGGGTTCTGTGCACTTACTCATGACCGGGCGAACAAATTATTCAATATCTCGGGTAAAAATGCATATTTTTTTACGATTCAAAATTCAGATGAAAGGGGAAATCCACAGCTATCATATTCAATGATTCAAGGCCCATTTTCATATTTCCCGGCCACAAAATTCCAGAAATTGGTTTTCCGCCAATATCTCCTAAAATATGGCATTTAGAGAATTTTTATAAATAGGAAAAATGAAGAGTAGTTCATTATATACAAAAATGGTCTCTATGATTTTTTTCGCAACATTAATATTTTTCGCAAAAACCGATGTTGAAAAATCCATAATTTTGAGGTCCAGAAAATATGGCTGTTTCTTGCGAAATTGTGGATCGAGAGGGTCTAAAATACAAAATATCATGTTTTTCACTGAAAAAACCAATTGCAATTGTAGAAATTCTTGCCAACAACTCTTTACACTCTTTGATCTAGATATCTTTTGGGATTTTTTCTGACACCTCCTCCTGGAATTCTGGCTTCTGAACGACTTTGAATTCTGCAAATTTTTTTTTGTGTTCTATGGACGCTGGTGTTTCACAAAACAAACAATTGGCCTTAAAGTCAAAAGTGTCACCACTCCTGCGACTCTTCTTTTTTGTAAAGCTGGTCAAATGGTCCAATCTTCTTATCCCATGAGGAGCAAAATCGTGGTACTGAAACACATCGCTGTCTCGCTTTCTACGAGCATAGCGGTTCCTACAATTTTTATGGACTTGCACAGTGGTCTGTTCTCCAAGAGATAAATGGTGATTATCGTTCCTCTCCTTGCTAATCTCGATTAAAGTTTCAATCCCACGAGTGACAGTTTGGATTTCATCAGTACTTACCTGATCACAAAGGAAGCAGCCCGCTTCAACGGAGTTTCCTTACATCTTTCTACAACAAAAATTAATGAAAAATTTAAGAATGTTTTTGAAAATCATCAAACGATTACCTTTAAATTTTCCTTCAAAAAATTAAAATAAGGCAAAAATAACCTCTGATTTAATTTTTTGTTCACTTTTCTCACTTATTGTCCTTTTATTCACTTTTCTCACTTATTATTTATAACAAACAACAAGAAAATCTATCTAGATAACTGCTAAATGTTTGTCAACAACTGATGCCAGCGGGAAACCAATTTTTGGAACTTTGGGGCCGGGAATACCCCCTCAAAATGGCGATGAGGTGTGTAAAATTTCTGGATGTTCAATTACTAGTCAAACCCCACCCTTCACAGAAAATTCATGGACCGGCAGGTATAATCGCTTCTCGGACCCTTTATTTACTGGACTAATAGCAGACGGAAAAGTTTTGTATTTACTAACTCGTGTAAAAAGTGCCATTAACAATCACAAATATTAACGTTGAAATATTTTGATTCTTAACAGTATTTATTATATTTTTTTTATAGTTTATGATCAAGATCAATTCCCAGATTTCGTAATTTGAAAAATTAAATTATAACCAGTGAAATAATTTATGTAGTTGTTGGATGTTCTGTATGTAATCGTATCGTGAGTGGTAACCTTTTGAACCAAAGCTAGATATTCATAATGTCGCAACATTGAAAGTGTTTTTTTTTCTCCTGTTACAGGAAGATTAATTGCCATGACATTTATTCCGGACCAGAATTGTAAGAAATGCTTATCAAAATATCTGCACGGTAATAAAATAAGGTAATATATCGGTGTCGGCTCGACCATTAGCTAATGAACGTGCAGTAAACCGACGACGAAGCTGATGCTATAAAAAGACATTGTCGTGTCACTTCATTTGACTAAATGTTGTCTATTTAGACATCGAATTTGAATGTATTCGCTATTTAAATAAGTAAACAAGTATCTCATTTATATCACATTCATAGAACATTTACCCGTTTATTGAATTTAAAATAGTTTTGAGTTCGTTTTTATAATATTTGGATACAAGTTTTTGAAAAATACTTTTCAAAGAACAGTTCGTTCACTAAGAAGCAACAACTATTACTCGGGCTATATGCCCCAACAGACATTGAATTACACTTCTAAGTTAAACGGGGTTGGTATGTCAGCAAGATATAACCAACCAGAAAGACCTTCATTTTTATCGCTTTTATATCTTTCCTATCTAAATTGCTGTGATAAGCACTACGGTGGACAACTAAGGATACCATTAGCTGCTGGATACCATTAACTGCTAGGAGATTATTGAGACACCCTCAAAGACACCTTCAAGATACCTCCAGGTCCACTTCTCTGCTCACCCTCCCCGGAAAAGATATTTACTTAAGATAAGTACCATAAAAAGTCCAGGCTACATACCGATCATTTTGTCCAACTCCTGGCAAGAATAAAATCTTTCTTTTTTTTAATTTCTTATTCACCCGGCTATAAGAGCTGTAGGGAATCGTGTCCGGGCTAAAGTTAGCTTCTATTTTTTTAATAAATATATTAATTTAATTTCTACAAGGTGTTTCTGCCTTTTTCACCTTAGTTTTCTTTTTTAAAATACATTTTGTTCTTTCGTCGACGTCTAAATGGTAGTGGCGCCCTAAAGCTTCTTATAGTCTGACAACCTCTGACATACCTAGTGCAGCACTAACATGGAGTAGAACTACCCTTGAGAAGAGTCTCATGCCGGCGAGGGAAATAAACAAAATCCCTTTGTTTTGTAATTTATAGGACATTTTTAGTTTATAAATGGTCTTGCATATAAAGGGTGTTTCATACAAAGTGGCTTGTTTCTAGAATAATTAGAAGAATGGCAAATAATAGGTGTTTGTTATGTAAAAAAGTTTCGTATCATCCTTCGTATTGATGATAAAGCTGATACATTCCATGTATTTGTTTTGTCTGCTTGGTTCATTCCGAGTAGTTTTAAACATAATCTGTAGTTTAGTCCTTGGCAGATTGCAGATAATTTGTACAGAGTTCAGTGGTTTATTTAGGAACGATTTTTTTCCAATCTCAATCATACACAGGTCTACAAGGCCGCTAATTCTATGTTATAATTCGGTTTAATTAGCCCGCAAGATATCGTGCGAAACTGTCAAAATATTGAAGCTACGTTCAGGTTTGTATCGATCGATAATGACCTAAAAAATGTATTTTTTCAAACTTAATGTCATCATAATCAATTAGTTAATTTTTTTAATTAATAATATCGATATGCCGTCGTCGAGAAGGTGTTGTATAAATAATCCAAATATATTTTGTTCCATTTATGGTGAATATGTTGTGAAGAAGTTCAGTGAAGAAGACATACGTTGATTATTTTAATATAGAGATGATGGCTCTGAACAAACCGTGGGTGCCAAACATTGTGTGCAAGTTGTGTAATGGACATTTAAGACAGTGGGCAAACGGTAAACGTAATCATTAAAAGTATAGTGTGCCGATGATTTGGACAGAACCGAAAAATCACATTGATGACTGTTATTTTTGTGTTGTAGAATTACATGGTATAAACAAAAGAAAAATGACATATCCTGATTTACCGTCTGCTAAAAGATAACGTACCATCTCCCATGAGCCAATCTATCAGATTTGTCGGACACAGATATGGTAGAAGTTTTTTCTGATGAACGTGACAATTATTTTGAAGTGTCAACAGCGCCTTTACTTTTTTCTCAAGATGCTTTAAGTGATTTGATTAGAGACCTTGACCTTTCGAAAGAGCGATCTGAGCTACTGGCATATAGACTCAAAGAAAGATATTTGTGGTCCCAAGGTACAAAAGTAACATTTTATCGTGATCGCGAAAAATAATTTCATCCATTTAGCTCAGAAAATTATATAGTTTATTGTAATAACATTGGTGGCCTTCTAATGAAACTCAAGGTACAAAGCTGAAGAATGGATATTGTTTATGGACAGCTGTAAGCGAAGTTCAAAATGTGTTTTACTAGATATTGGTAATAAAAATGCAGCAGTGCCTATTGCTCATTCAACGAAATTAAAAGAGCAGTATTAAAACATGGATCTTGTTTTAAAAAAACTTAAGTACTCGGAGAAATGGTCAACTTTCTATTAGGTCAACAAAGTGGGTACACTAAATTTCCATGCTTCATATGTTTATGGGACAGTAGAGCAAAAAAAGACCACTGGATCAGAAATTTGAGAAATAACATGACAGTTGTCAAAGAAAATATTATAAACCCGCCTTTAGTTTCTAGAGATAAGATTATTTTGCCTCCATTGCACATCAAATTGGGACCGACTTTTGAAGCAGTATGTTAAGGCATTAGATAAAACTGGTCCGTGTTTTGTATATCTTTCAAGAAAGTTTCCCGGTTTAAGTGATGAAAAACTATAAGCTGGTATTTTTGATGGCCCACAGATAAGACTTTTAATGAAAGACAACGATTTCATACATTCAATGAATAATAATTTAGAAGCAGCGGCTTGGAAATCTTTTGTTGCTGTTGTAAAAAAAAAATTTAGGAAATCAGGAGGCCGAGAATTACAAAGAGTTCGTTAAAAACCTTTTAATTAGCTTTAAAAATCTTGGATCTAAAATGAGCATAAAGGTACACTATCTGGACAGTCATTTAGTCAAGTTTCCTGGAAATCTTGGAGCGTATAGCGAAGAACAAGGAGAACGTTTCCATCAAGTTTTTATCAGGGTACCAAATGTACTTGAGATCATTTTTACTTTTAGCGCCACCAAAATCATTGTAGACCTAATATTTGTACCATTTTTTATAAAAAGTTTTGAAGAAATTGGTGCTCAGTTGATGATAAGACGTTTTGAGGACGCTTTGAGCTTTGAAACTTACTGTCTCCCAAAAAGGTTTCTTTTAAATTCGGTTTCAGTGAAAGTAATGGGTTAAAAAATCTGAAAAATCCTTATCAAAACTTCTTGATATTTTAAATAAAATTTCTGTACAGTAAAGATTATGTTATTAGTTTTCCACGGATTCAAGAAAAAATTGGTAAAATTAAACTTAAACTATGCCAAGAAGCACATCTCTAAAGAACTAGGTATTCCATTATAGGAGGCAAATGCAAATGAGGGAATCCGGAATAGTCCGAAAACTGGCAAATTTTTGACAATCGATTTTGGTACAGCTAGTTTTTTAATATAGGTAAACCACAGTAAGATGGAGACACCGGTGCGTCTGGCACCTGGGATCCGTTTATTGTGATGGAACCACTAGGAAAACCACCTCCTCGCTTTTCAGAAATCAGCAGCAGCAATCATTAGACTTAGTAAGAATGCCATTCAATGGTATATAGACGGATCAAAAGCAATAGAAGGGACTGGGATATGAATGTACGGGCCAGGAACTCGAAAGCTTGGGAAAACCCCCAAAGTGTCTTTCAAGTGGAAATTCACGCCATAGTAAAATGTCTCCAGTTCAAATATTGTTAAAAAAATATAGAGGACAAAGGATTATCATCACATCGGATAGTCAAGCAGCCATAAAAGCACTGAGTTTTTGTTTATCAGTTTTGTTTTGTCAAACTCGTGCCCTAATCCTTTTCCGTTTTTGTAATCACTCGAAGAACAATATCAGAAAGGTAGTAAAAATCTACACAATCAAAATTGAACTGGTAAGTATTTACCTTCACTTGAAAAATTTCTCTAGTAATTATATCAGATCAATGATCTTGTATTGCACAATGTTTAATGTATTATTTATTTTCCGCTTTGTCATCCGTTTTCACTTATCTTCTCATATGTAACATATATATTACTAGAGCTACAAAACATTCTTTGGATAGCGATAACATAACAACTAGATAAACTCAAACGAAAAAAACTATTTCCGTCAAACAATCCATCTCGTCCAGGAAAGATTAGTCACTGAACAAGCTCTGTTGGTTTTTTTCGTGAATATTCTGAATCATTCCTCAAATTTACGTGCGTACTGGTGAAAACAAACAAGCGGCTTGTGTGAAGTAATGCGACAGGTCGATATGACATAGATAAGGATGTAAGGACGTTATTATTTAACTAACGAGATGCCGTAGAGCCGGAGTTTGAATACGAAATTAGTAGAGAACTTTTATCTAACATTTTATTTTGATGTTTTTTGACAAATTGGCGAATAAATATTTCAGCCGTAAAAGAAAATTATAATACAGTTAATTTTGGGAAAAAAATAGAATAGTGTTTATAGGCACTTAATATAATTTAATTCTTAATTGGTAGAATCTGTCGTCAATAAATTAAGTAAAATAAATTATTAATTCTTTCAACAACGATCTCAATGGAACTCCATTCAGTGTGAAGATAAAATACAAGATCTTTCTATAATAGCATTTGAAAATAAAACTTAATAGTAAGCTATGAATTCACTCCTATTCTTGTTCACACACACAACTTGTACTGAGCCCCCCCCCCTCCTGGGACGCAGCACCCCTCTAGGAGCGATGCATCCCGGGAAATACCTTCCACTATCTCATCCAATAAGGCCTCATCGTCGTCGTTCGGTTTTTTCACTTCGAGTTCCTCCCCAGCCTGAATGGCTGTCAGAAGGGTCTTCCTTAGGCTGTGTAACTATGGCGGTTTTATCGTCAGAGGTCTTCCATTGTGTGGATTTTGTGCTGCTTCTATAAGGGGCAAATCATTAGCCGACAATCTGCGATTTAAGAGGACCTTATATAGTGAATCCCACTTGTTATAGCTGACCGGGGTTAAAATTCCGACTCATCTTTCTGTGGATCTACCCGGCTTTGGCATAGGTGGGTCTTCTCTGGATTCTCTATCAACTAACTTGAGGCTATTAGCTGAGCTAACAGTCCTGTCACTTGTTCGAGAATCGGCTGCTTCGTCGATGTGGTCGTCGACGTCTTCTTGGTTGTCGTTTGGGCGTAGCTGACTCCTCTGTGGTTTGGGGCCCGTGAGCAGCCTTTATAGTTTGGAGGATGTTCTCCCTGGCAGTTCGTGCAGGTGGCTGGCTTGTTCTTCGGTCTTGGGCACTTGTTGGAACGGTGTGGAACTCCGCACTTAGTGCATCTTATCATCAAGTGCTGTGTGTGTTAGATTTTCCTGCTCTTCTCTTTTTCTTCTACCTCCAAATCCATGAAGTAGATTGGCAGTGGTTTCAGTTCTCCGTACCCTGAGAAAATTTGGCTGATTCTCGTATTTCGTTTGTGTCTTAGCTATTCGACAGTTCTCGGATGACGATCCTTTCTTTTTCCTCTTACCTTTGTACCTGATGGGGTTTAACTAGACCTCTTCACATTAACAGTGCAACCAAGAGCACTAAAAGTCAACAGGCTAAGGTTCCAAGGACTTGAAGCCTTGACTAACTGTATTGCGTAATCAGTTCCAAAATGGTATGGGAATGCCTAGGGAAGCTCATTGAACTAGGCGAGAACAATATAGTCACCTTACTGTGGATTTCAGGACACACTGGAATAAAAGGAAATGGAATAGCAGATGAATGAGCGGGACTGAAACACCCTTTTGTGTGCCGGAACCCTTTTGCTGTATCAGCAATATCAGCAATATCAGCATATCCAATGTAATATTGGAAGAAATGGACAAAGCCGAAAAAAAGATAAGATCTGACAATTGGAAAGTTCTAGTAGGACTTGGACAATCAAATATACTTTTGGGTGACTACAGCCTGTTGAGAATAAATGAATGCCTACGTCAGAGTGAAACTGCACTAAGAGTTTCAACAGGGGTCCTAACGGGCTCAAAATAGTGGAGGAAGAAGAATGTCGATTCTGTGGTATGGAAGAAGAATCTCCATCCACATACTTGCGGATCGCACATCAATTCAGAATCCTAGGGCACAACACCTGGATAGAAGAGGGACACTTACCTAAACTGAAGTCTGCACATATCCTAAAATTCCTCCGGAAAATAGGTCTAAGGGAGCTACTAGTCTCTGAGACTTTCCTCAGAAACTGAGTAGACAACTGTACTGATCAAACTAATCAATCAATGGAAAAATTCCTGAATTTCCTTTGGTACACATTGTTTTTCATCGTCCTGAAGAGCTTTTACGTTGACCATAATAATGCCCCGAAATGTCTCAACAACAGATAATATTCTACTTAGTTTCAAAATAAAATATGAGTTCCAATTTTCGACAATACAAAAAACATATTTTCAAGAGCTTTAAATCTCGGACTGGTTTGAGATTAATTATTACAACGTTGGCTTCGAATTAATTATGTTCTTAATTATATTCCACTTTATTGCTATTTAGTGCTTGTTTACATTAATGGTTATAATAAAAAACCCTCACCTGCATCGGATCCCATCTTGTCGCGTGGGCGTCACAGCGGAAAAAATCGCAGTTTGCCTCTAAGATCGTCCGTCCATTGTTCGGACCTGCGGTAATTTGCATCCACGGCCCTCTGGATGTGTTGGAGTTCATTCAAGACACCCACCACCATTGTGTCAAGTCGTAATAATAACTCTGGGGCCGGTACAATTGATTTTCTTTCTTCAGCTAGCACGTGTACGATGATGTATTAGAATGCGCCTAATTAATGGACGTATTGTGTATGAGAAACGTATAGTGGTTGAAAATCAGTGATGGACTGGCTACTTTTGTTACAAAGTGAATATTGACAACGCACCCTGTATAATATGAAAATATATTCAATTCTTCAATAATAGTTTTGATTTCTATTGATTTTTATTGTTAAAAATTATTATGCTGGGGTATAGATTTGCCTTATTACCAATATTATCGATTATATAACTCATGTTCTAATGAACCAATACAATCCTTGAATTTCCCTTAGTTACGACATATTGATAAGTGAATATACCCCTTGACGACGTGATATAATCGTTTTGGTGTTTCGCCTCCTGCCGAATTGTGATCATTTCCATAGTAACGGGCAAGCTCAATGAAATGTCAGTTAATTCTACTACAAATTCCGAAAACAACAATACATCAAATATGTATTATAATAATTGTACCTTCAATATTAATATTAATCAATAAAAAAATAGAACATTATTCGTTATATAATCGCAACGAATACCAACTCGAGCATACACAAAATTTTTTGATTATTTACCTCTTCACTCGACGTATTTCGCGAAACACCACTCGAGCTGCGCTCTCGTGATGTTTCGCCAAATACGTCTCGTGACTCGGTGAATAATCGAATATTGTCTATGCTCTTGTGATATTATAACTGAATATACTTTTCAATGCTTCAACTTATTGTTATCCTCGAAGGCATTCGACTGTGGGGATTTTATGGCATCCCTAGTATTCACCAGTAATTAGTGGTGGTGTAGGTACCCTAAGACTCAGTTTTGGATCCAATTCTACTTTTGTTATTTATTAGCGATGTCATAGACTCCACTTTATCTGCTGCTGAAACTGGTCTAACCTGGAGTAGTTCAGATATGCCAACTTTACACTCTACGATTATGTCAATATCTTGGTCCTGGTCTTCGCTAACGGGCTTTGCTTTAATACTGGGAAAAGTTTCATTCATTTGTGAAAACGAAGACAAAAAAAGGATTTCTTTTCCACGAAATGTTCAATTTCTATTTCCTAACCTCACTTATCTCACATGTGAACCGCAATCCTCAAAGGAGGTAAATTCGTCGCTACCATCTGACGGCGAAATTTAAAATTTACCTCCGCACGCGCTCATTGGTCAAATCAAATAGCGCGCGCTTCACTGGCTTCCTGTAAGAGACTTCCGTCCCATTTCACGAAAGCGCTGTCAGAAATTGCGGAAAGATGTTACACATCCAAAATTATCCTCTGTATGTTTTGCCATTGAATAAGTCTCTAGTCACTTCTATCTGCTTGTATCCCACTTTCGCTATGGTCTGCGTTTCTGGGCTCTTTTAGTTTGTACTACTTTGAATACATTTTCAAATTACAAGAAGCCATTCGTTTCGTATTTGGTTTAAGTAGTAGGACGCATTAAGGTCGAAACACACCTATCAGCACCTCATAGGAACAGCGACTGATCATCACCGTCGAGTGGTCAACTCGACGGTTGTGTATGGGCTCACTTAACGCATCGACACGGGATCAGCACCGCCGCGATACCCGACTATAGGCTTCATTTTATATTGTCAGAGATATTGTATTGGCACGCCGTCCGCAAAATATTCTCTCTGGGAAATGTGTTGTGATTGAGACGTTGACGTGCCTTGTCGGTGCTGTGCTGATGCTGTTAGGTATGCGCGCTTACATTTAAATACACATAAGAAATAAAATCTGCTGGTGATGATCAGTTCCTATGAGGTGTTGATAGGTGTGTTTCGACCTTTATTGTTTTTTATCAGTGCCCTTCTCTGGTAAGAAGTTCCGATACCTTCAATGGTAATAAACTATACAATCATATACCTCTACAACTAAAACTGGCAAATTCCTACATCCAGTAGTTTCGAACAGTGACGAAGTCATTTTTAACCGGCTTATATTAGCTTCACCTGTATGTGAGTTTGTGAGCTGATTTGTAACTCTCGTAGCAAGTGTCTTATATTATTACTGTTAGTATATCCAAACAATTTTAGTACGTTCGTTGGCCGAGCGGGTCTTTGATGACGTCGGAATCACCGGTTGTGGGTTCTAATCCTGTTCACGGCTGAAAAAATTTTTATTTGCGTTTTGAAAAATATATAGGGTGTTTAATTTATAAAGCAACCTTTAAACTCGATTTTTAGTCACTCTAAACGCTCAGATTAATTCGAAATTTTGCGCACACGGCAAACACCGATGACAATACAATATAGTAGTAAAATATAGGGTGTTTCATTTATAATGCAACCTTTAAACTTGATTTTTGCCTACTTTAAACGCTCAGATTAATTCGAAAGTTTTTTATGAGGTATGGGAAAAAGTGATTTAAGATTTCTACGTTGCTTTTCATTTTTTTGATAATTGTTTAACGAACCAATAGGTAAAATTTGTAACCACAGTTCGTTCGAGTGGCCCATAAAAGTTGATGCCATGCATAATAAATGTTGTATAATAATCATCTTAAGGTAATTGTTGATAACTGTTATGGCTCCAGCTTGAATCAATACTCGTACGTGTATCTGCCACCCGCTTTTTAATTACTACATTACATCGTAAATAGTGAAAAATGTATTATTTAGTAAAGTCCAATTACGTTACTTAATAGTGTGGTACATTAATGTAGATATTTTTAAATAGTAACTAAAAAAAAAACTTTTTTTATTTGACCATAAAGTCAAAACTGTCATAGGAAATACAACGTATTCTATCAATATTATAAAACTAATATGGTCTAATGACTAATGATTGATTTTTCATCAATTAATTAATGGTATATAATTCCGATTTAGTTATTTTGTTGTTAAGTAATTTGTCTTTAAACATGGTAACGTATCCTTTGGTAGTAGGCTTACGTTACATGATTTATAAATTATCGAAAGAAAAGTTTTATTTCAGGATTTGACCTACTTCAAACAATTAATATAATTATAACTTTCTTGTAAATGATCTAATACAAACATAAATGCTATATTCACGAAACTACTTTCAATGATATTCCATCAATGCCTAGGAAAACTTATTGAGGTAGGCAAGAGTAGCATCGTCATCAAACTGTGAGTTCCAGGACAGACTGGAATAGAAAGAAGTGAAATAGCAAAGAGAGGGGTTGCAGCACCCTTTCGAAGGCCGGAAATATTGAAAGAAATAGGCAACGCCGAAAAGAGGAGAAGATCTGATAATTGGAAAGATCTAGTAAGGCTTAGAGTTTTAACAGGTGTCCGAATATTCGCCTGAATGGACACCTTAAAAAGCTCAAACCAGTGAAGCAAGAAGAATGTTGATTCTGTGGAATGAAGGAACATTCTTGCGGATTGGATAGCAATAAAGAAGACACAGTAAAACAGTTTAATTCAAATTAATTTATTATGTGTGATAGAGGGGTATTTAATTTCGAAATTTTCGGTCCAATTAGACAAATTAATTCTTCCAAATTTGCTTCGCACATTCCAACCAAATTTTTAAAGGAGTCTCTTATGGTATCTTAACTCGGCACTAGACCATAATCCTCCCTTATTAACTCATATAACAGTTCACTTTCTCTAGCAACACTTCTGTAACGGCTACTCAGTTTAGAGAGCACCTCAGGTGTAGATTCTGAGACCAAACTAGTACAAATTCAGAGAGTAGCCTTACCGGTTCTCGGGTAATTCTACTTGAAATTTATTTAAGGTGAAATAAAGATAAATTATGAAAATTAAGAAAGGTAAGTGGGCGCCACTCTGAATAATACTAGTTTATTTGTTATTCACATATGCATTATAGCGACAAATCCTGGAAGATTGGAAGGGAAAAAAAACTATATGAACAACGTTATTAAATTTACAAGTTGTATATTGATTAAACAAATGATGAAATTAAAAAAATTGACTAGTTAATTTTAGTAGTAGTATGACGACATATGTTGTGTTGGAGAGCAATTCCAGAACTATTGTACTTTCCTGTTCTTGTTGTAGTTGTAGATATACTTGCAGAGAAGCTTGTAGATGTTGTAGGAAAAAAACTTGTAGTTAAAGTTGGAGGTAGCTTTCTGGTACCAGATAAAGTCTCCCGGGTAAAGTATTCCGGATAAAGTATCCCAGGTAAAGTGTTCCGGATAAAGTATCCCAGGTAAAGTGCTCCCGGTAAAGTGCTCCAGGTAAAGTGCTCCCGGTAAAGTGCTCCCGGTAAAGTATTCCAGGTAAGGTATCCCGGATAAAGTATCCTAGGTAAAGTATCCCAGGTAAAGTATTCCAGGTAAGGTATCCCGGATAAAGTATCCCAGGTAAAGTGCTCCAGGTAAAGTATTCCAGGTAAGGTATCCCGGATAAAGTATCCCAGATAAAGTGCTCCAGGTAAAGTGCTGGGGAACAAATATAGTATCAGGAACAATTTTCCAATTTAACTAAAATCCAGGATGTCTAAAGTATGATATTACATACAGAAAATATTTGATATTAAAGAAATTATTTGACAACGTGGTTCATACATCTTGTATTGTTTTAGATAAAAGAAATACTCAAAGAAAGCAATAAATGAAATAAATAAATGAAAACGATAAAATCGAATAACCGATTCTGCACCGGTAAATACATACATATTTTAAATATGTCTATCTTTTTAAATAGATATTTTTAAATAGATAATATAAAAAAAACCTGAAAGAAAAAAAACAAATTCATATCGATATATATTATTCCTGGCACTGGAATGACATTGCTGCATAATAAAGATAGGAAGGTAGAAGCTATTAAGAAAGGAGAGTTAGTTATACATTTAAGCGAAATGACTTACCACTCAAATGAATGCACTTCTAAGATAAGATAAGATAGGCCAGAAAGGCTTCAATAGCACATGTTCGCCGGAAAGAAGAACGAAACCCCTTTGCCACTTGTTTAAATACACGAAATCATGTGAACGACAACCGACTTACGTCTCATGTTCGTGTCACACTCATACGCTTTGACCAGGAAAGGAATTTACCTTTCAGTAGTGAATTCTTGATTCATATTTGATTTATAATTGGTAGAAGAAGAGACACGAGATCGAAGTGGGAATTTCAAAATAGACGTGACTATTTTCCCGACAGACGGACCTCGATCAGCGCGCATAGAAACGTTGATTTCGACAGTAAATATATTCAGCCTTGAAACATTTCTCGGTGTTGGGCATGAGAAAGGACTGGCTATTCGTCGCCCATACTATAATTTATTAATTCAATAGAGGGAAATAAAGTGAACGAAATTAACGTTACACTTCTATTCAAACTAGGCCGTAGCCATACCCAGAATCTGCTCTTTCCAATATTCTTGACCTGAACCAGGCAGTAACGAACTGAACAAGCCAGTTTGATGCAGTCCAATTTAGTTCCGCGGTGAGCACAGGGGCCTGGTGGCCGAGAAAGTCCCGCGTTCGAATCCTGACGGTTTCGCTTTTTTCAATTCTTAGCTTAAATATCAGAAGTGGGATTTAATCTACGAAATGACCACAATGAGGCAATAAGATGTGATAGTGGGAGGGGGTCGCTGGAATGGATATGTAGGCGTCAGGCTCACCAGAATCGGCGTAGGCAGCTCAGAGCGAATGAGAGGGGTGTTCGCAGAAACGTCAGGTCTAGTACTCTAGGTACTACGAGGACGAGGGGCGGTGAAGGATAGTGACACGGAGTCGCGGTAATGGTAGCTTAAAATATCGAACCGGGTAACTTAACCATTCTAATAATAATTTTTAATCACCAACCACAAAACTAAATCATAATGAAAGTGATAATGAAATAAAATCATGACATATTCGTTAACTGAATAACAATTATGATGGGAACAAAAATAACGGGACGTGTAAAAAAGAATAGATCTCCAGTTTTATAATGCAGTTAAGCAATAATTTCTTGTGTAGTTTAAATATATCAATGACTCAATTTACGGTTTTGAATTAAATAAATCGTGATCGTGTCGCCAGTGACCTCTGGCGTCAAATATATACGAAGTAGTTAGAGACCCGGTCAATTGTTGCACGTTTCCAGACGGACCGTGTGTATATAAATTGTAACGTAAGACGTAAGACATAAGCCGCAAGACGCAAAACGCCTCTGTCACGATTTAGCAATTCATCAGATCAATATTAATGGCTTACTTAATAAGGTGACCCAACTTTTTTCAATCTACTTCAAAAATTGAGTAGGTCATCTGCAGAACTATATTTTTGTCGGAAAATATGTACTTATACACACAGTTGCAAGGTTGCCATGGGAGCATATTTTCACGTTAAAACAAAGCTCACATGGTGATCCTAAGAGTAGTGGTGACAACAGGAAAGAGTTCTGATTGCTAGGGCGTCGACCCAGCACTGTAGTGGAACTCTTCTATTGCGATAATTACGGTGAAGCAGTGTCGAACGCGGTTAGTACTTGGATGAGTGACCACTGGGGAAACACTGTCGTAGAACCCGTGCAGCCTGCAGCGAATTACTTAAGACTACTAGGGTGAGTAGTTTATCACAGCTCGCAGGCATTATACCAATGAGCACGAAGTATAATGTGTAGATATGCCGTCTTTTGGATGAGACGTAAGACCGAGGTCTCCAGTCCATGGATGTTGTGCCTATCACTGGTTGGAACACTAGTGGGTGTCACATATTATGATACATACATAGTGTTTCGAAATTCAAGCAAAAAAATTCAGGCAATCACTGAAAATTATATAAAATTATAATTGGTCTTTTCTATAACAACATTTCCTCAGCCCACCCCCTTCCGAGATATCTCCCTTAAAAGGTGCTGAGAAAAACTGTGTTTTGATTTTTTCGCAAGTTTTTTAGACATAGTCGTTTATGGAACAAATCTACCATGTGACCTGTGTTCCTTTCTCGTACTGTATATTACAGCCTGATTACTCGTAAGCTGGTACCAAATTTGATTATGAAACAATAGTGTATTACAATGCTAATAAATATTAAATTGACGAACGTGAAAGAATTTAGAGTTATGCAATAACCAGTACCCACGCTACAGCTTCAACACATATATCAAGAGTGATATCTCAGGATCTACCACTTGACCTTAGATGTAAACATTTATAGCTTTGCTACTCACCTGAAGCCTCTGTAAATAAGTAGTCCCTTCGAACACTGAAAACTTGTTTATTTAAGTAATTAATATTTGCAGTCCTTCCAATAAAATCGCTATATAAAGACTATTGAGAAGTTAAAAAACACTTTCGACGGTATTCTTTTAAATTCAGCCAATTTGTATATACTCGCATTCATTTGTTTACAATTTGTAATATAATTTTCTAAGAGTTGAATAGACATACTGGACTTGTTGGCAAGAAAAAAGGAGCAGTTGATTTATTTTTAAACAACTCAACTTTTATTTAGATTTAAAACTAACAAATTGAGAATTAAAAAAAAAGAATACGAAAAAGCACAAATTGTGTTGTGGCAAAATTACCTCACGTTACTCAAAAATGAAGCGACTTGCTAGCAAAAACTGAGGGGCCTTATTACGGGTACTGCCCCCATGTGCTCAAATTTCTGCCTGTATCCTCCTTGGTCTGCCTTAAATTAAATGTTCGTTTGAGGAAGTGGAAATTCCCATTCTTCCAGAAGAGTTTGTCGCAACTGATTTAAAGTTGAAGGATTCTTCGCCCAAGCATGTCCCAAACATCCTCTATGGAGAACATCTGCACTTAACGCTGATCACTCCATAATAGGAATGTTTACCTCGTGTAACTACTTGTGACTTATTCTCGCGTTGTGAGTTCGGGCATTATTATTAATTATTATTATTATTCTGCATTATTATGCATCAGAAGAAAATCATTTCCAATAAGGCCAACATAAGGAACAACAAAATCTTGGAGAATGTTCTCTATGTTCCTGGCAGCAGTTAAAGAGCCTCTAGGAAGGATGTATCGTATCCTGAGTAAATATTATATAGATTTTATATTTTAGTCAATATTTTTAGTTTTAATATGCCCCTGCCAAAACTCCTCTCAGGTCGTGGTTCAAAAAATTCCTGTTGTTCAGAAAATGTGTTTAAACTGAATTATATTGTTACATTTAAGAAGTTACATTACATATGGCGTTTAAGTAAAAAAAATATCTATTCAAATTTTAATATGAAGAATTAGTAGGTATTGTTTTATAATTGTAATTAATATTATTATTTTGTATTATGTCACACCCACCCCAAGAGTTTTATTTTAAATTTAACATAAATTTTTTTTAAATGTCCTTAATATTATTAAATTGATTTTTTTATGTATTATTCCGCACTATTGTTATTTAATTTTTTTTCGGATTTAAATAGTTCAAAAATTGTTCCTGATTTTAAATTGAAATTTACTTCCTTCGATAACTTCTTCCTCTCGATTCAATTTCAATTTTTCATACCATGAAGCTCTTTATCAATTATTTTCAATTTTCCTCTTATTCTGTTGAAGATTCATAAATCCCATCTCATTAATTTTAATTTCAGTTTATTTTATTTTTACTTTTATTTTAAATTTTCCTGACTTCTCTAATAATTTCTTTAAAATTAATCCCATTTTATTTATTTCGCAACGCCCTTCAGTGTTTTTTGAGCAACCCTTTTTCAAATTTCAAATTTTTATTGGTTTATTCAAAATTTTGACATGCGTTAACATTTGGATTTGATCTTCTTTTTTAAATAATTGACAAAAAACATTATCTGGCTTATGTAATAGATCAATTTATACAAATATTTATTTTATTATAGAGACACATTGATATAAAAAACTTTTTTCTCCAAATTACAATAAAAGTGGCTTTTTAATGACACTTAACAGGCATAAAAGTTTTTTGCTATGTATATCGTTCCAAGTAATAGTTTGAATCAAAGTTTATAATCAAAATTGAAAATGACGTTGGGTGGAACGAATTTGGAGAAAAAATTATATGTTTCAGATGGCAGAAAAGAAGATTGAATGCCTTGGCTGGTTTCCTAGCCTCGGCTAATAAAACATCAGCCGCAGCATTAAGTCTTGTGCTTTTCTGCCTAGTAAAACAAATAACTATTATTCTCAAATTTCATATCTATACAATATATAAATAGCATTTATGATGATATGAACTGCTGACTATTCATAAAAATATCACGTGCCCCACGATTTTATTTTTTTGTCTGATCAATGCACTAGATTGATAAGAAGAGTGGTGTGATGACTGGTAACTAAGACCTATCATAAATTTTTAGTGTTTAGTACATTATCCACATCATTATTATCTTCATTTTCAATGAAATTGTTTAATTTAACATTTTTTTATTTTCGAAAAATTAATTCGTCTTGATGTGGTGAAATTGTTGAAAACGGTAGAAATAACTTGTAGCTGTACGTCATCAGGTACGTGGCAAATGACGGTGCCATACTTTATTTCTGCCGGTCATATGATGCAATAAAAAACAAGACAAAAATTAAGTGCATCTCACTTGTGTAGGTTAAAGCTTAGTCCCACGTTTTATGGTTAATAGTTTGTTGCGATAGTAATGGTTCACTTTTTGCCGTTTTGTACTTAGTTTATAAATCCTTCCCACGCATCGACGTGCTTTATTGACTCTTGATATAAAGAAAATTATAGAGATGTGGGATGTGATTCAAAGTATTGAAAATAAAGTTTCGAATTTAAAACAATATAACATAATTTATTTGTTGACAATAGAGTGTAAATTCAAACAATTAATATAAGGCAGAATGCTAAATTTTGAGTGGTACCTAATGCATTTATGAATAAAATAATGAGATGTAAAATTTCCTACCTACAAAGGAAACTGAAATTGATTTTCTGAAATAATATGCGCGTCAGGGAAAACGGGCTATCAAAAATTTAGTTTAGCGGTAAATAGAATAAAAAGAAAAATTTTATAAGTAGGTAGAAGGAAAAATCATATGTATTACACAGGAGTAAATTGCCTCTTCCTTCTTTGGATTATTACTACCTCCTGCTGGAGGGAAAGTTGCAATCTGCTATTTAGTAATAGTAAACTCAAGTTACGCTTCTAGCTAACTTTGACACTAAGTACTGAATATATTCTTTTCTGTTACTAAAAGCTGTAATTCTTTTTCGTTCATTCGACAAACTCTCCTGGTTTTCAAACTTCCAATTACATCTGTCACCACAAGACATATAATAATTTGTTCTGTATTACCATATCAATGGAAAAAAATCCATAAATCATATTTTTTGTAACTACCATTCTTCGAAATTATAGTTAGATTATTGTTACTAAATATAGGTCTCGGTTACGGCATAAAGAGTAAATGAAAAATTGTAAAATTAATCAATACTCATTGTTCAATAACAGCACTTGTAATCGAACGTTAATCAATTGACATTTGAATATCATGAAATTTATCATGTGTCAATGAAAAGATGATTTTCAATTTATTGTCAGTTATTAAATTTAATGAGTGTATAAATATTAATTTTATTTAGTTATATGAAGAGGGCACAGGTAAATTATATACCTATAATTCTTTGTTCAATTAAAAGGAGCTTAATCTCACACCAACCCCTAAAATTTAGAGGGTGGATTTTCCCAAATTAAAATCTTCAGTTACCCATTGGTTCAATGGCAACCCGGAAGTAATGCATTACATTTTAATCATTCATTTACAATAGGTTTAATAAAAAAAATATTTTTAGAAATTTGCAGCTAGATCTCGTACTGAAAGCATACCTACGTAGTTATAATCTATAGGAGAAAAGTTACTATATATTGTGATGGAAACTCAATTTGTTTATTAGGTCGAGTATTAAACTGAAATTATTTTTTGCTCTGCTTATTTATGAACAATGTCATGTCTGTTGGATGTTAAGCAAATTTCCTGCTTCTTATTAATAACATCCATTAATTTACGACTTAATCTTGTTATTTATTCTGAGATTGATACAAAATATAACATTCCATCATCAATTAGTACTGCTCCGAGTCATTGCTTGTTATTGAAGTACATTTATTTGATATTTGAGCAAAGAAAACAGCTCACAAGTTGTAGAGCGTATTAACGAGGGTCATAAATGCGGCTCGAACATAAGAAATTTCTTTAATTAAAATTACCCGACATTATTCAATTACAGCATAATAATAAATTTGACGGCATCTCCGCATTAACTGGAACACTAATAGGAACTCTTCTAAAATATCACAACCATAAATAAATGTTTGCTCTTCTACACTGAGTTGTAAAATATCTCTTTCTCTCTCTCTCGATCGTAAATAATGTTTGAATTGTGTTCACCTTATTCAAATTGTTAGATTTTACGATTTCTAGCAATCGAGTCTTGACAGATAACATATTTTTCGTAGAAATTAGTTATTTATTAATGTATGTTCTTGAAAGAAAGTCTTTCATACCCGATGGTATTCGTATTTAAAATGAACTTTAGATTAGATTTGATGAGAAGGTTAGTCGGCTAGTCGTCCACTGCGAACTTTTCAGATATATTATGGTCCTCTGAATCTAGATTATATTCTCCAGCCCGACTCTTTTTAAGTAGCCAATCAACCTCGAGATTGAATCTTTCATGTAGTTTCTTGCCTCCTAGTACAAAAACTACACATTTGCCAGGCAGTCGCACTGGACTAGGATGTGCTGTGCAGATTCCTCCTCTAGGTGTCAGAATCTGCACATGGCTTCGTCTGTCAACCCCATTGGATTTGCGTACCTGCTAAGCTTACAGTGCCCTGTTAACATACCTACACCGGCTTTCACAGTTTTCCTATCTTTTCTCCTCAAACTATTCTGATCCTCGGTTTTAAATGCCAATCCAGATACAGAAACATATCTTAAGAGCCTTTCCCATTGAGGCCACGCTGCTGGATTGCCGAAATTAAACTTTTCAGGAGCAGGAGCACTTGAAAAAGTTGCATTATTTCGCTATACTCGTGACCGTTCCGTCAATGGGTTGCTCCATCAAGTTATCAGCTTTTAGCTTCTCGATAAGCTTTTGATAGTAAGCAACAAGCGTTTGGATTATGTGTTGTTGACTTCGCGTTACAGATCTGGCTTCGCCTTGTAAAACATGAACTTTACTAAATTAAATATTTTTTCAAAGAAGGCGAAGAAATCGTAGCTAAAAAGAAAACAGCCAGGATTAATTGGCTAGGAAGAGCCAGAGAGCGAGACCACTAGAAATACAAAGAAATAAGAAGGGAATCAAAAGTGCTCATCAAAAATAAAAATAATAAATGGGTCGAGCAAATAATGGAAAAAATGGAGAGTGAAAATACATTAGGAAACAGAACAGAAAACCTAAAATGATAAATATATACAAAAAAGAATGGGAGGAGTATTTCATAAAAACACTAACAAGATAAATGAAGGAAATGATGAAGATGAGAAAAACGAACTACAGCAACATGAAGAAGGACAAACAGCTCCGTCAGAAACATGATGAGGCAGCGGGTCCAGATGGCATCGTTAATGAAATGTTAGAGCAAGGAGGGTATGAAATGGCGATGGCGATGGCGATACATAAACTTATAGTACAGATATGGGAAACCGAAATCATGCTGCAAGAATGGAATGAAGGGTTGTACCAATTTTAAAGAAGGGTGATCCAAGGATATGCTCGAACTATAGAGGAATTACATTGTTAAACACTGCTTATAAGATCCTTACAAGTATAATACTGAAGAGAC
This sequence comes from Lochmaea crataegi, assembly GCA_947563755.1. Lineage (NCBI taxonomy): Eukaryota > Metazoa > Arthropoda > Insecta > Coleoptera > Chrysomelidae > Lochmaea > Lochmaea crataegi. Next base: position 11,963,983 of record OX387431.1, read on the forward strand.
TAAGAGAACATGTTGAAACTAGTATAGGGGAGTACCAATTTGGATTTCGACAGGGGAGATCACCTATCGATGCAATCCAGATTTTAAGTCGAACGGTGGAAAAATGTTATGAACTGAACATCAAGATGACTTTAAGCAAGCATTTGATAGAGATTAAAGCAGACTTACTCAAAATGCAGGTACCCAAGAAAATTATGAGGTTAGTGGAAATGACGATGATAAATTCCAAAGCAGCGGTTCTAACGAATGGAGGTATATCGAAAGAGTTCCTAATTATCTCAGGAGTGAGGCAAAGAGATGGGCTTTCAACAGCAATTTTTAATGTAGTAATGGACGGAATGTTCAGTAAATGTAATTTACCTGGAACGGTCATCAATAAATCGGTACAAATAGTGGTATATGCAGACGATGTATCCATAATTGGGAGAGGCCAGAGAAGTTTACAAGAAACGCTGCAAACGATTGTAACAGAATCCAGAAGAAGGGAACTGGAAATCAATGAGGAAAAAACAAAATACATGGGAATACAGACAACAAAGACAATCAATCAATAAAAATTGGGGAATATGAATTTGAAGTAGTTAAAAACTTTATATATCTCGGCAAAAACATTAACAATCGGAATGACAAAAACGATGAAATCGCTCAACGTATACAGGCAAGATACCAAGCATACTATAAATACAAACCCCTAATGCAGAACAAAACAATCAAGAGAACCACAAAAATGAGAATATACAAGACAGCAATAAGAACAGCAGTCACTTATGCAGCCGAAACTACAGCAATGACAAATGGAGAGGAAGAAAAGTTAAAAATATTCGAAAGGAAAATTTATGGACCAAAGAAATTAAATGAGGGACAGTATGAAAGATTGACAATCTTGGAAATAGAAAAAATACTGGAAACTGGGAAGATAGGAAGAATAATAAAGGTGAATTAATACAGTTTCCTGTAAAATTGTCGTATTTAGTAAAGCGTTTTAACAACAGATGTCGAAGAATAAAAATATATTATTCTACGCTTCACAACTAGTTTTGAAAAATATTTTTCAAAAACAGTGACCGTTCAACGAAGAAGAAACAACTACTTCCCGGGCTACATGCCCCGACAGATATTGAATTACACTTCTAAGTCAAACGGGGTTGGTAAATCTACAAGATTTAAACCAACCATTCTGGTTTGCAACTAGAAGGGATAACACAACTTGTAGACCGGTTTCGGCGTATTGCGCCTCATCAGTACAAGGTATATGTTATCGTCCGAGAGTTAATCTCGGACTGAAATGTGACTATAATCAATCAGAATGGTTGGTTTAAATCTTGTAGATTTACCAACCCCGTTTGACTTAGAAGTGTAATTCAATATCTGTCGGGGCATGTAGCCCGGGAAGTAGTTGTTTCTTCTTCGTTGAACGGTCACTGTTTTTGAAAAATATTTTTCAAAACTAGTTGTGAAGCGTAGAATAATATATTTTTATTCTTCGACATCTGTTGTTAAAACGCTTTACTAAATACGACAATTTTACAGAAAACTGTATTAATTCATTTTTGTCTCAAATCCACGTGATTTGTTGTCTCGTTCGAATTTTGGTTTGTGACTTAGAGGTGAGATGTCGCTATTTTCGCAACAAAAATATTTCCGTAACTGGACAATATGTACCGTTGTTGATTATAGTCACATTTCAGTCCGAGATTAACTCTCGGACGATAACATATACCTTGTACTGATGAGGCGCAATACGCCGAAACCGGTCTACAAGTTGTGTTATCCCTTCTAGTTGCAAACCAGAATGGTTGGTTTAAATCTTGTAGATTTACCAACCCCGTTTGACTTAGAAGTGTAATTCAATATCTGTCGGGGCATGTAGCCCGGGAAGTAGTTGTTTCTTCTTCGTTGAACGGTCACTGTTTTTGAAAAATATTTTTCAAAACTAGTTGTGAAGCGTAGAATAATATATTTTTATTCTTCGACATCTGTTGTTAAAACGCTTTACTAAATACGACAATTTTACAGAAAACTGTATTAATTCATTTTTGTCTCAAATCCACGTGATTTGTTGTCTCGTTCGAATTTTGGTTTGTGACTTAGAGGTGAGATGTCGCTATTTTCGCAACAAAAATATTTCCGTAACTGGACAATATGTACCGTTGTTGATTATAGTCACATTTCAGTCCGAGATTAACTCTCGGACGATAACATATACCTTGTACTGATGAGGCGCAATACGCCGAAACCGGTCTACAAGTTGTGTTATCCCTTCTAGTTGCAAACCAGAATGGTTGGTTTAAATCTTGTAGATTTACCAACCCCGTTTGACTTAGAAGTGTAATTCAATATCTGTCGGGGCATGTAGCCCGGGAAGTAGTTGTTTCTTCTTCGTTGAACGGTCACTGTTTTTGAAAAATATTTTTCAAAACTAGTTGTGAAGCGTAGAATAATATATTTTTATTCTTCGACATCTGTTAATAATAAAGGTATCCAGAATGAGATGGCCTGGACATATCAAAAGGATGGAAGAAGGTAGTAATGTAAAGAGAATAATAGAGTGGACACCCGTAACAAACAGACCAAAAGGTAGACCAAAAGCTAGATGGATAGACCAAATAGAGAAGACACAGAAAAAATGGAAATTAATAACTGGAGGCAAAAGACCTAGGACAGGAAGGAATGGAGGAAAATCGTTGAAATGGCAAAGAAACATGACAAACTTTGAATGCAAGCAGTGAATCAATGTGGATTGACTCTCCACTGATCAAAAGGGTCTAAGAGCCGAATATTGGCGGTTACTGTTTCGGAAAGAATGTATAACCTTACATATATCTCGAAAAGTATTTAAAATATTTGAAATTTGAAAAAAGATGCCTGAGAAGCAGAAAAGTTCCTGAGAAAAAGTCCATCAGCCTCTCGGAACTGTACCGACAGTATCTACAATTTTAATATGGGTGGTGAAAATTTAAAGAATTTGTTATAATCAATTAAATATGAATATTGAGGTATGAATTAATTTTGGTATTTTGGTACATCTATAAACTGAAAACCTAACACTTCTTAGAGCTTTTTTTAGAGTTTGATGTTATTTTTGTTGAGAATTCATTCAAGTGTGTATTGGTTAACAGCAATAAACCTTAGGAAAAACTGTACCTACTATCCTGCTAACGAATACAATAAATTATTGGAATTTTCTCTAGTCAACATTGGTAACAAATATTTATTAAAAATTCTGAAACACGTCGATTTTAAATTATATATTGACATCCTACAACGAAAAAACTTCATCCCTACAGTGACAGTTCTAGCCCCCAATTTTTCTAATGGAAAACAGGGATTTGTAATATACCTTTTGAAAAGTCCTTTTATTCTCTATTCAAAAATGTTTTTGTTTTTGAATTTATAGCATATTGCGAAGTATACAAAAACCACAAGAAACAAAACCATAAAAAGTAGCTCAACCCTTTCACTACTGAAGATGTCAGAAGGCATCACACCGCTACTAAATATCAGTGTGCATGTCGTCTTCAAACTTCATTTGAAGAACATGGTTGTGTTGTTATTACTGACTAGAATTCCATATTTTTGGTTATGAGAACCTCAGCATAGTCAGCTCAATTTTGGTTCCAAAAAACCCTAAATGTTAACCATTTTCAGATTTTTTTAAATTTAAGATCCGGATGCTACAAAGACATTCCTGGCAAGCATTTTGAATATCTAATTCATTGACATTCATAGTTTTTTAGTTTTTCATGATAATAATAACTAAACAGTAAAATTTATCAGCTTTGATATTGATGTTTCATATTTCGACAGCCAGACGTTTTTTTTGTTCCAATTTTTGCAATAAATTTGAAAACAATAACATTTTGCAATAGAAAATAAAAAGTCCTTTCAAAATATATACCGATAACCAGCCCCTACTTCCCATTTAAATAATTTTCTATAAATATACCTCCATTTTGGTATCTCTGGAAATTTATTCCTTCGACAAAGAATAAAATCTTCTCCAGTTTTATTCGTTAAATTCCAGTAACTATAGTATAACAATTTTCAATAGATGGAATCATCTTACTTTTCACTTATCCACATTGGCGAAGCGCATAAACAATAAAATGACCCCGGTAAGTGCCGCTAAAAATTTAGTTCTAAGATTTAACATTGTTGCCGTTAGTGTTCATTTCAATTTGTAAATCAGTCACCATCAATTGAAAATTGTTGCAGTATAGCTGTTTTATTTGGTCACTTTTTCCACTTACCTTATAATTATATAACACGTATTCAACTCCTAAATAAACAATTTGTCCCACACCTTCATCTTTTATTGTTAAATCATTTATTATTGTAAATTGGTTCGTGTAGAAAGTATTTTAAATTTTTTCCCATTACTCGATTATTATTTATTTTGAATGATATAACCTCTTTATTCTACGTAGGTAATTGTCGTTTAATATTTTTTATTTTCGACCTGAAATCCTATTTTTGTAATTGAGAAATATTTAGATTCTCCAATTTTCAATTATGACATTATATTGCCAGCTTTCCCTTATAAAATTTTTATAGCAGATATAATTATATCTACACTTATAAAGTTACTTAACATACAAAAACTGAGAAGGTCAAATATCCCATTAAATTTATTGTTTCAATAATTGGGTTGACTCGCGTAATTAAAAATCATTTAACGTCGACCGTGTATTAACATATGCTATTAACGTTCTCAAAATTAGACAAAATCATACATTAATGACCCCCATTAATGCACGATTTACCTACATTAATCAACGATTTTCTGCAGGCAACCCAACGCACATCTTATACATTATATTTATATTGACAGTTACCTGTGGTGTAGGCAACCAAACATACAATAACGTCTTCAAAAAATGAATCCTAGTATAGAATACTTCTACTTTTTGACTTACCTATCGTTTTATTTTATTATTCTACAAAATTATAATAATTATTAGTGTTAAAGACATCCAAAAAAGAATTCAAGAAAAACTAAAACAGTGACATTTGAACCAGCGACCATCTCTGTGACATTTCAATGTCATTATTTATTTTTGACAGTACTTACCTGTGCAACAAATAAATATTTTTGGTTTTTAAATATTGAGAAAAACGAATACAACTGATACAGTCGACGGAAAAGCTTTGTAACTAACACGAGTATTAAAAGGGCAATTAACAATCTCGAACATTAACGCACTCGCTCTGCTCGTGCGTTAAATTATCTCGATTGTTAATGGCCCTTATTAATACACTTGTTGGTTAAATAACTATTAACGTCGTATCTATACTTATTCTCTGGAACAATTGGAACTTTTACGAGGTCGAACATTAAAAATACTGTCCTTATTGTGACATATACGCAAGCGCATTTGATATTTTGAACAAGGGAAACTACTTGTCGTTAATTGTGCGCTATCCCGACGTTTTTATCTTTTTTTGCACATTGATGTGTCTGAGTGGCACGATGAAGCAAAAACTGAAACAGACACCTGTATCAACTATTATAGCCCGCTGGGACAAAAAGAGTTAGACACCAGAGTCTGCTAAATTATCAAAGTTACTTAAATCAATACTTTTGTTGTAACGCTACTACTATTGTGTTCATTTGACCAGCTAGTAGAGTTGACTACTTGATTTAATCAAGACATTACATGAATTTTAATTACAAAGAAACAGTTTGGGGGGTCATTTACATTTAATGTTTTGGAAATAATTTACAGTTATAGGACATACCTTTATATTTATTTAATCTTTTGTAAATATTGTATCTGATTAATAATTCAAATAATCTTATCATTTGTTCAGAGGTGTGTTATTCGTTGTTTAGATTAGCGTGAGGTGAAAAAATCAATTTTCATTGTTTGAGATAATAACCTGCATATAAGGTGTCTAAATAGTACATTGTGTCAAAAGGCCAAAAAATAAACAGAACGAGACTATCTTTTGATGGGACTCTATTAGACACATGTCTTCATTATTTCGAATGGACGCCGTTTTCATCATCGAGTTTCATATGAAAAACAAGTAGAATAAGAATGTTTTACTGTACAAAAAGTTTCAAGCATAAGTTAATTGTTCTTTATTATAACTTTTACATCATATTTGGAAAATTATTAACAAATGGTCGCAAAAAGTTTGCCGCTAACTTTCTTAACATCTACTAAGATAAAAAATTCTAAACTCTCTTCCGCATACATAAGTTAATTATTTTTTTTGTTACAGCAGTTTTTCTTCGAACTTTTTGAAAAATTTAACCGTTTATGGCTGGTTATATATTTCACTTATAATGTAGTTTATATTTCATTTAAGACCTTTATTAATGAATACATAATTATTAAAACTAATGTATAGAGATATCGAGATCGACATTAAAAAAATTAGCTGACATAGATCTTTGTCATAATATACTAGCACGAGATATATGAATTAATAACACACTAATTAATTCACATTGTGTATAATATTCAAAGTTTATTCGTATGAAAACATGCCTAGTTGTTTTTAATTATGTGCAATGACAGTATGAATGAGGCATAACTAATGTTATTTTTATTTTCGTTAGTTCCCGTTTAAACTTGTAAAAATTAATTAAGTATAACAATATTAGATGTTAAAATCGTCTACACACATATTACATTATCGTTTTACAAAAGTATCGACAAGTAGTTGTAAAGTTGTAGTTATTCCTTATACAAGGGAAAAGAGTATTAGATTGTAGCTCGAGGTTATGTTCCCGTGTATAATACACTGTTTTTTTCTGTGACGGGAAAAACGACGATTTAATATTGAAAAAAATATCACTTTTTATGAAATTACTTTTTTCCCCGGGAAAAAAGTGAGTACTTTTTCCCCGGATATATATATTCACTTTCTTCCCGGGGAAAAAAGTAATTTCATAAAAAGTGATATTTTGTTACCTGACAACAGTGATAAAATGTCAAACTTTTTTCCCGTCACACAAAAAAAATTGTATGCAAAATTATTATTATTTATTCAATTATTTGTGTTAAGTAAGTAAGTGTTTTTAATTTTTTGAAATATGAATTTTGAGTAACCCCACTGAAAAAACTTTACATAAAAAGAAATTGTTCATCGAAAACCGCACCTCCCTATCGTTTCTGAGTACCGAGATTTTTGCAGTTAAAGTGGGTCAGAAACTTCTGGGACACCTAGTATTGGTATTATTTTTTGATCATGATAATTTCATCAGTTTTCGAGAAAAACGCAATTGAACAATTCAGAGTCTCAGAAACAACAGAAGAAGTCTGCCTTCTACGCCTTTTTTAAAGAAAATATAATTTTGAATAGTTTCCTGTATAGTGTGACATTGGCCATTTTTGACGATTTTCCAGAGTTTTTGACAATTTTTCAAATTTTTTCCAAAATTATTGATCATTTTTGATAGTTTTTGATAATAATCGACCATTTTTCAAAATTTTAAAAATTTTTTTACAATTATTGACCAATTTTGACAGTTTTTAAAAATAATTGACAATTTTTAACCATTTTTGAAAGTTTTTGACCATTTTTGACAATTTTTCAAAATTTTAGACCATTTTTCAAAAATTTAGACTATTTTTCAAAATTATTGACCATTTTTGATAATTATTGACAATGGTTGACAATTATGGACCATTTTTCCAAATTTTTGAACATTTTTGACAATTATTGACCATTTTTGACCATATTTCAAAAACTTTACCGATTTTTGATAATTATCAACTAATTTTTAAAATTTTGACAATTCTTAAAAATAATTGTCCATTTTTGACAATTTTTTATAATTTTTGACAATTATTGGCCATTTTTGACAATTTTCCAAAGTTTTTGACCATTTTTGACAGTTTTTGACAATAATTGACCATATTTCAAAATTATTGACAATTTTCATATAATTTTATTTAATTTTTAATCTGATAAATTGTTAATTATTCACCAATTGAGTTAATTCGGAGTACGTGGTTTGATTAAATAAGCGAGCGAAAAAGATTCCTTTTTTGCGCTAGAGCGTAAAGTAACAATCCTCGGCATTTGTCGACTTCACGATTTCATTTGAATATAGTAATTAGTCATTTTACGCGCTACTGTAGAAAAAAGTTTTTTTTGGTTGACCAAATGACAAACCCGCAAGAACGATATTTAAGACTGTCCAAGTTACCAAAAATACTCATTTATGTCAAAAAACTGTGCCGCAATTCAGAATTTGATAGTCTGGGGTTTAGTGAGGCACCCCAGATGCATAAAGTGACTTTTTTCACTCATTGATTTCCATTTGTAAAAAAGTACCACTTGTTGGATAAATTACTAGATATTATTTGTTCCATGGGTAAGCACTGTCAAAAATAAATCATAACATCGAAATGTTACAGAGAAAGTCACCGGTTCAAATGTAACTGTTTTCGTTTTTCTTAAATTCTTTTTTTATATAATTATTATAGTTTTGTAGAATAATATAATAAAAGCGATATAGTCCAGTGAATTAAGGGTCCCAGAAGCGATTATACCTGCCAGTCCATGAATTGTCCATGAAGGGTAGGGTTTGACTAGTAATTCAACATCCAGAAATTTCAATATCCAGAAATTTCACACACCTAATCGCCATTTTGGGGGGTTTTTCTGGTCCCAAATTCCCAAAAATTGGTTTTCCACCAATATCTCCTAAAATATGGCATTTAGAGAATTTTTATATAGGGGAAAAATGAAGATCAAGTCATTATCTACAAAAATGGTCCTCATGATTTTTGCCGAAAACTCGCACTAGTGTTAAAAGAGAAATAATAATTATGAGAATTATTGTTAAAACGTCAAAAAAATAATTAACTGACAATAGACGCTTCGCTGGTTTCGCAAACTTTTTCACTCACAAAATAAGATGTTACTTTTAACACTAATATCATAAATAGCTATTATTGATCTCAGAAATTTTGATTGGCCAACTTTCTTGCCCCTTGATTTTTCAGTTGGTGTTTTCATTTCCAAATTTTTGCTGTTTTTCGGGGTTGGGAATATTTTGCGAACAATCACTGTCTAAAAGTCTGTGTGTTGTTTACAAATCCATGAAAGGCGTTTTTGCGAAAAATATAATTGTTGCGAAAAAAAATCATGAGGACCATTTTTGAGGATAACGAACTGCTCTTCATTTTTCCTCTATAAAAATTCTCTAAATGCCATATTTTAGGAGATATTGGCGGAATTTTTGGAACTTTGGGGCCGGGAATACCTCCTCAAAATGGCGTTGAGGTGTGTGAAATTTCTGGATGTTCAATTGCTACTCAAACCCTACCCTTTTTGTACACTTTGCCGACTATTGATCCTTCATTCACTGGACTAATAGGTGAGTCAAAAACTAGAAGTCTTCAATACTAGAAGTCAGTTTTACTGATTTTTTTGTTAATATTATTAGATGTTCGGTTGCCCATACCAAAATCGGTTATTAATAGAAAATATTTTGTGTACATTAATATAGCTGAAAAGCGCACAGTCGACAGAAATAGTATATTGTGTAACCAGTGCGTAAAAGTGCTAATTCACACGAGTGCGAAATTTCAATTTGCGCACGTTTTGCATGGAAATCGTTGGAAAAATTAATTTATTGATCATTCCACTGCCAAAGAAATTAAATAATACGTATTTATTTGAACATAGTAAGTTGCTATTAACTTATAAAAAAAGACATTGAGCTGAAATGTAAAATGTAAATGAGCTTTTTTATCCATTAACGTCCGGAAATTTAAAAAATGAGATCGACGAGCATTAAGTTTTTCAAAGAATGAAATAAATAAAGTTCCAATGTTCGTTCATTGGATGTGTCAATTAGAGACAAAAGGCGCTATCTTGTTTCCGGTGCAACTCTTAAGAAACAAATCTCTTGTCTGGCCGCTATATCGAAGTAGATCTGCCCGACATCGGGTTTAAATTTCAAATTGACATTGGTCGCAGCCATTGTCTCGGTCCGATATCTATTGATATACCTTCGACAAAAGGTTTATTGATTTCCAAGTATGTTATTCTTTTTATAACACTTAAGCTGTTGACATATGTACAAGATCTTATAAATTGAATCTTGATAACCATTTTTAGACAATGTTTTGTTTAATTTTCATTGAAGAATAATTTAAACTTTAGAATACGAGGACAAAACAATTAAAAGTATTATATCGTTGCCTTTCAATTTTCCTCTAGCTAAGATGGTGTCCAGATAGAAATGATTAAAATAAGTGGCAGCAAATAACACGAAATATTGAGTTGGATCTATAAACTCTGTTGTTCGGTATTTGTGATTTTGGCAGTTGGAAAAAAAAACAATGATTTCACATGCATCAGCATTATTCATAGTCAAAGATAGTGGCTACTAGGACTCTACTAGTTGAAAACCACTTAGACGTATTTAGCATCATGCTATCTTTAGTGACGTTTTAAATATTTAGCAGCGTGTTTGGGTGTATTTAGGTGCGTACTAAACATGACATAAACTCCTTTTTTGACAGAAGGGCTGCATATGTTTATAAACCGTTGTTGACGTGTTGTCGTATCCTCGTTTTTCGTCGTTGCTCCCAATTAACGTAATGTGACTTCAAAGTGCATAGTGGCCAATAACCCATATCAATGCTGTTGCTTTCATTGTTTTGAAAAACCTGACAGATGACAAACGCGTTAAAGTTTTGCTGCGTTTATTTAATCTAAAAAAATATGGCTGTGAATCCCGAAACAGCGGCTGCTATTGTTGCGTTGCTTCAAGATGCAAGAAGTAAGCAATATATTGCCCAACAGTATCATGTATCCAATAGCACTGTATTTTAAAAAACTGGAACTCACTCCAGACGACCTGGAACTGGCCCCAAAGCAGAGCTAGCGATCGTGATGATTGTTTTATAAATCAGAAATCGACTTCATCATATCCGGCAAACCAAAGTGAGCAACAGCTAGACGAAGACTCTGAGAAGCGAATCTTCCCAGTCGTAGACCTGCTACAGGTCCAGATCTTCTTAGGCGTCATCGTGTTGTGCGACTTCAAGCTGCCATAATTTATTACCACTGGAATGAAAATGAATGAGGGTGCGTTTTATTTACTGATGAGTCCAGATGTAGTCTGCAATCTTCACATGGTCGTGAGAGAGGGTGGCTAAGACCAAACGAACGTTTTGCAGAATGTACCTTCAGCTCTCGGGTAACTTACCAATTAGGCTCAGAATTGTACATCCTTTCCAGAGGTTCCTTAACTAGTACATGGTGAACATTTTTGTTGCTTCTTATGTTGGCTCTATTCGAAATAACTTTCTTCTGGTGCATTATAATGCCGACCACACGCCGCGAGAATAACTCAACAGTACTCAGGTAAATACTCCTGTTATGGAGTGACCGGCGTTAAATGTAGATGTTAAGCCCATAGAGCATGTTCGGGACTTGCTTAGGCGAAGGATGCGAAGTCGTGATCATACCACAAGCTCTTTTGGGGGAATGGGTGCTTATTCCACCAGCGAAAATTTTCCACATGATTTAGGACATGCCAAGGAGGATACAGACAGTAATTAGAGCAACACCCGTTTTTAACAATGCAGCTACACAGTTTCAGTTTTGATTATTGTAGGGTAATTTCACCCCAACACCAATTTGTGCTTTGTCGTAATATTTTTTCAAAATTTTTAATTCAAATGATGGTTATTTTTTGACCAAATTGCATAATGCATACCTACTGAAGTTAGTTCCTGCAAAAACCATGCTAAAATTTCTTATGTTGTAAAGTTTTATTTTTATAACTACTGCGCCTGCCTTGAACGCCTTTGGAAAATCAGAATTTACGAGTGTCGTATACCATTATTAGATTTTACCATTTGTAAGCTCGTTTGATGGTTATCGACACTTAACTCACAATATCTGATCTATTATATCCTACGATTCTAATAGTTACACCGTCCTGTGTCTTTACCTGGGAATTGTTCGAAAAAAAGTGAACTGGCCCACTTACTAACACAAAATTGTATACTCTTTCTGAAGTAAATATGAAGAGAAATCCCATGGATGGCATACGCCGCCCAATGGCGTTCATATATCTTTTATAAATTATTATATTCCCGCAATAGATCATCTCGAACTGTCGTTCCAAATGTTGTCCAAAATACCATACTAATAGATTATATTTATAAAACTTAATATCAGCAAATCGTTTTAATAAAAATAAACCTTGTTGAAATAAAATACTGCTCTACATATCTAAACACAACTCTAGTTACGGCGCCTTTGTTGGTAATAATGTTGTAAATCATTTTAACGACACAGTGGACCGAATAAATAACTTACCGACTTACTTGGTGACGATGCAAAATACTGTAATTGGGTCACTTTAGTTCTTTTGTTTTAGCTGTCATATTGGCATATTGCCGGCTTTTCATAATTTTATCAAGTAAAGTATATATGTAGTCAAAATAACTCTTCTACCACATTGTGGTGTAGAGTGATATTTTTACTCTTTTATAAATTTTTTCCTCTTCTTTCTGTCAGTGGCCAGCTTTTTAGCTTCCATCCAAATTTTTCCACTGTAATAGTTCCCCTATTGTCTCATCCCGAGTCTTCCTGGGCCTACCTCTTTTTTTATTCTTTTGAATTTTCGCTCCCCACCAGCCCAGTTGTCTTTCCTCAATATACTCCAAAGTTGAATGTATCACCAGTTCTTCTCTTTTTATTGTGTTTCTTATCTTATCTTTTTTTGTTACTCCTATCATTCGCCTTAGATACTCCATTTCAGCCCCTTGTATTTCACTCTTTTGTATTCTATTAAGTATCCAAGAATCACAGCCACGCGTTAAAACTGGTCTGTAAATAGCTTTAAAGACCTTTAATTTAGTTGTTTTTGAGATTTCTTTTTTATTATTGAAATAGCTTGGAACTTAATGAAAAATGCGATCACAGAATCAGCAAAAGAAGTAGGTGGAGGGTCTAGGCAAATAGAGGATAATGAAAAATATAAAACCGAGAGAAAGAAAACCAAAGAATTAGTTAAAAACGCAAAAGAAGATCAATGAAAACAATTTGGAGAAAAAATGGAGCAGGTTAGCAAAAGTAACCAAAAACTATTTTACAAAGTGCTAAAATCATGGAGGACTGAAAAAAACACAAATATAACTAATATTAAAAACAGGAAAGTAAAAAATTTTAACAGAAGATATAAAAGTAATGGAAAGATTGAAGGAATATTTTCTAGAATTATTATATAATGAAGAAAGCACAACTAGGTCAAATGAAGAAAAAATGCAAACAATACATGACGATAATGATTAAAGAAATATCCATAGATGATTTCACTGAAATAATGAAAATGTTAAAAATGGGAAAGCACCAGGATGCGACAAAATAACTGGAAAAATGATCAAAAATATGGGTAAAAGTGGAGAAGAACTATTACTAAAAATATATAATAAGTGCTGGAAAGAAGAAAAGATACCGAAAGCATGGCAAATGGCATCAATTGTCCCTTTATACAAGGCAAGGCAAAGACCAAGTCAGGAAGGGTAGCATATAATATCCTCCAAAAGACGTTGGACAATGTCCACAGTTGGTGTCAGAGGGAACAGATGTCTGTTAACCCTGGTAAAACTGTAATAGTCCCTTTCACTAGGAAAAGGAAATTGGAGGATCTTCCACAATCTTTCCTACAATGGTGACGTTTTTCCATTTGCAGCGGAAGTAAAATATTTGGGGATCCTGGATCCTGGATACAAAACTTGGAAAAAGTTATCCATAAGGCCAGACTATCCTTGTGGATATGTCGCAGGATCTGTGGAAAATCTTGGGTCTTGGGACCCAAACAAATCCATTGGATATATTTGATGATTGTTAGACGAATGATCACATATGGAGCTATTGCTTGGTGGTCAAAAGCTTTACAGCGAACGGCCCAAGCAAATCTCTCTGGCATACAGAGACAGGCTTGTCTGGCAAATACTGGTGCCATCAATACCACACCGTCAGCAGCCATGGAAATCCTTTTAGACCTACCTCCTCTCCATATATTTCTGGAAAGGGAAGCTAGATGGACAACATATAGAATTGCGCATATTTCCAAATGCACAAAACATGCTTATACAGAGGAAAGCAGAATACTAGTGGACACTGAAAGACACAGTATTCTAGGAATGACCTTCGACATAATGCTTCCAACAGTTAACTACGACCTTCCTTATACCGTCCTAATTCCAAATAGAAACGAATGAGTCCTCCGTAAGGATGATTTATTGAGGTGTACACAGATGGATCAAAAACACCCTCAGGCTCTGGTGCGGGAGTATACGGGTGCAGACCTAGGACAGGAATTTCAACCTCTCTAGGATCCTATGCAACTGTATTTCAGGCGGAAATTTACGTCATTGCTTCATGTGTGGAGAGATTGGAGCAAACCAATCTCACACATAAATCAATAAAAAATTTCACGGACAGCCAAGCGGCTTTGAAAGCACTTAGCTCTTACCGTGTAACGTCAAAACTGGTTTTAGACTGCCAAAAAAGAGTCTCCTCAATAGAAGAACTTAATAGAGTATCGCTGGTCGGGATCCCTGGCCATTCCGGCATGGATGGCAATGAGAAGGCGGACTCTCTTGCAAGGGAGGGTGCCGCACGCGTTTTTATCGGACCATAAGCTTTGCCAAACAAACACTAAATACCTGGAGAGCAAGAAGAGCTTTAGATTTCTGGCAAAATATACCAGGATTGGTCCATTCAAAGGCTTTTATACATCCTTCGAAGAATGTCTCCAAACAAATGTTAGACTATAGCAGGCTTGACCTACGTTGTCTAATAGGCCTTTTAACAGGCCACTGTCATCTGAATCATCATATGCTAAGACTTGGACTGTCGGAAGATCTGACTTGTCGTCTCTGTCTGGAAGATGATGAAACCGCAGAGCATATAGTTTCTGCCTGCCCCGCCGCGGCTCGAATCAGGTATCTGATGTTTGGCAGTGTCTCTTTCTCGCCCTCGGACCTGAAATATCATTCACCAAACAAACTAATCGGCTTTGTTAAGAAGCTGAATTGGTTTGGTGAAATCTGAATAGGTGTGAGCCATAATAGACTCTTATGAGTCGCAAGGCCGTGGAGGGCCTTATAGACCCACTCACCACAAACCTAACCTAACCTAATCTAACCCTATATACAAAAAAGGTGATAGACGGGAATGTGGTAATTACAAGGGACTGACATTGCTCTGTACAAACATGAAAATATTAGAACAAATATTGGACCGAAAAATTAGAAAAGTCGTGGAAAACGCACTAGACGATGCGCAAAATGGGCTGAGGTGGAAGGAGCATACAAGAGAATGTATTTATGATAATACTGATGACAGAGAAATGTATACAAGCGAAGACAAATGTATATTGCATATTCATAGATTTAGAAAAGGCATTTGAGACGGTATCAACAGAAAGAATGTGGAGAATATCAGAAAAAAGAGGGGAAGATAATAAAACATTGAGAATGGTGCAAAAAATTTTCATTGTGCTTATGGATGAAATCATAAAGAAAACAAATAATAAATGTAGAAAATATATGGTAGAACATAGAAACTTGCAAAAAGTTGAAATAACAAATGAAGCCTATGCAGACGAAATTGGTAAATATGCACAAAGTGAAAGGGAACTACAACATAACCAAAACATATGGAATGAAACATTGAAGGAGTTTAGTATGAAAATAAGCTCGAATAAAACTAAAGCTATGGTGATTGGTTGTAAGATAAAAAAGATATAAATATGTATTGAAAATAGGGATTCCAATCCCGCAGCTCATTCAATCCCGGTGGATTGATATGCGGGATTACTCAATCCCACGCGGGATCCCGCATCTTTGAAATTATGTTATAAATTTAAATTGAAATTACAGATTTTTGTGTAAAAATCAACTTTTATTAAACATTTCTTACATTAATCAACAGAAATTATTTCTTTTCTATTAATTAAGTATAAGTAATTAATAATTTGTTTCCTTAGATTCATCTTTGAATGTTTGGCATAGTTTAATAGTTTTGTTTAATTTTTCGCTTAATCCTAACAACAGTTTTAAATTTTTAATTCAGTATTTTTCATATAATATCTAATAATCAAATCACAACTTTCTCTTAGATGCAATTACTATGATGTCAACCTATGGTGATAAGTGATAACTTTTGAAAATACGCTCTTAAGAAGCAAATTGCATTTATATTATCATCTCCGAGCCTGCTTCTGAGTGAACTGCTAATATTAGTCTAGTCTATAAACTTAAAATGGTGATAATTCTACATACTGTTATTAAAATTATGTGGTTTAGCTCATTCGATCCGGAATAATGTCTAGATCATTGTGCCAAATAATTAAATTAGCCCATAAAAAATTTCAAAAGTAATAAACAATTAAATACCAAAAAAAATAGTGTTGGGTTTGTAGCTTATTGTTCGTTAATTATAAATATTTTCGAAATTTGAAAAAAAGATTCTTAAAGAGGAGGAAATTTTGTGAAAAAAAGTTCGAACTCCCGGAACTGTACCTCCTTTATTTATAATTTTAATTTAACGCTGAAAATAGCCCTCCGCGCGCCATTGTTAGGTTGCGCGCACGGCCCCGAAAGCGAGTACGTCACTTAAAAAATTTATTAATTATTAAAAAAAATATAGTATAATCTAAACACTCTAAAGAATTGATTCCCGTTGGAATTTTTCATAAAAACAAATTTTTCAATATACTAGACGATTGTTAATTAACAAAACTTTTTCAAACTTCCTTCATCGTTCTAAACTAAAAAAAATGTTTAAATAATTGCCGTAAAATTATGATGCTTCCTGGAGCTCTTCTTATATGCATACAAAACAAGATTGCGTCATCAAAGTTTTAAAAATGTTAATACTTTGTTTATAATAATTTTTTCAATTTAACAATAAATGACTGATTTGCCATTTTTTGCTAACTTACATTACGTATTATAAACAAAGTACATATTAACATTTTTAAAACTTTGATGACGCAATCTTGTTTTGTATGTATATAAGAAGCGAAATAATTTTACGGCAATTATTTAAACATTTTTTTTTAGTTTAGAACGATGAAGGAAGTTTGAAAATATTTGGTTAATCAACAATCGTCTAGCATATTGAAAAATTTGTTTTTATGAAAAATTCCAACGGGAATCAATTCTTTAAAGTGTTTAGATTATACTATAATTTTGTTAGATTTTTCAATTAACTTTGAGTACTTAAAAAGAATTTTTTTAAGTGACGTACTCGCTTTCGAGGCCGTGCGCGCAACCTAAAAATGGCGCGCGGAGGGCTATTTTCAGCTTTAAATTAGAATTATAAATAATGGAGGTACAGTTCCGGGAGTTAGAACTTTTTTTTACTAAATTTCCTTCTCTTTAAGGATATTTTTTTCAAATTTCGAAAATATTTATAATTTACGAACAATAAGCTACAAACCTAACACTATTTTTTGAAGGTGTTTAATTGTTTATAAGTTTTGGAATTTTTTATGGGCTAATTTAATTATTTGGCACAATGATTATTCCGGATACAATGAGCTAAACCACATAATTTTAATATCAATATGTAGAATTAACACCATTTTAAGCTTATAGACTAGACTAATATATCCTGATGCTGAAAACGATCTCTCGGCTTCTACGCTAGTAGGACCGTATTCTTGACTAAGGGAGTAGAGCTTCTCGAGAGAGCACATATTTTGTCTTTGTTTTGCATGGTTACTCTGTCACTAAACTGACAAAGACAAAATATATGTTGTCTTGAGAAGCTTCACTCCCTCAGTCAAGAATACGACCCCAGGATATATTCATAGGCGAGCGTCAGGTACTCTCCTCTGATACCATCGAACTCATAGAACGTCATTTCTTTCTTCAAAATGTTCTCAAAGTCCTTTTGCTTGTTGTCTGGCGTTTTCCTTAATATTTTTCTTTGCTTGTTGAAGTTTTAGCGTCAAATTTTTTATTTGTGGGATCTGCGGATCCACGCTTTGAATGTGCGCGATCCAGCAGATTAATAAAAGCGGCGGGATCCCGCGGGAATGCGTGATCCCTTTTGCGGGATTGAAATCCCTAATTGAAAATCAAAGTATAGAATAAGTAGAATCATTTCAGTATCTTGGAGTAGAGTTAGATCAGAGCGGAACTAAGGAGGCCGAAATAAATAGAAGAGTTCAAAAAGCAAGTAATCTATATTATTCTACGAAAAAAAAACTTTAAAAGGAAATCTTCAGTAAAGTAATATACAGAAAGTTGTTTTAATTTATATATTTTTTATTTAATACTTTCTAAGAACGTCACGAGGCAAACATTTATATAGTGAGCTTAACAATTTTAGAAGATATATTTGACAACCTTGTTTTTTTTATGTCCTCAGATTGACTTTAGAAAGAGTATAACTACATTTTTCATGATAAATTACGTAATTGATGGATTTGGCTTTACAAATATACTATTGACATATTGACCTGCTAATGAGTCACAAAATTAATGTGAATATCTTAGTTATTCATTAAATTTAATATGAATGAACAGTTTTTATTTCATGATTCATTTTCAGCTGGAGGCTGTGGTAATGTTGTTATCCAAAATTTATAGTTTGAATATCATTTATCATTGGAAGTTTTTTTTTTTCGTTATTTCAAGTCAATATTATCATTTTTCATGCAATTTAAAAACTTGTTTCTGACAATGGTTTCCATAATTTATCTATGGTTTCAATAATGAAAGTTTTTAAATGTCTGATAAAACATCAGGTTATTATAATATTATTAATCAAGAAAATAAACGATGCATTGTCGTTTCATAACATCAGTTTTGTTTTAAGTTATGAATGTAAAATATGACTTTATAAAATATATAAAATACTATTATCATTAACAATTTTTCAATATTTATTTTTATTTTAAATGGATTAAACTTAAAATGCGACACCTTGTATGATAGATATTTACCGTTACATTGATATGGTATTCAGGTATTATTGTTATTCGTGTTAATTCTATTCTCGTACAAGACATAACATTAAGAAGTATTTTTACATTGTTCTAGAGTTAATATAAATCGTGAAAGAATTTTTAAATGCTTTCTGGTGTTCAGGCAGATGTGCAAAATATACGTTTACATAAGTAACGATTGCTTAGACAAAGACATTTTAATTTTTTTAATTCTTTAACCTAACGTGCAATTCGCATTGACAGTCTTGTTTTTGAACAAATATTGTTTGATCGTTTGTCAATTAATTTATTTGAGAGAATTTAAGAACGAATCAACTAACAAGTTTAGTCGTAACGATGTAAGTATTGTATCATTCATTATTTGGACATATAGGCCAGGAAATATAGGTCCTTGAACATTATTCGCTGGTTTTTTGTGTACAGGTGGTATAAATGATGTACAAAACGATAATATTTTCGAAAGCTGGAATCTGTAAGTATAAGTTTGCTAGTTACAGCGTTATTAACAAATTAACTAATTATTGAGCGACGTTCACTATTGGTTTAACTTTCCAGACCTACTGAGCTTTATCACACTAAGCAATCACCCTGTATCAGTTTGAATTGAATTATCCAAAAATAAATAAAAAAATTGTGTTTTTCCTCAAAATGACACTTTTGTTTTTGGAGGATTTTCAGTTTCTTTCATGTATTTATTTCTACCTTTTTCAATTACTATTTTCTTATTTTAAGAATAACCTATTTACTTGAATTTCCAGGGTGTGTTTATTTACCATAAAAGTTGTTATTTCAGAGACTTGCTATTCATCCAGCGGTGGCCATTTTACCCGTTTTAACTTATTCTCTAGAAACCACTTCATCAAATTATCAAGTTTGTGTTAATATATTTTTAACATTCAATTCACCACTAGCATTTTATTATTCTTGAGAGCGTTTCACAGCACCATTCTAAAAATGAAAAGTAAAAAAAAAACATTTTAAAAAAGAAGACAGCCGCCTAAACAAATAAAGATGTCGATTTAATGTTGTTTTAATGTTTTGGCAACACTGTCCTCAAATTAATAGGGTTGTTATTTTATATAGCCATCAAATTACCTGGCAAATAAATTGACTTGAACACGCTAAAAGTGTAGACAGTTGACGTTTACAGCGCCCAGACACCAGAAAAAAATGTGTAAAAGAAACAAATGTGTGAGAGAAGTAGAGAAGTAGAGAATTCGACAGCGCTAGGTAGAAACGATCAATATTTACGAGCATACTTTAATATAAAAGTACTTATAGGGTGTTAATTTTAATAAGTAACTAGAAAGATTTCAGTTCTCGATCCGCCTTTCGTTATCTTTATTGTATTCATGAGCAAAGCTACAACTTTGTCGATCGTTTTAACAGTATTATCATTATCCGTTGTCTTTATTGTAGTCATATTTTTCTCTATGCGTAACTGGGAACTATTTCACTAATGGTGAACTATTACATTCCTAAATTATATTATGCATAGAGGATATGGGAAATGCTTGATAAAAATAGAAGTATGGTAATAGTAGGTACTCTCGGACAGTAATAATAGTAGGCACACTCCGGCAATAATATAGTCACTCCAAAACACATTAACAGTATGAATTGTGTCAAATTCTATTCAGCTACACATCATCAGCACAGGTTTAAAATTAACGTTTGGACTGGAATAATTGCAGAGCCTTTTAGCCTACCGGAATATTTGAATGGACCCAATTATGTAAATTTTCTTAGGAATAATTTAATAGATCTTCCTCAGGATGTCCCGCCACATATTACACTGCAAGCTAGGAAATGGCTTAAACTTTACGGGGAGTAGGTCGTGGAGTAGATACTTGGATGAAGTGGGGAATATTAAAACAAAAGGTATATTGAACACCAGTAAAAACGGAGGAGGAAATCAGAGAGAGAATAAAAACTGCTCACAGAGAGTTGCTTCTTGATAGATTTTTGCTGAGGAAGATTAACAGCCAAATGAAAAAACGTATGCAAAAATTTAAACTCATGGACAAAATCAACGCAAAACTTAAAATTTAGCTTATTTTTGATTTAGAGGAACTCTTTTAATTTTCTACCGATTAAAATTCAGCATTCAGCATTCAGTTTACCCTACAGGTTGTTTAGAATTTACCGTAAATAAATATTGTTTCATACCACCCGGTATAATAAGTTGTAAAATTTATTTTTACAAAAATTCAAAATGATTGTGATAATTTCAATAAACTGCCTACAATGTACCGAAAAAATCATTTTAATTGGTTGAAAAGACCAATTTCTTCTAAATCAAATTTCGTCCATGGTTTATATAAGATGAACGCCGTCATTTTAAACAACTAATAAAATAGCACGTTTGTTGTCGTAGTTAACTACTACATAAAAAAAAGTTATTATATAAAATTATAAATTAAATTAACAAATTTCAAACTACTCTTGCAGAACTATGAATTCCAAACCCATAAAAAGCGTTTGTGTTTGAATAATTTAGAACTGCAACTGCAGTCGACAGAAGGAAACAAGAGCCCTTAGTGGGCGTGTCCATGTCACTTTAGTTGTATTTTTGTAGTAACAATCGATATTTTGAATCGAAAACCTAATCGATACCATTAGTGTCAACTGTCAACAAAGTAAACAACGTCAAAGTTACTAAAAATTTAACTCTAAATGTTGGTGAAAAATTAAGATTGGACCAAAAAGAAAATTACAATCTACCCTAAATGTTTATGACTCTGTAGTAATGTCTTAAAAAAGAACTGGGTCGAATTTGTATTGAAAGCAACAAAGCGTTATAAGCACTGGTTGTATGTAGCCTATTCCCACATCTATTTGTTTACACACGGGGATCTTCCCGTCGAATCGAATGTTAGTTAATAACACTGGTCTACAGTGGTTTTGTTGGCCTAGATATAAGATTGATTTTGGATATATTTAAACTTACATTTCATGAAACTATCAATGATTTTGTAAGATTTGCTCTCATTTTATTTTAAATCTTTATTTTCATTTTGCATTACAAAAATCGGAAAACAAAAAACAAAATAATAGGTATACTCATAATGTCAGTTTTGTTTTGAAAAATTAGGATACATCGAAGTAAATAGAGAGGAAAATGTCGAAAACATATGTTATATTTCCATGAAACGCCTTTTATGAGCTTTTCTTTTATAATTTTTCAGGGGACAATCTCTTTTTAAAGACCAGCAGTAATCTGCCATCATGTGACAGCCCCATCGACCCTGATACCCTTCCTCCATTACTTTTTGATCCTGGTGGAACCACTCTCCCTGTTCCTTGCTAGAATTTCCTAAATTATCCGGAAATTTATTCAGATGATTGCGGAGATAGTGTAACTTGATACTCATATTTTCTCCTAGAGTCTGAAAGTTTGTCAGCATATTTTGTACAATTTCTTCATAACTTGGTGCTTTATGTTTACCTAGGAAATTTTCGACTACCAACACAGAACTTTTCCAAGCTTTACATTTTCATATTCTTCTTTGAGTTTTGTTGAATGGGCAATTCGAATTGATGCAAATATATTTCCATTGTGCAGTTAGACGCATTTTAAACTTCTTTTACAGCTGTCAATGAAAAGCCGCCACTCAGTAGGTTTGTATTCGTTTAAACCCATGTCTAGATGCAGCTTCGCATTATCATTACAGTACACCAGTACTCCTTCATTTTCACTAAAAAATTGTAATAACTCACTTTCTCGCGTTCTGTGTGTTGTAATTGTTACTATTGGTGTCAATAAATTTTTTTCTGTCAATCTTGAGGCTAACAGTTCTGATTCTTGTTTTGATAAATTGAGATCACGTATTAAATCACTGAGTTCATTTTAAGAAAATACCTTTGGCGTAGATGTTTCACCCTCCCACTCACTTCCACTGGTAGACTGTCCTGATTTATGTGAATTTGGCAACATCATTGTTTCTGAGGGCATGCGAATTACTTTTGAAATGTGAATAGGCCGAGGGAGATTTTCACTGTGTAGAACAGGACATTTTGTAGACTGTAAGTCTGGATATCTCCACGTTTGAATTCGATTGAAACCTTTAGCATCTACTACGCAAAAGTAACAATCATCGAAATGATTCCAGATCATAGGAATACCAAAGTCTAATCCAGAACGATCTCCTTTTTTACACAACCGTAAAGACTCAACACAGGACTTACAGCCTGTTCTGCGGAGCAAGGGGCCTGAGAGTGAGGATAACGTGATGTTTGTATGCGCGAAAAAGTTGCGCAGAAGCCTAATCATGACTGAGAAAATAAATTTTATTACTAACAAGCCGATAATTGCTCAAAATATAAGATATCTAAAAATCATAGAAACAAGAGCACATTCAGTACTTTCATGAATATAATCGTAATTTGGGCACTTAAAAACATACAAATTTGCTAATATATCCAGGGCAACACACAAAAATTTTTTTTTGTAGAGCTGTGAATCAAATGAGTTTTGATAAAGACCGATTGTTTTGTAATTTATGAAGCAAATCATGGAGATTAGATAATCTCTATGAAACAAATAACCTATAAAAATATAAAATCAAGGATTTTGTATGACAGCTGACATCAAATAAAATGCATTCAAAAATAAAAATTATCCTAACTTATAATTAAAATAATCGGAATTTGTCAAAGTTATCAAAAGGACAACGTGATGTCTAACCTTAGTCAATATTAAAAATCCCCCAATACAATAGATGTTCTATATATACTTTTTGCAAAACACTCTAAAAATTATACTATCCAAAAATTATCTGGTTAGCGGAATTGTCTGAAAATCCTCATCCTTACATTGACAACTCTGATACAGCCACTAAAATTGATGTTTATTGGTGAAATCATATCATTTCGATTAGGGTCAAGTGGTATAAAAATGAGACATTTTATACAACTTTTAATTTTTAAACGGTGTCCTTTTTGAAATAATTTTTTTTAAATGGTTATAATATGCAGATTTTGATGATGAATAACATAGAAACGACGAATTCAAGAAAATCTTTATAGGTTTGAAGAAAAAAAATAAAACTTGTGTCTTATTTTTACCTGCCATTTCGGGAAAAAATGAGACAAGGGGTGGGTAAAAATGAGACATACCAATTTTCAGCGTTTATTTTGTTGTTGGTGGTCTGGAACAATTATAATTTGAAAAATGAGACAAAATTAATACAAAAAAAAACATTTTGTGGGTCATTTTTACCTCTTACTAATTATTTTCAATAAGAAAATACATGTAAAAACAGTTAAAGCAAAATCAAATCGCAATTCACAAATAAAATAAAAATTAAAAAACATAAAATAAATTCTAAATACATTAAAATAAAAAATAATAATTCTCATCAACACAGTTAATAGGAACTTAAATTGCAGTCTGCATATAAATCAAAAATAAAAAATAAACTTTGGCTTTAGTTAACATTAAATTTATTTATATCGGTATTAAACAAAAATTACTTTGATACAATATCAGTACCTCCATGCGTTGATGGAGGAGGTAGTTTCATGGGCGATTCCCATCTTGGCCCATCAGGCAGGTATACTGACTAAAAATCGCCCAAGTCGGCCCGAGTCTAAAATTGACCTGTTTTGGAATGGCCCATCTCGGCCAACCTTTATTACAATAATACACTTCAATCAGATTGATTAGATTTTATTAATGTCTACATATAAATATAATAGCTAACTATATTACAACAATGTATACATATTTACATTAAGTTATATACATGAATGATAATATGATAATATTTTAACATAAGAAAACTTTGAAATCTTTTTATTTTTATACTCTTCAATTTTTTTAGAACCAAAAATTTTTTTTTATGTTAGGTTAGGTTTTAGTTTTATTTTTATACTCTTCAATTTTTTCAGCAACAAAAATTTGTTGTTAGGTTAGGTTCCATTTTGTCTCCCCTGAAGCTAATTTCCGGTTCTGTTGTTTAAATTTAAAGTTATTTATCACTAAGAGTGGTTTTCTTCGTTGACTCGTAATTTCTTTAAATTCTGGATGAACAAATGTTTGCCTTTTTCCGAAGTTAAATTTAAATTGTTTATACACGCACTGGTCGGTCAAGAATCAATAAAACTAATAACTATTTTCGACAATTCAGGATAAATGTATTACAACTGACCAGTATTCATTACTCTGCCACCATTGATAAGAATTCAAAGACATTGATTGCATAGATTAGGGGTTGAAATTTGTCGTGGGTTTCTAACTGAAAGTGGTTCTGGCCGAGATGGGTATTTCCTAAAGTCATTAAAAATTTACCTATCAGGTACCTCATTAAATCGGCCAGATTCATGACTACGTCATCCTTTGGTACTTCATATTTCTCTGGTATTTGAGGAAATATGAAATGTTCACCCTTTCGACGCAAATACGATACAGAAAACTCGTCATTCCCAACAAATTCTACTAGCGCAACGTAATGCATTTTTTTTTACAAAACTTGACCAAAATATAGTCCCCAATATTTATTTCACTAGTTGTATAATTAAATTCTTCGACCGCATGATTTTCTCTTTCCTCTTTCAAAACTTCGTCTAATCTCATATTTTCTATTTCGCTTTCTTCTTGGTGAGTAACAGTTTCATCGTCTGAAGAGGACTCCGTTACTTTTGTCACTTTCTTCTTTGGTCCTTTTTCCTTTTTTTGCGACAATTCCTTTTCCTTAATACTTTCCAAATATACGGCGCTTGTTAAAACAGCACAACCGGAATTAACTTTTCTCCTTCTTTTTATTTCAGGATTTGTTTTGTTGATCTTACGTAACAAAATATGCTCAAATGAAGTAGATGAAGTTGGTTCTGGCTCAGTATTATTAGCTTTAAATGTCTCAGTTTCATTAGTATTATTTCCTATTTCTTCTTCAGTTTCCCGTTCGATATTGTTTGCTTCAACCTCACCACTTCCCTCTTCTTGGTTTAATTCACAAATATCTAGTGGCTTAGGGTTTCGGACACTTTGATTGTACTTTTGCAATTTAATTTCATCAAGACGTTCAACTGGCTATTTTTCTCTAGAGCAAGGAAATATGCCAGTCGATTCAAAAGACTTTTTTATTATAGTCTCTGTAATACCTTCATTCCATAACTCACAGATCATACCAGCAAATTCGCTTTTGATGAGACGTCTCTGATTCAATCTCTGCCATTCTGTAAGCTTTTGATTCCATTTTAGCTTTAGTGGTACAATGGTTGCAAAATATCTGTATCATGAGGTGATAATTTAAACAATGTGATGTTATTTTGCATGGCAAGTTCAATGGTTCCCCTCTCCAGATGTGAGACCATCTATAATAAGTAACAGTGGCCTTTCTGAAACCATGGAACAAAATTTGGAAAACCAACTATTAAATACAGCAGTGGTCATCCAGCCTTTATCAGAGACAGTGAAGCAGGTTCCTTTTAAATCGTTTGATCCCCTCGATGTGCTCCACAAGTTTTGTCCTTGATATATAATTAGCGGTAATACGCCACTAGCAGAAATACATGCCATTGTCGTAATATTTTCTTTACCAGATCCTTCTATGCTTCTGTGAACTTTCTGGCCCACTGCGGCAACTCCCTTTATTCTACCTGGATCCATGTTAAACCCAGTTTCATCCAAGTTAAATTTTCTTTCGAACCAAGTTGTTGGATTGTTTCCCCAAGGCAATCATAGAAAGAGTATATTATGAACGGGTCGCTAGTAGCCGTTCTCCTACACTTTCTCAGCTGTTCCATTTTCTTCTGGCTCAGTCGATTCCTCTTACAGAACGAACGAAACCAGTCATCACCAGGTTTGACGTCTTTAAATGTAGTTTTTATAGCATTTTCATTCACATATGTTTGTACAGCTGACTGAACTTCTTTTTTGGACAAGGCAAATCCCCATTTAGCCATAGTTTTAATTTTTCCTGTCAAATCTTTTTCTTGTTCACTTTCTTGTTTACTTTCAATCCTTTTTCCTTTAGACATTTTGACCATACTTCTATATTGTGTTGTTTTACTGACTATTTGCTCATTATAATGTTTTGTTATTTGTTGTATCCTACGTATATTTACCTGGATTGTATGTTGGCCTTTATCATTATTTCGTTCATTGGTATTATGAAAAGCGATTGACTAAGTACTCCACCTTGTATTATTCCTTGCGTTGTTTTAAATTTTTCACTCACTATTATGCTATCTTACAATATATGTACAGTGTTCTGTCTGCTTTTATCAAATCACTTGTGTCTCTGATATTTCTGGTCCTGGGACTAAGTCAAATGCTTTTTCGAAATCTATAAACCAAATATATATTTTTTTGTTGTGTGTGAGGAATTTTCCTGTGATAGTTAATATTTTATCTTGGGTACTGTCATACTCTATCCTGGTCTGAACCAGCTAGCTGAACTGATACTATTATAATACTAATTAAAATCTGCGGTGGTAAGTTTCCAACCAATCATTTGATAAAATATTATTATAAAAATAAAAGTACTTTAAACGGTTCACATGATTAAAAACAAATAAATCATTTAAAACAAGGACAGCATAAGTAATTTAATTTTTTTCATCGGCAAATAACAATTAGAGCATAAAAGTACAAATACCCGGATATATAATATACATATATATATATCGATATTATTATCTATCAGTAAATGAGTATGTAATATTCATTTGATATGCTGTCGTTTAACGGACTAATTGAAAATTACGTAGGTATATAGAATTGTAAGAATATGTTAAATAAAAAAAGAACCGTTAATTGTATCGTACAAATGTGAATTCATACAGGCTGTTTAACTATAGGTTATTCCCGATAAGAAGACGAGGACGTTGCAGAAGAAAATTTTGTGATGTTGTCAAATTGTAGCTTTTTCCTTTATATGAAGAAAACAGGAAAAGTAAATATGACAGTTCTTATTTGTATGTACCTCGTGAGGTAAAAATTTAATTACAAAGAAGTGACTCTAGATCTTCTGAATGATTATTCATATCCGGTCAGTTTTAATTCTATGTGAGGTCATATTCATAAGATATACTCTATTTTTATATAATAGCAGAGACAAATCACTTGTCAAAATTCTTAACAAGAGTTTTCTACAACTGGAACGACCTACACGAATAAATACTCTCCACTCCTGTTAATAGATTCAAGACTGTATGACAATTACGTTCCATTATCACTTCCTGATTTTATATTATTTTAAATACACATTTTATTCCAAGTATAAGTAAATGGGTTGGTTATTCCTTCACAAGTATTCAGTCCAATAATTTATGTACCCCTGAAATAAATTTTTCTGTCCTCCGGCCGGAAAGCATCATTTCGGGCCGGAGGATTTCTTACTTTATTGGCCTAGGTCTTTAATATACTATAATATTAAAACCACAATCTTTTTTTTATATTTTCACTTTCAACGTTTCGGTAGCGCTCCAGTTACCGTTATCAAGAAAAATTAATTTTTTTTTTAAATTTTTGTCCCTACCAGAAATAATTCGACAAGTAGCCTATCAATCATATTCTGAAGTTTCAGACTGCAAACAATGGTTGCCAAATTTGTAAGGTACATTCACATTATATTATACACTGTGTTCATTTGAAAAGGACCCAACCTTAATATTTCAAAAATGGGACATATTAGAAGGAAATGCCGAAAAACGTCAACTTTTATCTTGAGGGGGACACTTTTTGGCGCTAATGTCAAAAACGTCGGATTCACCCCCTCCCTACTGGAGACACCCCTTACATTTTTTCAAATGGCATTAGGTATCAAGTAATACCTCATTTAAAAGGTCTGGTAAATCTCTATTCAATCATTTTGATTTGCCTTTCTATTGCTCTTTTTCAACTTTTATTGCCTGAATGTTAACGGTGGTCACTTTGGGAACATGATTAAATAGCAGTTTTTTCTTGCTAACAGTTGTCTTTTTACTATTTGTAATTTTTTATTCTTTAAAGGGTCTTTCTATCATAACACAATACGGAGGCATACGAAAATTTGAAAGAGAGCCAATTTTAAACAACGATTAAATAACAATGAAAGGATGGTATCAAAGGCAGAACAAAATGATTGAATAGAGATTTACCAGACCTTTCAAATGGGGTGTGACTTGATACCTAATACCCTTTGAAAAAATGTAAGGGGTGTCTCCAGTAGAGAGGGGGTGAATCTGACGTTTATCACATTAGCGCCAAAAAGTGACCCCCTCAAGTTAAAAGTTGACGTGTTTCGGCATTTTTTCTAATATGTTCCATTTTTGAAATATTAAGGGTGGGTCCTTTTCAAATGAACACAGTTTTTTTTTATAAAAATGGTTCTGAATAAAAAATATATCTTATTAATGACTTATTGATGATATTAACAAAGCTGTACATAAAGCAGAATTAGAAATAGTAATTAAAGAACTACTACATACTACTGCATACAAACAACAGAGCAAGGAAAGAAGAAACCTCACCAAGAGATTGGGAAACAGCACATATAGTACCCATCTCTGAAAAAGGTGACCCTATGGACCACCATAGCTATCGAGGTATCAAATTATTAGTTACAGCCATGGAAATTATACTAGGAACGATAAAAGAAAAGCTAATCAGATTGAAGATCGAGGGCAGACTGGAAGAAGTGCAGATTGGATTGGGAAATGGAAGAAATATACAATTAACTAAATAAATATTACCAACAAGTTATCTAGTTCCTACATCCTTTGTTCAACTTTACGAGCATGCTCATTGTATGTCTTCCACTTACCAGCATTCACTTTACTCACCGCCACATAGGGTAGTTTTTCTACGTCTTCAATTTTAAACGTCGTATTTCTTTTAGCTACATATTCCTCCACTTATGATCTTACTCTATGGGATTAAGTTCATAAGGTGGTAATCGGTGAATACTTTTCCATGCTATCCAAAATACTTTCACAATGTTGTGATCTATAATGCAATAGCTAGAATAAGTAAACTTCTGTACGATATTTCCAGGAAAATATATGTTTTTCTCCAATCCAGTTTATTATGTCGTCCTTTCTCCAAGACGAAGTAGGTTTTTTCTATTTCCGTATAATGACAACTCGCGTTATCCATGGCTATAACTAATCCCTCTGGAATGAGATAAATCATCCGGTAGAAATATTCTTTAAATACATCGAAATTCAGACTTTAAGACTTTCTACTATTTATACAAAGTTATACATACCTTTCGGAATAGTAGCCGCCAATTTTTGGCTCATATACTATTTTGTTTTATGGATTCCCTGCGTGCATTCAAAGTTTGTCATGTCTGCTATTTCCCCAATTTTCCTCCATTTCTTCCTCTCCTGGGTCTTTTTCCATTTTTTCTATGTCTCTCTCTATTTGGTCCATCCATCTAGCTCCTGGTCTGTTCAGGTGTCCACTCTCTTACACTACTGCCATCTTTTATCCTTTTGATATTTCCAAGCTATTCTATTCTGGATGCTATTATCATTCTTCCTATGTTCTCAGTTTCTCGTATTTCTCCTATTTCCAAATACGTCAATTTTTCATATGTCTCTCATTCAATTTCTTTGGTAGATAAAAAAGTTTGACGTTACACGATTGAATTTCTGGCTTTTATAATATCCGTCTTCATAGGCGATCTAGGTATAATAGATTTCTTGTTGAAAAGAAGTAATAAAAATGAGGATTGTCCTCCCCAGGTAGAATAGTGTATTATTAAAACCCATTCTTGGATTTTAACAATCATACATTTTCAACACCCACTCGAGATGTTGGCGCCTCGAGATATTTAACCTATTGTTGTAATCACAACAATTGTGTAACACCCTCTCACTCTTTCTCGATATCGCCAAACCGTCTATTAAGCGAATCACAATGCAATGCAAAAACGAAAGTTAATCGTTATGTGTAATGGGAAATATAATAGTCCGAGAGAATTCGCAATAAATTCTTACTAAATGAACATAAATTATCCCTTATAATACAATTTACTGTTTGGACCCTTACTTTGTGGAATCTACTCATATTAATTAGAAACAGTTAACATCCTTATAATACATATCCTATGATGTGCTAGGCAGAAAAACCTTATAGATCACACAAATTTAAAATTGATTTTCATTCATTTGAATCACATTCCAAAAAAAAATTAAACATCTTTGAATTTACGCAATCAAAATGGAATCATTTCATCATTGGTCTACTATCATCAACATCATCACAAAAAAGAGCTCTTCTAGCTCGTCAAACTTCTAGATGAGATGTGGGTATGCTTGCAATGATATTTTAAAACTATCTCTTGACCAAACTATTCTTATCAATATATGGAAACTTCCTCTACATGTTGTAGGCTTTCACAGGTACTGCTAATATAACATTCAAAATAATAAACTCAAGTATCACCTTTCCTACTTCCAGCACAAAGCCAAATTCAAAATATTTTTAGGCATGTAAACTTTTGAAAGCCTCCATCTGCTCTTTGGTGCAAAAATTGTGTGAAAATACCAAATAAACGCGAAGAAAACAGTTCTATTCAACACACAAACGTATTCGGGGCGGAAATCTACACTAGCCTTAGCATGCCCCCAAATCAGATCTGGACTGGTCTGGGACTGTATTCATAAACTCTCCATTCTGACAATACACAAAAAAAAGGTGAGCGGTCGTCGGACCGCCTACAGAAGCTTGCTTCTTATGCACAATAGAATGCGAGGTTAGGAAAACCATCAATAAAAATACGCGCAATAGAATGCAAGAACATCATTATCTTCATTTCTAAAAGGAATGTGCAACAAAACCAGTTCTCGTCGATAGTCATTGAAATTATTAGCCATATTGTAATTGCGATATCTTATGACCTGTTCTGACAATAATTGACCATTTTTGACAATGTTTCAAAGATTTTGACCATTTTTCAAAAAATTTGACAATTTTCAACAATTTTTTGACCATTTTTGATAGTTTTTTATAATTATTGACCATTTTTTCACCATTTTTTCAAAATTTTTGTCAATTTTTGACCATTTTTTCAAAAATTTTACAATTATTGACCATTTTTTCAAAATTTTTGACAATTTTTGACTACTTTTTCAAATTTTAATAATTATTTACCATTTTTGACAATTATTGATAATTTTGACAGTTTTGACAATTTCTTATCATTTTTGACAATTTTTCAAAAATGTTGACCATTTTAGACCATTTTCCCAAACTGACCATTTTTGACAGGTTCTGACAATAATTGACCATTTTTGACAATTTTTCAAAAATTTTGACAATTTCCAACAATTATTGACCATTTTTGTCAGTTTTTTATAATTATTGACCATTTTATCAAAACTTTGACAGCTGCACGCCTCTCTCTCTCTTTCTAATGAGTCATCGCGTGACGAACGCTTTTTCGTAACATCACACGTTTCACGAGTTCACTAGTCTTCCCTTCCCTTCCCTATGTCGTGCAATAAGAAGCAAGCTTCGAAAGGGATGACAATTAAGTAGTTCCCGGGGCACATGGCTGAAACTGCATTTCCTCAACCTGCTCGGGGTTGTCTATCTCGGTGAATTCATACAAAATATCATACGTACTGGAGCCACGTGCCAAAGCAAGCACAAAAAACTCCTGTACCCTATAAGAAAACGCATGCTTGCAATTGGCTTATACAGAGAAGAACATATCCATTGGTTGTGCATGGAAGAAAAGGAAACACATTCATTGAAGATATAAACTCCCAGTTTAGTATAAAGGATGAGGTACCGAGGACCCGAAGCCTCTGACTGGTGGTACCGTATTAATCAATCAATTATCCGCAAGCTGGGTACTAACTATTCTATTATACAATTATTTTTCTGATATTTTGTTGAATATTGCGTTAATAACATCAACTAGAAAAGCTTTCCGCTCGGTTCCCTGCAATTTGTGGTAGTGATTCCGTGAAATGGGACGGAAGTGTGTAACGGGAAGCCAGTGAAACGCGCGCTATTTGATTTGACCAATGAGCATGAGAGGTGGTAAATTTCGCCGTCAGATGGTAGCAACGAATTTACCGACAGATCGATATTATCAGCTGACACTGTATGGACCAGTTAAGCTACAGTGTATGTTAAACAAGAATTCATAAATTAAAGGAAAAATACACTTCTCATAAATATAACATTTAAAAGTATGAATAATATTGATAACACCTTGAGAAAACAAAATAATCACTATCTCTAATCACCATGTTCATATACGGCGATTTGAGAGAGCACTTGTTAAAATTTTTAATTTATTATTTTTCTGTTTATTTATCGGTAGGGTGGCATTATTCAAATTTATTCATCGTATACCTAGATGGTTTGGTTTCTGAGGAAGTTCTGTTCAGAAGCGAACAAATTTTATTTTCACCTCGAGTAGTAGTATTGACAATTTACATTCGAGATTTTCAATTTATTTTATTTCCGCCAGCGTTTGTTCTATAAACTTCGCCGAGCTACGATAACTTGCACGTGGCTGTCTTGAAAGTTTTGATGACTTACTTAATATCAAACCAACTCAATAGTGAGCAATCAAATTTTATATCAACATATTTATATCATTGAATAAAAAAGATTGGTTAGAATCTAAGCTTATCAAAATATTAGGTTTAAATAAAAAAAAGATTGGTCAAATCTGTTCGTGCCCACTGGGATAATAGGCTATAAGGTAACATGTCTACCGTTCAATCAATATATTCTCCATTATTTCATATTTAATAATTAGATTTTGTTGAGTATCTTCTGAAATTTATTTGTGGCTTCCTGTTTATTTCATTGAATTTTCGGGTGAACCGCAAATCATGAAAATTGAAAATTATTCCAAATTACCAATAAAAAAATCTAAATATAGCAAATTTTCAATCATTGCTTCGATAACTAGGCTAGAAAGTTTCCGACAAAGAGCAGATTACATTATATTTTGATACAGTGAGTAAATTGTCTCCAATACTTATAATCTCGCTTTAAATTAGATTCCTGCATAATTTACGAAGTTAGATTGGTAGTTTTCCTAGTTCATTTATAATAACAGAATACGATCTGAAAAGATCATGAAAACTGATACCGATTTACAGCTTGGACGAACATTTTGGATCCGTCTGTAAACCTGATCATGAGTGTCATTCTTCCACAGCTGAAAGTCATGTGGATTTTTAGTAGTCAGGTAATAGTAATTCGAAGGAATGGCCAAGAGTTCCGTGGCGTTCAATTCCCATAACCTTCTCAATTCACCAATTGGCCCACACCATCCATTTTGTATAATATGCATTTATGTTGAGAATAATTTCCATCACCGCCTTGGAAGTGGTGGGAATTCTACCCGCAATCGCCAGGTAGGCTTAACTCTGCATTCTAACACGCTCAAGATTTTGCTCACCGAACCACGTGACCAAATGTGAAATCTGTCTGGTTCTCATGCTCCAGTCTGCTTCACAAAGTTTTTGCAAGGACATAATGCTAGATTGTTCCAGTTGAGCGTTTTATCCAGCGAAGTGCCTAAATATTTCACCTCCTCTACAAATAAAATGCTGGCACAGGTTCTTGAGCTTAAGCAATGTCTAGAGCTTTCTGAGTTAGCAGGTTCAGAATTGCCTCTAACTAGGGTGACTAAGTCATCAGCATATGCTTGAGCCTCCACCTTTGGTAACTGTGAAAGGGTATTATAAGTCTTTTAAAATACTGGGTGTACTTGGCCATCCATGGCTCGAATTAAACATCAAGGAAAATAATGAAAAGCTAGGAGTCTAAGGTACAGTACAAAGCTTACACTAAACGTACAGTACTAAGAAGAATTTTTAATCGGAAACCAACAGAAAAGATAAAGTGGGTAGTTAAATTATAATACAATTACCTCATGCTATGAATGTATAATACAAGGTTCGGTATATTTATTTAAATTTGACCAGACTATAGGTCTGAATCCTTTTGATAATTTACTATCTTCGATTAGACAAAAATGTTCAGTGTATATTATCTGTGAATGATTATTTGACAGTGCATTATTGGTACTGACATGATACTGATTGTATTCTTCAATGTGGTATTCTTGGGTGGCATTCCCCGTAGCAAATTACTGTTAAAAGTTTGTTAGGATTTGTAAAATTTCTTTATTTTGGTTAGGTGTACTAGTTGCGAAATCATATTGCTGTTCGTATTTTTTCTTTATCTTCATAATATTAGTGATAATATTGATGCAGATATTAAAAAAACAATGGAAGGATGTCAACTAACATAGGTTTTTTCAAGTTACATATGAGTTTTCCTCATCTCATTGCAGGATGTAGTTAATGGGTATTCCATTCTATCGTTATCATTTAACAATCACTATTTTTGAAATTAATGCTGAAAAAAAGGTGAGAGGTCGTCGGACCTTCTTATGCACAATAGAATAACCATTTTTGACCAGTTTTCAAAAATTTTCACAATTTTTGACAATTATTGACCAATTTTTTACTATTTTTCCAAATTTTAACAATTATTGACCATTTATTACAATTTTTCAAAATATTTGACCATTTTTCCAAATTTTAACAATTATTGACCATTTTTGATAATTTTTCAAAAATTTTGACAATTTTTAACAATTTTTGACAGTTTTTTATAAATATTGACCATTTTTGACAATTTTTCAAAAATTTTGACAATTTTCAACAATTATTGACCATTTTTGACAGTTTTTTATAATTATTTACCATTTTTTCAAAATGTTAACAATTATTGACTATTTTTGACAGTTTTTCAAAATATTTGACCATTTTTGACAATTTTTTAAAAATTTTGAAAATTTTTAACAATTATTGACAGTTTTTTATAATTATTGACCATTTTTGACAATTTTTCGAAAATTTTGACCATTTTTTCAAAAATTTTGACCATTTTTTCAAATTTTAACAATTATTGACCAATTTTGACAGTTTTGACAATTATTGATCATTTTTGACAATTTTCCAAAAATTTTGACCATTTTTTCAAATTTTAACAATTATTGACCATTTTTGACAATTTTTGAGCATTTTTGACAGGTTCTGACAATTATTGACCATTTTCGACAAATTTTCAAAAATTTTGACCATTTTTCAAAAAATTTGGCAATTTTTAACAATTATTGACCATTTTTGACGGTTTATTATGATTATTGACCATTTTTTCAAAATTTTGACAATTTTTGACCAATTTTCAGAATTTCAACAATTATTGACCATTTTTGACAGTTTTTGACAATTATTGACCATTTTTGACAATTTTTCAAAAAATTTGACCATTTTTCAAAAATTTTGACAATTTTTCAGAAATTTTGACAATTTTCAACAATTATTGACCATTTTTGACAGTTTTTTATAATTATTTACCATTTTTTCAAAATTTTA
This sequence comes from Lochmaea crataegi, assembly GCA_947563755.1. NCBI lineage: Eukaryota > Metazoa > Arthropoda > Insecta > Coleoptera > Chrysomelidae > Lochmaea > Lochmaea crataegi. The sequence goes on from OX387431.1 coordinate 12,000,296, forward strand.
ACAATTATTGACTATTTTTGACAGTTTTTCAAAATATTTGACCATTTTAGACCATTTTTCCAAATTTTAACAATAATTGACAATTTTTAAAAAATTTTGAAAATTTTAAACAATTATTGACAGTTTTTTATAATTATTGACCATCTTTGACAATTTTTCGAAAATTTTGACCACTTTTCAAAAACTTTGACAATTTTTGACCATTTTTTCAAATTTTAACAATTATTGACCATTTTTGACAATTATTGACCAATTTTGACAGTTTTGACAATTATTGATCATTTTTGACAATTTTCCAAAAATGTTGACCATTTTAGACCATTTTTTCAAATTTTGACAATTTTTGACAGGTTCTGACAATTACTGACCATTTTCGACAAATTTTCAAAAATTTTGACCATTTTTCAAATAATTTGGCAATTTTTAACAATTATTGACCATTTTTGACGGTTTTTCATGACTATTGACAATTTTTTCAAAATTTTGACAATTTTCGACCATTTTTCAAAATTTTAACAATTATTGACCATTTTTGACAGTTTCTGACAATTATTGACCATTTTTGACAATTTTGTCGCACGTTCTCTCTCTCTCTCTTTCTAATGAGTCATCGCGTGACGAACGCTTTTTCGTAACATCACACGTTTCACGAGTTCACTAGCCTTTCATTGGATTAGTGGATTATTCAGAAATCTGGCAACACTGTTGCGTGACGAACGCTTTTTCGTAACATTACACGTTTCACGAGTTTACTAGCCTTCCCAAAAGTCCTATGTCGTGCAATAAGAAGCAAGCTTCAATAATAATTATTGTAATCATGAAGCTTGGAGATATCTGGATCAGAGGAACAAATCAGGAGCTCATGGAATTATATGAAGTGGAAGCAGTAGAAAAGGTCCTAGAGCTGGGAACTTTTGGAAGGAGTTTTTAATGATTTTCGATTGAGTTATTTATAAATTAATAGCTGCTTGATATATTATTTCATACGAATATGACTTAAAACTGATACTTAAGTGAATGATTTTGAAAATGAATTATTGATCTGATCTAAAAAATAAATATCAAGCAAATAATAATTAAGTGCTCATTAAATTTAGGCAAATGTTGATTAAAATGTGATATGATAGATGACGAAAAAAATTAACGAGTTTTGTTACATTGTGGACGATAAATTAAATAGATTATTCGTAAAAAATGAGAGATCTACTTACGAAATTCTTTTTTATTCCGACATGAAAAGTGCGATCCGACGGTTCGTGTGTTAGTTGATGTCTGACCTATAACTTCAGGCTACAGGCATATCAAAATTTAGTACGGACGGTCTTAACAAAAATCAATGATACGATCAATTCTTAAAATAACAAATTTATTCGTGGAGGACAGTTGAAAATTGTTCAATGAGAAATTACTCTGTTGTTTGAACATAAAATACCTGAATTGTCCCATTATATTTTAAGAGCTAAAATGAGCTCTGTAAAGTAAAACTGAGACTGTTGTTTTCTACATTCAAGGTAAGATTCAAAACATTTTAAAGGAATGCCACGGATGTCATAAAATTCAGGAAGTACCAAAATTTTTAAGAGTTATCAAATCGTTAGGAACTTCTTAAGCGCTTTAAACGTATTGAAACAAATATGCCCCAACGATCTACACCTTCAACGCAAATACAAAAAAATGTATGTAAAATTTTCTCATTCTTGTTAGTATAGTTATTTTCCAACTAGTGCGGGAAAGATACTTTCCACATATGTTAGAATCAACATTGTTTCTACTAGCAGTTTCACAAGTAACATTTGCATCGTCAGGAATAAATTTTAATATAGGTACTATGTTATATTTCTGTTGTGGAAGTTGTAATTTATTGATTCTCAAAGCAAGAAAACATCGAATTGCTGCACCATCCTCCATACAGTCCCGTCCTAAGTCCTAACAACAGTAGATACAGCGAATGTACCAACAAGAGCACTTCGTACAGTTTGAAATGGAAGATATAAAAGCAGCAATAAAAATACTTAAAAGAGGTAAAGCTGCAAGTCATGACCAAATAACATCCGAAATGCTTTACAAGTTGGGACCCAAAGGCTTTGAAGTATTAGCAATGCTATTCAATAAAGCAGCAAAGGAACACCAAATTCCCAAGGATTGGGAGCTAATGCAACGGCTACTCAGTTTAGAGAGCACCTCAGGTGTAGATTCTGAGACCAAACTAGTAAAAATTCAGAGAGTAGTCTTACCGGTTCTCGGGTAATCCTACTTGAAATTTATTTTAATTAAGGTATTGAAGGAAGTTAATTATTAACCAAGTTACTGAAATTAATAAAAGAAAAATTATGAAAGTTAAGAAAGGTAAGTGGGCGCCACCCTGAATAGTACTAGTCTATTTGTTACTCACATCAGCATTATAGCGACAAATCCTGGAATATTGGAAGGGAAAATAAACTCTATTAACAACGTTATTAAATTTACAAGTTGTAGAGTGTCCCAGGTAAAATTCCTGTCCCAGGTAAAATGCATTCACACGAATGCACTTTTTAAAGATAAGATAAGATACAGTGAAATTTTGCTTCAATAGCACATGTTCACAGGAAAGAAGAATGAAACCTTTTCGCCACTGTTTAAATACATGAAATCATATGAAAGAGAACAGACTTACGTCTCGTGTTCATGTCAAGCTCAGACGCTTTGACCAGGAAAGGAATTTACATTTCAATAGTGAATTCTTAATTCACATTTAATTAATAATTGGTAGAAGAAGAGATAAGAACGAGGTCGAAGTGGGAATAAAAAATAGCAGTGGAAATTTTCACTACAGACGGAACTCGTTCGGCCCGTATGAAGACGTTGATTTCGACTCTTGTCGGCAGTAAATACATTCAGCCTCGAAACATTTCTCGGTGTTGGGTATGAAAAAAGACTGGCTACTCGCCGCCCATACGATAATTTATTATTAATAATTTATTAAAAATCAAATAGAGAAAAGTAAAGTGGACGAAATTAACGTTACACTAAGAATAATACTGCCACTACAAAAAAGGCAACAATCGAGACTGTAACAATTATAGAGGTATTACATTATTAAGCATTTTCTCTAAGATGTACGAAAAATTGTTAGTCTGTAGATTAAAAACACTAATAGATCATCAGCTGGAAGGCTCACAAAGCGAATTTAGAAGAGGAAGAGGAGTACAAGACCATATATTTACCTTAAAACAAATGATTGAAAAGTATCATTATAGTAATATGTATGTAGGATTCAGAGAGTTAAAAAAAGCTTTCGACAGTATTTCGAAGAAGACAGTATGGAACAGTTTAAGACACAGAGTGGCAACGAAGAACTAATGACTAACATACCCAGCTCATACCAATGCACCAGAAACTATATCTGAACAAATAATGAACGTCTGAACAGTTTGTAACTAGGGAAGGCTTAAGATAAGGAGGAGTACTAAGCACTACTTTATTCAACGTAATACTAGACGATGCAATGAAGGAAGTGAAAACAAAAGCCAAGAAACTCCTGTTGGGCTACAGAAATCTGAAACCAACACACATAACTGAATGTGCCTTCGCAGACGATTTAATGATAAATGCCAAGAATTAAAAGGATCTGCAAAACAATTTAGAGGTATGGTATGAAGCGTTGAAAAAAAAACTGAAAATAAATGCGAATAAAACAAAAATAATGGTGATCGGTTAAAACGAAATTCAAACTGTTGTTGGTCTAAGCGATGAATAAATAGAACAAACGGATAACTTCAAATATCTAGGTGTCTTAATAAACAAAGACGGGAAAAACGAAGCGGAAATTAACAACAGGATAGAAAGCGAAACCTAAGTATACTATTCAGTAAGTAAGGGAGAAAGGAGTGTCGACGATGACAAAACTAATCGCTTACAAAACAATATTCAAGCCGATCCTGATCTATGGTTGCGAAAGCTGAGTACTCATAGAACAACAAAAAAGCAAAATACAAGCCAGTGAAATGACATTTTTACGGGGCATAACGTTCATCCCAAAAAAGATGTGAGAAATGAGGAATTATAGGTTGAGTCGATCAAAGACAGTATAGAACGTCAACAACTGAATTGGTTTGGACATATGGTAAGAATGGACAATTCGAGACAAGTCAAGTCGATATGGCAAGCCAAATCAATTAATAGAAGATCTAGAGGCAGTCCTAGAAGAAAATGGGTTGATGTAATAGCTCTTATCCTGGAAAAAAATAAAGATCTGGAAGGAAGGGAAAGAGCTCGCACAAAATAGGAGAAGCCGGGGAAAATTCGTGTATAAAAGAGACCGAACCACTCATGTACAAACCTTATTATGTATCAACAAAACACCTTAACACCTCCGGGTATAATAAGGTTTATGATTATATATATCTTTACCAGCAAGCGAGTAGAATAATTGGTTCCAAAGGATGCAAAAATGCATATCTCATCGTGGAGAATACTTTGAAAAACAATAGTGTTTAAAAGTTACCTACTGTTTTTTTTTCTAGCTCTATATATGCAAAATATGAAAGACAACTCTCGTTGATTTACATGTTCAATGTTTCGCATTAATACATTTTTCACAGCACATTCCGTACTACGAACTTTTATTTGCGTTGACCGACAAAAAGAGAGACGGAAGAAAAATAGAGAAAAGAAGTGCGAGATAAAAAGCGACTTATACAACAGAATTTATGAATGATTATCAGCCAAATTACGTGGAATCTCTCGTATGTATAATTTGTCGAACATTTTCAATGAGAAAGTTTGTTTATTGATTGCAGGTGTACGGTTTTGACTTACTCACAAGATATTTTAGCCATGAGCGCTTACTGGGGGGCAAAGACCGTTTCTGTCTGTGTTGTCACAGTTTTATATTATTTATTAAGTTCCGATTAACAAGTAGGTAGTTTCTCTATTAACTGAAATAAATTTTTTCTAAAAGCTGTATAGATGAATACTGAATATAAATATATCAGTATTTTAAGTCAAAAAACTTACCAATGACTAAAATATACCTTCATCATTGAGTACTGGTCATTTGGTATCTGGTGCTTCGACAATCAACTTATTAATATCCTCTCTGGAAAAAACCATACCTTTCTTGGCCTTGTGCCAGCCCCTAATTTGTTTAAACATGCTAAACATGCTTCGTATATATATACGAAGTTGTGGGTTGGGCATCTTCATGGATTGAGTTGCTCTAACTCTTAGTAGAAAGATCACCGGGTCTCAAAGATTTAGACTGTTAGCATTCTGCAAAGCAATCTTTCGTACATGTAGATCTAGTGGAGGAATATCTAGCATTATATCTAAGGCTGCGCTGGGGATGATCTCATTGCACCTGTGATTCCCAAACAAGCGAGTCATTGTACTTTTTGCAGTTCTGTTTTTGCCCTTCGTTGCTTTGTTTTGTTCCACCAAACCAGCGTAGGATATGTAATAAACCATACTCTGGTTTATTAAATTTCTCACATTAATACATTTACGTATTTCAGTATTTATAAGTACACCTTATCTAGATGTTATTCAGTTGTGTAATTGAATACATAGTTCAGTTTGTAAACATTACTTAGTCCAATTTACATTCTTAATCTCTATTTATTTAAAATATACTTTAATAGGTTTGGATAACGATAAGACAAAGACAAATATTAAACTTTCCATAAAGAAACATGGTCATTGTATAATATGTGATTTGTGGAATGACAAAATTTGTAGCAAATGAATCACCAACACTTCAAATCTATTAGTAATTATAAATGGAAACATAAGAGTGTGTATTTTTGCTTTATTAAACGTTCAAAACAGATTGGATACCACTTATCAATTAAAATTCTACGGGGTGGTTTATTAAGGGTGGCGAGCGGCCGTAAATCGGAAACCGTATGTCCTAAAATTTAGGGAAAAAATTCTTATAAGAAAATCAGCCCTAAAATAATGATTTAAAATGTTTTTGAGACCATAGTTTTTCGCTAGGTAGCAGAATCTATCACAAATTTTTAACAAAATTCTACAACTTTTGTCAAGTTATTTTTATGTAGCACCTATTCTGAAGTGGTGGGGGAAGTGTTTTTCGTTGATATGAAAATGACTGTACTTCCATATGCCTGAACCGATTTTCAACCATATAGACTCCATACATAAAACATTAATGGTAGATTCTAAAAACAAATAACAAATTCAATTTTTCAATCAGCAACTAGAAGGCGTAATGTGAAACCTAGCTCTATTTATGATTTTTCTGAGAAATATCAAATGAAATGCTATAACTGTAACCAGCTTACAAAAAGGCAAATAAGATGACTTATTAACCTGTCAAAACCGCGAACGGTCATTCCAAAGATTACCCAGTAAGTTGTAAGAGAAATTATGTTGATAAAATTGTTTTGAAAATGAAATAACAAGTAAAAATGTATCACAAAAATATGTATTAACATTACATAATGAAAGAAAAATTAGGGAGCTACTCATAACAGAAATTTACGAAACGCACCTACCACCTAACTATTTTAAATACTCAAAATGCTTGCCATCATTTGCTATGCTCAAATCCAGTCTTTCTAAAGTGGAATTAAGAAAAAGAAAACAAGTATTGCAGAGGTTCCTGAGGCATGGCATAACGTAATACTGAAGTCCAGAGAACATCCTCGTCCCTTTACTCTTCGAAAAATGCATTATGCTGGCTTTGGAGATATCAAAAACGCAGTTACGCAGCTTCCGTTTTTGAAAGCTGCTAAACCTCACCTTAAACTTCAGAAATTTAGACTTATTGAGATCGCAGAAAGCGAACACTGTATAAAAACAAGAGAATCATACGAGGGCGCATGGACGTATCACAAAATACGAGGAAAAGGTGTTGACAATTTTCAAACTCTAGCCAGTTGTATGAAAAAGAACCCGGACTGAATCCATCGAAAGCAAAGGATCTTAAAAAGCTCATGGAATTTTTGGAAAACCCAAACAGCGTAGATTTTTATGATGAGGGCCGATGATAGTGGTGATACCATAGCTAGCGAAAAACCTAACATTGAAGTCGAGGAGGTTTTGAAATAAAACGTTTTTTTCGTTTCCCGAAAAATTGGTTTTTTTGGACATGTTTGGTTTTTGCCAGAAACCCCTCAATTATATAACATAGTTTATTGAAAAATCATTTGTGCAACTTAATCAGCATATTTACCATCTAACCTAACCTAAACTAACTCAACTTAACCTTGACCTAACCTAACTTAACTTGACTCCACTTTACATTAACCAGCTCTTCTCATTAGTAAACAACATCGATCCATGGAAACCGCATAGAAGTCGGTTGATTTATTGGAGATAAATCGTTGTTAACAAAATTCCGAAATAATATTTTTTTGAGAATAATCGATATTTTGTAATAAATTCCCATTTTGTGCCTTGCAAACTGCGTCAAATGCCGCTAAGCAATTCGGAATCGAACTACCTGGACCCGGTTCTATTTTTTCTGAGAGTGTATAGATGTAGAGATAATGTTGGAAATGATCGCCTCCAGCCAAAATACATGAACGTAGCCTACGTCTCATCGATTGTCGAACACAAAAACTTTGTAAGGCGTTATAATGGTATTAAACTATTATCTTTGACATCTATTATAGTTACTATTCCCTAAAAGTCTAAATTATATGATTGTAGAAGATGATTCCCTGATAACCAGCAGAATCCTGTCCAATAGTCAGCTTGAAATAGGGTAAATAAACTTTTATATGATGCTCTATGGTGTTAGCACTGCGTATAAGCAATTCCAATTAAGTCCCCTATAATTCCAATCCACACATTAACATAAAAAACAACGGAGCTAATTATAACAGCAGGGGTAATTTTATTTCCAAAGGAACAAAAATATCTTAAAGACCTGTTTATAATTTATCACGATTAACTTTGGTAGCTTCATCAATGGTTGCGTGGCTATACTTTTTAAGACAATCAGTACATACATACTACAAACTAGGAGGTTAATCTTGGATTGTAAGAATATGTTGTGCTAAATGATGGAAATACAATCTACACTAATGGAACAGCGAAATTCTGAAGTACGCTTTCACCAACACTGCAACGAGCTAGAGCTCACAATTTCCAGCTTATGCCAATGTTAGAATTAACAAATTTCATATAGTTTCATTTTATATAGTGCATAAAACCAATTACTTTCACTAGCTAGAATACCTTGACAAAAATATCCAAATATTACTGACACACTATACTTTTTAATCACAATGTATATACATAAATATTTAATTATTATCCATTGTTGAAACCAATCTGATTCAATCATGAAAAAATAAACTTGGATATCCAGTTTACCTTCATTTTTATTTATTATAAACTATAAAAAACGCGACATTAGCAATTTATTGAATGTTTTAGTGCTCGCTACTTAATAAATGATACACATATTGGTTTTAAAATTGGATTTTCTGTTTTATTACTAACTGCTTTTTTGTGATACTATTAACTGTATTTTTTATTTTTCTATTTGGATTTTATGATAAATTTATTAATTATACTGTCTTTGTGGCTTTTAATATAGATAATTATACTATTTTGTATCGGTAAATAATTTGTTTGGCTGTTCGTTTCCCAACAATTTTTGTTTTGTTCGAGCATGATTTTACTATTTGAATTTGAATTTATATAATTCATTGGATTTTCAAGGAAAAATCTTTTTCAACAAAAATTTTTTTTTGAAGGTCGCGGAAGGGACAGCACTGAGTGAGTAATTGGGGAATATATTTTATAATCGTTCGAGGGTTAGTAGGGAGATTAGTCGTTGAAATGAAAAGCGGGTGAATAGGATTGAGAGGATTGGAGGATGCTGAGGCAGCATATGAGAGGAGTAGTGATTGTCGTCTTAGGGGTAGGGGTGGTTCATTAGCTTCAATATGGAGACTATCAGCAGGGCTAGAGCGAAAGACACCAAGGCAGGCAGGCATTGTATTGTGTACAGAGTTCAGTGAATCTGTGACAGATTTGGGGGCTGACATGTAAATAAAGCAGCTACAATCAAGCTTTGAGCGGATGAGAGCTCTGTATACTCTTAATAATACGATTTCATAGGCACCCCAGTGAAAGTGACTGAGGATTTTAACTATTTTTAGTCTCTTTGTACAGATGGCTTCGAGTTCATGGATATGGTGTTTCCAGTTAAGTCGAGAGTCGAAGGTTATTCCAAGAATTTTACATTGCTTTGCAACGGGTAGAGGTGAGTTATTAAAGAAAATGTGGGGTAGAAGAGAATATGTTCTTCTTGAAAACTTGATTATTTTGGATTTACTTTGAGATAAGGATAATCCAAGGTGAGTAGATCTATCTTGTAAAAGGTTTACTGGGGTTTGAAGGAGTTTGCAAGTTGCTGAGATCGATTTACCATGGCAATACACAATTAGGTCATTAGCATATTATACGTGTTTTATGGGTGCAGGAAAATTGTAACAGAGTTCGTTTATTGTGAGGATGAATAGGGTAGAGCTTAATACTGATCCTTGAGGGACGCCAGCATTTTGTGGGTGAGGTGAGGAGAGTTTACCATTAGCAGAAACTCTGAGTGTTCTACAAGTTAGGAAATTATTGATGAACGATAGAATGTTACTATGAAGATTGTATTGGGAAAGTTTATTTAGAATTGCATTCCTAGATATCGAGTCAAAGGCTCCTTCGATATCAAGGATGGCTGCAACGACGTTTTGGTGATTATTTATTGCTGTAGAAATGTGTGTTTGGAGAAGAACAAGGTTGTCGCGAGTGGATCGTTGTCGCCGGAAGCCGGATTGGGCATTGGGAATGATTTTGTACTTTTCAAGAAACCAAAGGAGTCTTCTGTTGATCATTTTCTCCAGGAGTTTGGAGGTAGTGCATGTAAGTGAGATCGGTCGGAAGGAATTAGGCAATGAGGTGAATGGATCTGCTTTTTTTATTGGAATGATTATAGATTTGCGCCATGCGTCAGGGAACAAATGAGTATTCCAGATAAGGTTGTAGATTTCGAGAAGCTTAGAGAGAGATGGATTGGATAGTTTTTTGAGAAAGATGTAAGGGACCTCATCAGGGTCGGCAGCTGAATTTCTACAAGTGGACAAGGCAGATTGCAGTTCGTTTAGGTTGAAAGGGGCGTTGATAGACGCAGCATCACGAGGATTTGACTGGAGAGAGGAGGAAGGCTGAATATGTGAATTGGGAGAAATAGAGATGGGGTTACGTTTATTAAATTTGTCTTCAAAGACTTGTGCGAGGAGACGGCAATTGCTTGGTTTTCGGAGATAACAGTATCATTAAGTATTAAGGAGGGAATTTTTGTGTTGGTTTTCCTGCCTTGAATTTGTGCAATTTTTTCCAGACTTGACTGGGATTTGTATTATGAACCAAAGAGGAGGTATAGTTTTGCCAAGATGATTTTTTGCTTTGCTTGACTAAGAATTTTGCTTTAGCTTTTTATGTAGGAGAAGGTTTTCTTGTGTTTTATATCGTCGAAACCTGTTAAGAGCGTGTTTGGACTCACGGATGGCATTTTCGCAAGCTGAATTCCACCAAGGCACAGCTTTATGTGCCGAAGAAGTGACTGTTTTACCTATGCGAGTCTCGGCAGCAGCAAGTATGCTATCAGTAAATATTTTTAGAGTGTCATATATATTTGCAGAAATAGTTGATGAGGATGAATAAGTTTGAGAGAGAGAAGCAAACTCAGACCAGTTTGTGGTTGCTATCATGAAGATCATCGGAAACTTGCCAAGAAAGGGAAAGTGCAGTTTTAGGGTCACATAAGCTGAGGTCAAGGGCAGAGAAGGAGCCGGAGGATATGTTAAAGTGAGTTTTGAGTCCTGTATTCAACAAGCAGGTTCCGGAGGAGTTTAATGTAGTTTATTGTATGTGACATTCTCCTCTTTAAAAATCAATTTTTCAAATTCCCAAAATGTTAATATATTTCGAGATATTGGCAAAAATCTTTCCATAAAAAGGTGTCTGAAATTAAGTCAGCGATTCAAAAAGTTGAAAATATACGGGGTGCTTCATTTAAAATAACTAAATTGACTGCAACTTCCGGTGAAATCGGATTCATTTGCTTGCAGTCTGTTTTTTATTCTTATAGTTAAACAGTCAAAACACTGGTGTCTTTGATGAGACTATTTGTTAGTCAACGTTATTAGATTGAATTATACAAATATTATTCGACTTTTATATTCTATTAATTCAATGAGTTTGAATGGTATGAGCTGAGTGAATAAGTATATGCTTTAAGGATTAAGCAAATGTTTGATGAGAATGGAAATTTATGATAATTTTATTGAAGTGCTGGGATATTTATATTTCACCTACAAACTTAAATCTGTGTAGATGGTTCTTCCTGTCACTTAATGCATGTTTATACAATCGTATTTAGATGTTATTATTTTTAATTTTTTACTTATCAGCTATTACCTACACCAGCGATTGAATTGCGTTATTGAAGCCTAAGGTTAATACTGAGTTTATTCACAAATAAATTATAATAGATGTCGAAGAATAAAAATATATTATTCTAACGCTTTGACAAAGTTTTGAAAAATAATTTTTCCAAAAACAGTGACCGTTCAACGAAGAAGAAACAAGTACTTCTCGGGCTACATGCCCCGACAGACATTGAATTACACTTCTAAGTCAAACTGGGCTGGTACATCTACAAGATTTAAACCAACCATTCTGGTTTGCAACTAGAAGGGATAACATAACTTGTAGACCGGTTTTGGCGTATTGCGCCTCATCAGTACAAGGTATATGTTATCGTCCGAGAGTTAATCTTCGACATCTATTGTTAAAACGCTTTACTAAATACGACAATTTTACAGGAAACTGTAATAATTCAAATAAATTATAGTTGAAAAAAAACTTACTTTTACCACAATGACATTAATTTTCTCGTTAATTATTTTATTCTCAAATTAAGAATTATTTTCTACTTTTTAGTTCAATTACCTATAAAGCGTGTTTTTTAGTTTTTTTAAAACTATTATTTATATTTCTAGTAATAGTGTGTCCATATTCAGTCCATCTTTTATTATATATATAAATTTTTTATTGGATTCCCCTAAGATAAATTTTCAACACCAACGTTCAAGAATCGTTAATCTCTAATAGTAGTAAAAAACAATATTAATTAAAAACAACGAATTTGGTGACACAAACGTTGTCAAGATATTTTATAACCAAGATTCTTAAAATTCCTGTTAAACTGTTTTGTTATAGGCACCTAATATATTATCAACGTTTCTATGATTGCATCGAAAATATATCTTGAGAGGTAGTCATCACACTTATAAAACCTAAAGTGGTTTTATTGGTTTCTTTTGTTCCTTAGATCAAAGGATTTTCTCGGTCTCATAAAACACACCCTTGTTAGTTGACTATAGTGTTTTAAGGGTTGAAGTGGTTCACACATTAAATGTTAGTTTTCACGAAAAAAATGTATCTTTTCTACTGTCAACAGTAGGTGCTAAATAACGATTGGCATTTTTTATACATTGTTAAGAAAAAATAACATTTGAAATACACCCTTATATGAATGTTTATTCCTCGTAAAGGGGAGATAAAGTTATGCAACAATGAAAAGAAGGATTACAAATAACATATTTTTCTAGAATCCTTAAGACGTAATTTTGTGATAGAATACCTTCAGCGAAAACGTGATTTCCGTCGCAAACTACAGAAATTCTCATAACGTTCACTTTCGTCTTTGTATTTTCAATCATATTTTTAGAATTTATAGTATTGCAGAGTACGTTTAAGCCCTGAAATGAACAATTTTATTAAATTGATGAACTGACTTTTTATTTTAATTAATTGACTTATCAAAATTATTACAATATATGTCAATTTTAATATATGTCCAAATATGACAATAACATGGAACCTCAAACTAAAAGAATGACGTGAGTGGCAAGTCGTTCTTTCTTGCTACTGGATACCCACCATTTGTCTGAATCATAGGTACTTGGTTCCGGTCAAGGGTTTGGTCAAAATATCTTCTTCCATAAATTCAGTACATCGGTATTCAATTTGTATGTGTCCATTAGATATTACTTTTCTTATAAAGTGTTCTCGAATATCTATTTGTTTCGATTTTGAACTGACGATTGGATTTAACGCAAGACTCTGAGCATTAAAAATGTTGATTTTATCATGGCATACGGCTAAATCGTTGGCTAATTTCTTGAGATGGATTGCTTCTTTGGCTGATTCAGTCAACGCCATGTATTTACTTTCCGCATTAGACAATGCAAACGTTTTTTGTTTTTTAGCTTCCCAACCTATAGGTCCACCAGCATATTTGAAGACATATCCAGTGTACGACTTTCTGTCTACTGAACAACTTGCCCATAAATTTCTTCACCCGTTTTCTTGTAATGTAGGCTAGGTCTTTGGTCCCCTGTAGATAACGTATGACTCGTTTTGCTGCCGTCCAGTGTTCTTGACTGAATGCTGAGTTGAGTTGACTCAAATAGCACTGCTAGCCGATGAAGATATTCATGCAATATTTGAGAGCGGAGACTTTTGGAATGACGAACACGATTACGAAATTCCCAATACTTCAGCAAGTACTGATAATAGTTTACATAATGAAAATATTCCTAGTATTTCTTGAAATATTGATTGTACTACACTTGATATCGAAAAAGTTGAGGTTGGAAAAAAAATTATTAAAAATGCCGACGAAAGTGATCAGGATGGGAGCGATACTGAAATGTTTAGCGATCACAATTCCTGAAATGAGGAGGAATGACAACCATCTGCAGAAGAGGATTTGTTATCAGAGGACGAGGAGGTATATGAAGAAGAGGAAAGAGAAGAGAATAAAAAAAGTGACAGACGAAAAAGACGATGAAAGCAGCTCCTCCAACTTTTTTTATGGAAAAGATAAAATGAAGTGGTCCAAGATCCCCCCAAGAGGAGTAGAACAACAAGGAAAAATATTGTAACTGTTTTTCCAGGACTAAAAGGCCTGCTCGTTTGACTCCTCCTAAGACTCCCTTTGATGCGTGGAAGCTTTTAATTAATTCAGAAATCACTGAAAACATTGTAATACATACTAATGAGAGAATTGAACTGATGAGAGTCAAATATTCGAAATTCAAAAGGTCGTGGAACTCTCGAAAAACTTTTGGACCGTCCATTGTAAATTTGGTGGATAAAATAGAGATTGAAGCTTTTATAGGTCTGGCTATGAAGATATTAGGTCCATGTGGGCCACGGATGGAACAGGTCGAGATCTTTTCAGATGTACGATGTCACTGGCTAGATTTTCTTTTATCCTGTCTTGCCTAAGATTTGATTACTCTAAAACTAGGGTTGAAAGAAGAAAAACCGATAAGCTTGCAGCAATTTCTAGTGTAGTTTCGCAATTTGTACAAAATTGTAAAGCAAACTACTCTCCAGGTCTATTTCTTATAGTTGATGAAATGCTGGTTCCCTTTAGAGGCCGTTGTGGATTCTGTATGTATAATAAGCCTGCGAGATATGGTTTAAATGTTCAGATTTTAGCAGACACCAAAACATTTTATATATGCAACGCTGAAGTTTATGTCGGCAAAAATGGAGCACAGTTTAGAACATCGGACCTTTCACAGCCTACCCAAGTAGTTTTGCGCATGACAGAGCCCATAATCGGCTCAAAGCGTAATGTGACAGGCGACCATTGGTATACCTCTATTGAATTAGTACGTGAGTTAAGATGTCGGAACGATGAAAAAATAAATAAAAGGCAAATTCCACCAGAATTTCTCCCAAATATAGAAAAAGACCAGTAGATTCGAGTATCTTTGGATTTACATTTGATGTTACAATTGTCTCGCATGTGCGAAAGAAAGCTAAAAGTGTAATTCTAGTTTCTTCGATGCACCACGACAATCAAGTTGATATTGACACCCAAAAACCAGACATAAATTTATTTTTTCTACAGTCACGCGTAAAATGACTAATTACTATATTCAAATGAAATCGTAAAGTCGACAAATGCCAAGGATTTTTACTTTAAGCTCTAGCGCAAAAAAGGAATCTTTTTCGCTCGCTTATTTAATCAAACCACGCCCTCCGAATTAACTCAATTGGTGAATATTTAACAATTTATCAAACCAAAAATGGTCAATAATGGTTAAAAAATGTCAATTATTGTCTAAAACTGTTAAAAATGGACAATTTTTGTCAAAAACTGTCAAAAATGGTCAATAATTGTCAAAAACTTTCAAAAACTGTCAAAAATTGTTAAAATTTTGAAAAATGGTCGATAATTGTCAGAAATTTTAGAAAATTTTAAAATTTTTTTGAAAAATGGTCAAAATTTTTAAAAAATTGTAAAAAATGGTTGAAAATGGTCGATAATTGTCAAAAAATTTGAAAAATGGTCAAACATTTTCAACAATTGTCAAAAATGGTCAATTGTCAAAATTTTTTTGAAAAATGGTCAAAAATAATTGTCAAAAACTATCAATAATTGTCAAAAACTGTCAAAAATGGACAATTATTGTCAAAAACTATCAAAAATGGACAATTATTGTTAAAATTGGTCAAAAATTGTTAAAATTTTGAAAAATGGTCGATAATTGTCAAAAACTGTCAAAAATGGTCAATAATTGTCAAAAACTGTCAAAAATTGTCAATAATTGTTAAAAATGGTCGATAATTGTCAAAAAAATTGAAAAATGGTCAAACATTTTCAAAAATGGTCAATTGTCAAAATTTTTTTGAAAAATGGTCAAAATTTTTCAAAAATGGTCAATAATTGTCAAAAACTATCAATAATTGTCAAAAACTGTCAAAAATGGACAATTATTGTCAAAAACTATCAAAAATTGTCAGAAACTGTCAAAAATGGACAATTATTGTCAAAATTGGTCAAAAATTGTTAAAATTTTGAAAAATGGTCGATAATTGTCAAAAACCATCCAAAGTAGTCAATAATTTTGAAAAAGGGTCAAAAATCTTGAAAATAGTTAAAATTTTTAAAAAATTGTCAAAAATGGCCAACAACTCTCAAAAATGGTCAAAAATGGACAATTATTGTTAATTTTGAAAAATAGTTGATGATTGCCAAAAATTGTTAAAGTTTTTGAAATATGGTCAAAAATGGTCAAAAACTTTGAAAAATGGTCCATAATTGTCAATAATTATCAAAAATAGTCAAAAATTTTGAAAACTGTTCTAAAATTTTGAAAAATTGTCAAAAATGGTCAAAAACTATCAAAAATGGTTTAAAATTGTCAATTATTTTTAAAAACTGACAAAAATGGACAGTTATTGTCAAAATTGGTCAATAATTGTCAAAATTTGGTAAAATTTTGAAAAATGGTCGATAATTGTCAAAAACTATCAAAAATGGTCAATAATTTTGAAATTTTTTTGAAAAATTGTCAAAAATTTCGAAAAATTGTCAAAAATGTCCAATAATTGTCAAAAACTATCAAAAATGGTCAAAAACTATCAAAAATGGTTAAAAATTGTCAATTATTGTTGAAAACTGTTAAAAATGGACAATTATTGTCAAAAATGGTTAAAAATTGTCATCATTTTGAAAAATGGTCACTAATTTTGAAAAAGAGTCAAAATGGTCAATAATTGTTAAAATTTTGAGAAATGGTGAATAATCGTCAAAGGATGTCAAAATTTTGAAAAATAGTCAATAAATAATACGAGCCTTTTCCGAAAATCGATTTAAACACGTAATTTATAAAATCGATTTAGTAAAAATCGAATAATATTACTATAAAAATCGATAACTAATAATCGATTATAAGTAAATAATATTCGATTTAAATAATAATCGATTATTTTTTAACATCCCTAGTCAGTAGATCTTTTTAAGGTTAATCATGATGAATAGCGAAAATGACGATTATTCTAGCACTCCTATTATAACCTAAGATAATATAAAAAACTGTTTTAATTATTAAAAGGGCGACTGTAGAAAAAATTATGTGAGTTCTTCGAGCGTAAAGTGAAACTGCCGCTTTCGAAAGATCGCCGCGCTGCGCTCCGCGTCGCCCGGCAACATTTTTTCTCACGCGGCAATCTGTTTCTTTACGCTCTAAATACACAAATAAATATTATAACTCGACAAAATCCGGTGTAGATTCATTGGACCAGAAATGTGCTAACTATTCCACATCGCGACGATCCCGAAGATGGACAATGAGCTTATTTTTTGATGTTTTAAATATATCAGGGGTTAATAGTAAAGTTCTTTACCAGTTTGCCAAAAATGGAAATCTAATTCGCCGAAGTATTTTTTTGAAACAGCAGGGTAGAGATTTGTATTCACCTCATATGAAGAAGAGACGGATCTATAACAACTTTGTCCCTCGACAGATTCGACAAATGGCTGCCCATATTTTAAAAATTAAAATGACGGATACTATTGATCCTCAACAAGACACAGAAGATAAGAAGAGAAGATGTGCTTTCTGTGTTCTTAATGTTTGCGCTTTATGTAAAATACCGATTTGTTTAGAACATACCGTAAAAATTTGTCCAAATTGTAAATAACCTACATTTCAATAAATATTGTTAAATTAAAATAATACATATTTTAAGCCCTTCAAAAAATAAATGTAAATAATGTTTTGTTGATAAAACAAGATGTGGGTCCGAGAGACCCACTTGTACCAGTTAGGTAAAAGATATTTAGTTGTAGCAGTTAAGGGTTAATCCGTTTACGTTTAAATTCTACATAACCCGCTTTCGTCAGTTTGAACTGAAAATATTGTTGATCTCAAATTTTTTCCTCCAATGATATACACATCCTTTAACGTGGAAATTTGGAATAACAAATTTAATATCTACTGTCAAAATAATATCTTAGATAAATGTCAAAAAATCTGCTTATACAAAGATTCGTAATTATCTCTTATATGTAATTTTTGAGAAACGTCTAGTGGCTGGACGAAGCCCTGTATATATGCAAATACAAAGCTTAATTATTGCTGTATTACACCATCGAAAAACGTAGTTTGGTGCTAAGCATTAATTCATATAATTATTAATGGTAAAAAATCATTTAATATTCGGTTTCTCAATATTACATACCATACATTAAATCTCTGACCACAATCATGAATGAAATTAAATTAAGATTATCTACAGCTATGTATCTACAGTTTTAAGACGATAGCACCGTACTAATTGTGAATATCTCTTTATTGATCATGTTCATTTAAAACCTATAAAATTTACATAAAAAGTATTCCCAGTGGAATTTATCCATTCGAATTAGAACCGGTTATGGGAATTTCCCGTTTATTGTTATACTATTTATTTTTATTTACATAATTGCATAAATGAAAAGAGTACGCGGTCCAATCGAACAGCGATGTAAGTACAATGAATACAAAATCGCTCTAATACGGGACGGGTCCTAACTTACTATACCAAACGAAGGAGTAGGAATAGTAATATGTCTACAGCACCGGGGAATAATCCAACAATATTTTAAGCGGAACTCGTAACTCAAGATTTCTAAAAAAACTCAGCCAGAAAATCTATTACGCCTTGGAGCGAAGCTGCTTGAAGGACTCTTTACAATTTTTGAAGACAGTTGTCTAAATAAGAATGCCTTGCCGAGTTGTTTTATGTTTTTGACAATGAAGCACCACATCAGTCAACAATTTTTCGTTGGTGTGGAGAATTTGAACATTGCCGCATTAATCTTAGCGACGATCCAAGAATAGGTCCACCAACAAGGAAAACGTCAATGCTGTACCAAGAAGATCGACATGTCACATATCGTGAAATTGGAGCATCATTGGGCATTTCAAAGACCACAATTTTACATGAAGAATTATTTGTAAAAAATTAAGTATCTCGTTGGATAACGCTTCTGTTGACGGAAGAACAGAAAGCAATTAGTGTCAAAAAACTCTAAGCCGGTTTAACGCAGGAAACTCAAAAAACATTAACAATATTATCAGTGGTGATGAATTCTGGATTTGCTTTTATGAATCCGAAAATAAACATCAGTCGGCTGCTTGGGTTTCCCAAGATAAATTAAAACCTACTAAAATTATCCGTTCTCGAAGTGTTTCCAAAAAGATGGTGGCGAAATTTGTCTCAAAAGCGGGACATGTAGCAACAATTCCAGTGCAAGATCAAAGAACTGTTACTGCTGATTGTTGTTTGCCAGAAGTGATTGCTGAGTTTCGAAAAATCAGCCCCCAACGACGAGTGATCCTCTACCTAGACAATGCAAGTTCCCACACAGCTCGAAAAATAATTGAGTTCTTTAAGCAAGAGTATATCGAATTGTTGGACCATCCTCCATACAGTACCGACCTAAGTTCTAACGACTTTTTACTTTTCAAAAAATTAAGAATTAACTGCGTGGTCAAAGGTTCCAGTGCCCAGAAGATGAGTCAAACTCTATTTGGAATGTACCAACAAGCGAGTAGAATAGCTGCTTCCAGAATCGATTCAAAACGATGCAAAAATGCATTGTTATTGTTAGTAGATATCCCCACACTTACAAAATCTATTCTTCTAAACACAATCAAAAAGCAAACAACTTATAATTTGTGAAAATAAAATCATAACCTTACATTTTCTATTTCTATTGACATAGATAGATAGATAGATTTTATGAGGTGGCTTTTGGCCTATTCCACTGCGACCTTTCCAGATCTATTGTGGTCCTTTAAACTCTAGATTACATTCTCCAGCCTGACTCTTTTAAAAAAGACTATTAGCGTGGAGACTGAACCTTTCATATAGCTCTCTGCCGATGGCTTTTCTTCGCCTAGTGCAAAAAACCGCACATTTGTCAGACTATCGCACTGACATAGAATGTGTTCTGTCGTTTCTTCTTCTAGGTGACAAAACCTGCACAAATCTTCGTTTGTCAATCCCATCAGCTTTAAATGCCTATTGAGCTTACAATGCCCCGTTAACAGACCCACTACAGCTTTGACAGTTTTCCTATCTTTGGCCATCAGATCTGCCGTAAATTTTGGCGAGTGTTCTAATATGAACTGTTTCGCTAGATGAGTTCCTCCACCATTTCAGAGATTTGTGGGCGACCCACTTCTTTGTTTCCCTTCTTGTTATGGTTTTTGCAACGCCGCAGAAGGGTTCCGGCCCAACGAATGGCATTGATGAGCCTTGTTTGGCCATTTCATCCGCTTTTTCGTTGCCCTTATGACCCTCGTGCCCCGGCTACCAGGCTACCGTAACATTGCTACGCTCACCCAGTGTGTTCAGGGCCCGCACACAATCCCATACTAGCTTAGAATTGACCTCTACGGAGTTGAGAGCCTTTAGCGCTGCTTCGCTGTCTGTAAAGATGGCAATTGAACGATATGTTCTCTTCTGCCTTTCAATTTCTTCCACACAGTGGTGAATCGCCGTCATTTCCGCCTGGAAAATTGTGACATTCCTTGATAGGCTTATTGGGAAGGCTATCCCTTGCTTTAGCCCTACTATACCGGCTCCTACGCCGTCTATCGTCTTTGACCCGTCTGTTTACCAAAAAACATCCGCATGTAAGGGTACACCTTTTTTCCAGTCTTCCCTGTTTGGTATAGTTACTTTGAACTTATTATCGAAGCTATATCTTGTAGCTATTGCATCTATTGGCATGGATGACAGTTGACATTTTCCAAGTCGAATCGAAAATCAGACAAATGTAAACGGTAATATTTAGAAAGGTCCAAGCTCGACTCTGATGTAAAATCAGATGTTTTATCAAATTAAAAATCCTATGGCCTAAAGGCACCTTTAGTAGCCACCTTATCTTATAATTTGTTACTAGCAGTGCAAATTCTGGAAATTATAGTCTGGCTCTATCTTTCAGTTATTCATTCATATATTTGGGTTGTGCTCATCAGCCCAGGCACTTGAACTGAATCTTTGTACAATTTCCCATGTTATCTACTTCCATTCCACAAGCTTCGTGTCTTCTGTAAAGGCCACTGGTTTGACTGGAGGCATTTTCAGTAGTTGTGATGGTTGTATTAATTCCTCTTCAAAGTGCTTCCGTCTAGGTACTTGTAAGTTCTCGCAGAAGCAGAGTATGTGAGCAGGTGTTTCATTATCAAGTTCATATTTTCTGCCCATTTTGTACAGATGTTTCCTCAGTCACCAGGTCGGTAACAACTGTCTTCTAATGTCTCTTACCCAGTTTCAATAGCCTGGTTGAGAGTTTCCTTGTCTTCTTTGTTCTGTAAACTCTTTGTATGGAGGTGCTCCATTTGAGTTGGTGTGCTAGGCTAGCCAGTTCCCGATTTTCCCTCTTACAAAACGGTTCCGGACCTATGGAGTCCCCTTTAGAGCCTTCTTTAGCTAACTGGTCCGCCATTTCATTATCTGCAATCCCCTCATGTGCCGGCTCCCATATTAGAGACACTTTGTTGTCTCTTGCCAGCATGTTGAGGAATTCTCTGCAGTTTTTTACCAGTCTAGATCTAGTTGTTGGATTACTGATAGCTTTAAGCAGAGCCTGGCTGTCAGTGAATATTTAAATTTTTTTTCTGGTATATCCTCTTCTGATGTTTTCATCAATATAGGCTATAGCGGCAATCGTCTCTGCTTGAAATACAGTCGTATGTCGACCAAGGCTAAAGAACATTCTCTTTCTAGGTCCTTTTATACTAGCCCCAGTGCCATGGTTGGTTCTGGAGCCATCGGTTAACCAGATGATTTCTCCAGTATTACCTGGATGCATCACCTGTTCCATAGATGGGATGATGATTTTCACTCGCTCAGTGAATATATTCTCGGGTATCATGCTATCAAAACTCATGTGAAATATGGGTTTGTCTAGTAATGTCCAATTTGTATCAGTTTCTCCTTCTCAAACATTGTTCGGGGACCATAAGTCTCCCGATTTCCCTTTCCAAGTCCAATAAGGGCTTCCATTGATGCCGTCACCGTGCTGTTCATTGCCCCGGTAATACCAAGAAGGGCTTGTCTTTGGATTGCAGTCATTTTATCAACCTATGGTCTAAAGGCAACTTTAGTAGCCCCCTTAGCTTATAATTTGTTACTTGCAGTGCAAATTCTGGAAATTATAGTCTGGCTTTGTATTATTCACTTTTTTTTTCTTTATTCGGTTATTTAACGTCGGTCTGTTTCTGCAACTGAGGCTAATCACCGTCGCCGGGAGCACTCTACCCCTAACCTGAAATTTTGCTGAATCCACTAGTACTCCAACCAGTGGTAGGGATCTTTATCGAGCCCAACATCCATGGATTCGGAACCTCACTTTTTATCTTTCATTTTAAATTTTAAAACTCATGGCTCTTGTGCTAACCACGTGTTATGTTATTATTTAATAGTTTCTCGGTGGCTTTTGTGATAATGTGGACGTACTTGTCAATTGGGTACTAAGCCAATGAGTTATTTACTATAAAAAATTAAACAGTCAAATATGTATCGCGTGTCAATCAAAAAGTATTATTAAATATTGAGATTCAAACAATAAGCTAAGGTTAAAATGCGTAACAATTATTTCTTGACCGATGGAATGTAACAGGAGATATAAAAAAAAAAGTTTATTTTAAATTATCTACAATTCGAATCAACAATCCGCTACACAATGGGAGAATATATAGAAATATTAAAATACATTTGAGCTAAAAGCATTGTGCGGACGACCTTCTGTTAGACGTTAGACTATAAGACGGATTGAAATTTGTGATTTTGAACTTAACCAGACAAAATAATGAATGAGATGAAATTTAGGTCAGACGTATGGTAAATGTCAGGATCAACATGAAATAGCAAATTTATATAACATATCATAATAATTTGTATTGTTAGTATCAATATAATAAATATATTATTGAAAAAATTATTTGTTTTTGAAACATAACTTTAAAAAGAAGCGAAAACTGACTTCAACAAACATAGTTAACTAAACCTAAACTCTTTACAATATCTGAGGCGTGTTTCGACGATTACTTGCTTATAGAAGCGCGCGTCAGATAGTGTAAAGTATGTAGTGTCAATTTTGGTGTAGTGGTAGTATTGTGTTCAGTATAGAGTATTGCCTACGATTCCAGAATTCCCAATTTAATAGGCCTATAGTTTGGCAAACATAACTGAAGCTGTGAAAGGTATGCGGTCGAAAACATTCGATATTGCCACGTTTAACTATGAAAAAGCATAGTGCTAAGTAAGTAGTGATAATGGACAATATGTCAATAATGATTAAACGTTAGTACTTTAATGTGCTTGTTTCATTGGATTTTGTCTATTAACATTATTTTTTCAATTTCTGATTATTAAAAGATGAACACTTTTCCAAAAATGTTATGGGTTTCCTTCAAGCCGGCAACGTCGTGCGAAAATTCTCATTATCTCGCCATCCGGACTAACTCAATTGGTGAATATTTATTGAACTGCCGATGCTAAGTGACCACCTGACTTCCTATTGGCAAGCGCGTGCGTGTGTTCTTCCCTCTCACTTCGACAATTGACTGATATTGATTATCCAGTGGCGTTTAAATTGTCAGTATTTACCTTCGTATTTTCAGTTTTACTTGGTATCTTATTATTTCGCATCCATATTGAATTCAAATACGATTTTTAACATTATTTGTTTTTAACAAATACCGTGTTTTGAAAAATACCTTACCCTTTAAAGCAAAGCATAAATCAGTTTCTATATATAATTATTATATAATAATAATTATTACTTTTAATACTTTCATAAAATAGGTACCGTACGCCATTGGTACGTTTATGACAGATATCGGCCATGTTTCCTCGCCCCTCACCGATTCCGCGTA
The DNA here is from genome assembly GCA_947563755.1 of Lochmaea crataegi. Lineage (NCBI taxonomy): Eukaryota > Metazoa > Arthropoda > Insecta > Coleoptera > Chrysomelidae > Lochmaea > Lochmaea crataegi. The sequence goes on from OX387431.1 coordinate 12,024,052, forward strand.
GCTTCAGATAGACTTGCCAAACTATAGTACATCTCTGATCATAGGTATCTCATATAAAAATTTAAATAATCAGATAAAAACTTTAACCAGAAATTGGTATTTTCCGAAAGTTTTTTAAACATTGTGTTAATAAGAAAGACCATTTTATGCGTTTCTGGCCGTGACCGAGAATTCCTTAAAAAGCATGCACGGTCGGTTGTTCGAAAGCTTGTCATATAAGTAACGTGTCCAAATAATGACAGAGACAAATTACAGGTTAGATCAATCAAAACGAATTTCACTTTGCGAAAATTATAACTGTAGTGCTGCGTTCATTCAGGAACAAATATTCGGTGTTATGTAAACCAACAAAAATTATCCAGTGGCGTATCGTTAACACGAAAAACCAGTAACAAATAAAAATATCCTTCATTGAATTTTTATTCCATAAATTCATATTTCGATTATAACTCACCCCAAGGTATAAACAGGGATGTCTAAGAATTTAAAAAAAACTAATTGACATGTTGGACACTAGTAAGATTCATCTGCAAGAGTTACAAGAGATTCTCTCAACTACATCAAAATCAAAATATCAATAAATGGAAAGTTAGTTTTTTCAATTATTCGTGGCTTATTGTTCCATAAAAACTCGCTTCTAATATGCTTTGATCGGTTATGTTATAAGTATTAATAGATCCAACTGTTTTTGTTTTCAATGTGAAATGTCATGGGAACATTGGCATCTTCAGTGAACCACACTGTATACCTATTAACCGGTTTTTCGAGTTCACTGAAATTATTCAAAGAGTGCATAACTGAATTAGTTACAATTTGTTTACATGATATATATCATGTAAATCAAATGGACGATTTAATATTGAATATTAATTATTATAATGTAAGTAATAGTTATTTATTATTTATTATTAAAACTTATTGGTTGACTTTAGCAATATAACAAGTTATTACAGCTGAGACTCAATTATTATTATTTTTCAATCGCCAACGACAGCCTTATATAAAAATTCATTCATAAATGCGCCGCTTCATCCTATAGTTTGGGCCATCACAAAAACAGTCTGTGAGTTTTATCGCTGTGTATTTTTTTCTACTCCCATGTGTAAAAGATGCAGATGTACCAATTAGATGAGAAAGTACAATTCATGGTATATTTCGGAATGAATTTTCCAATGAATCACCCTGTAGAGAGCTTCCTCGTGTTATAATTCAAAGCTGGTCCCCCTTGTAATATGTCCTCAAAAACATCGGCAATTATTTTAACAGTTTATTTGAATTTTTTAATGTGAATTATTTGTTGTATAATTTGTAAGGAACATATTATTGCATCTTTCCACGTTCCAGTTCGTTAAGTACACGGTAAATTATTGCTATTCACGTAAACGTTTCGGTTGTTAAGACATTTTTTTATGCAGTGTCAGTTCCAATATTCGGTTTTTTGCCGCTAAACGGTGTCAGCCGATAAAAATTTATACGAGAATGAAAGTTGTGTGTATCGTGACTATAATTATTCTGATACGACAGAGCTTGAAAATTTCCATAAATTTTGTCATCGGAGACATTGCACCAAATATTTCATTTCTGCACTGGTACACAAAACAACTAAATTTCCAATGTTTCGTATTGCACCTAAGCAGTTATTTATTTTATGCGGTAATAATAATGATATAATTATAATAATTAATGAACGTGTGCCTGGCAAATTAAAAACGATTAGGTTGTGGATATTTTTCAACTGCAAGAAATATTTAACCCAAAAAAAAAAATAAGAGATTGACGAAGTGATCTGTATATTATTATTATAATGAAGATTTGTTGAGTATCATAGAATAAATTTGTCTTGTAAAATTTTAACTGTATTTTGATAAAATATGCAGGTTGTTCAAAAACTCTTCTGTCAAACGCAAACTACAGATACTAAATGTGATTTTATTTCCATCTAACCTGATTTACCTGAAGGGGTACAGGACAGGTCCTACCCATTGGACTCGATGGCTAGAGCCAAGAACAAACGCTGGAGGGGTGCGACCAGAGAGGAAGTACAGGAATGGATGGAGGAGGAAATGGAGAGGAGGTGGAAGGAGTTGAAGGCGCGCTAAAAGGAGCGATTGGGAGTAGGGGAGATTGGATGGACCGGAAATTCGGGGAGGTGACACAGGTACTCACTGGACATGGGTCCAGAGTAGGGTACCTCCACAAGATTGGAAAAAGGGAGACTGGAGTGTGTGAAGTGGAGGATGATGTGGGGCATGTGTTTAGATGTTAAAAGAAGGAGAAAGTGCTGAAGAAGTTGGAGAGGAAACTAGGGGAATCGGTGTATTGGGAGAACATGGTAGAGATAATGTTGAGGGGGAAGGAGGAATGGATAGAGGAAAGTGGCGTAGTTTAGAGCATGATTAGGGGAGAAGGACTCGATATGGCATGAGAGGTAGGAGTGATAGGTAGGGTGAAGACGACGGTGTGAGCGGAGAGTGAGCGAGGGACCGCCGCCCGTCCTGAAGTATGCTAGGGTAGTGATTCCGAGGCGGGGTAACGGCGAGTATGAGGTGGGTTTCGTTGGTAGTCCAACACTGTTTGGGTCCTGGATAGGACCCATTCGAACATAAGATTCCCATTTTGACCTGAAAAAAATCTTAATTTACCTTCAATCAATAGTTCCTCCTTTGAAGAAGACGCTGTTAAGTCCGTTTTTCAAGCACATCTTAAAAACCATTCCTTACAAACTTTGAACTTGGTACAATAGGTGCGTTCTTATTGACTGAGATTTCATCTTACTTCAGTTAATGTGATCTGATTTAAAGTGATGTGGGTAAGCACCAAAAAGATCGAGACTCTCAATTGGAACGCGCTATTTGCCGACGGATCTTGAAGGGAAATATTTAAATTCGTATCAGCATCATATAATTGGATTATCTATGATCAGCATCTAATGAAGTTATTTATTCTTCCCATTTTTCCATAGATAACATTTACTCAAAAACAAAGAAATTTGGGTTATGCGGTTTTTAAAACACAAGCAAATCAAATATTTCTTCATCCTCTCCACTTTATTTAATAATTAATAATAATAGATTTATTGACCAAAAAATCTGAGTACCTATTATAATAAGTATAGTAGTATCATAATTTGGTCAAAAGGACTACTGATCAGTAAAACTGTTCTTCCTTCACACACAAAAAAACATTCTATCTGAATAGAAGATACACCCTTATTCCTAAGTTGTAAGGCTACAAAGTTATGGTTTTAAGATAGATTAGACCATTGGTCAACAGAAATAAGTTTGGCTACTCTTTTTTTGAATACTGAAAAAGGCAATTCTTTTAATTCGTCTGGTAGGAGGTTATAATATTTTGAGATCTGATAAGTGAAATAATTTTCAAATTGAACTGTTCGATGCTTATTAATATTAATAAGATGTTTTAGTCGAATGTTGACGTTGTGAACAGCATTTCCGACTCAAGTCTATCTGATGCCTCCGCTCAGCACATTTAGCATCGGTGAAGGGGCATCAAAAATTTTCATCTAAATGGCTAATTATTCCTATGAACAATATGCTGATATGCATTTAATTTATAGCAAGTTCAAAAACTTGTTAATTCTTGATAAAGCTAATAGAAATATTAGCGTAGGCTCATCCGATATGGAATGACATCTAGAAAAAATTTATTAGCACATAAAAAATGCAATTGTTATTAACAAATTAATATGAAAAAAAAGATAGCATTTAGTTTTTTGTTAATAACTCAAAAACTATTATTATTTAAGGAATTTTGAGGAAATTACCAATAAAAAAGTTCAAACTCATGAAACTCTATTATTTATAATTTTAATTCAACGCTGAAAATAGGTCTCCGCGAGTCATTTTGGGTATGCGCGCGCTTCGTCAAAAGTAAACAGGTCACATTAAATAATTTTTTTAATGTATTTGAAACAATCATGGTGTATTCTGAACACTTCAAAGAAATTATTGCCGTTAGAGAAAAATTTGTTGTCAACTTTTCAAGAAGTTATACCATTGTTAATTAACTAATTTTTTTCCAATGTCTGTTATCTTAAATGACTACATAAAAGTTTAAATAATATATATAAAAAATTTTGGCTTAGTGGAGCCCTTCTTATACTTAAAAGGCGATAAAAATAAATCAAAGTTTATTATTTTGTTTATAATAATTTTTTAAAGTTAACAAAAAATGAAAAGTCCAAGAGATATTATTGCTGTTTTTGTATCTAACAACGGCATCCAGTAACGTTGGAACAAATTTTTTTACATCGTTTGTTAAAAAATTTTTCATAAACAAATAGACAAGGCTATTTTTTTTCTCCACCGTTCTATTGTATTGGAAAAATATTGATTTAAAAAAAATATTTTTTTATTGTTTATAATAGTTTTCTTTAATTTTTTTATTGTTCAAATAATTAGTTGAGGAATTATTTTTTCTTTAAATATAATAATAGGCATTTCTTCATAGATTAATAAAAAAAATATTTTTTCTATAAATAATTTCATTGCTTGTAACTTAACAATTTGTTATGAACAAATTCTAACAACCGTTATATTTTTTTCTAGAGCTAAAAAAAATTACAAAAACAGGCAGTGACAAAAATTTGTATGTTTAAAATATATATATAAGTTGCAACGTTTAACTTGAAACTAAAGTTGTTTCAATTTAAACAACTTTAGACCGTAAAATCATAAAATATGTTTGTAATAAAATTGTATGAACGCAGTGTTTTTATACTCATAAGCACCAGGTGCCATAGCTATCAAAACGGCATTTGTAATCAATGGAACCTATCAATTTGGTAATGGCCCAAGGGCATTACATCAATGTATTCGTTTAGTACTGTTGCCCAACTGTTCTGGTTTTAGCACGTGTATCGTGTAAAATAAATCAATTTGGAAATTACATGTTCTCATGAATGCATCGTAATGTTTTAAATAATTTATTCCACCAAAAGGATATAAAAAAAAATTGTGGGCCGTATTCTTGAGATGAGATGAGGTTTGTGTTTGTGTTTGACGTTATTGTTGATTACAATCGCAAAATACAAATTCACATACAACAGTAGAAAATAGCTATTTATGATATAAGCTTTTTATAATATTTTAATTTTGAGCGAAAAAGCAAAAATTAATTCCTTTGTTACAATTCTTAAACTCTATAAAAATTAATTTTTATTGTTTGGTTATCACTTGCTCCAACTAGTGGAATCTTCCAATGTAACACTAATGACAATACCAAGATAACAAGCTGACAACTTTTTAAATTAAACTTTAAATTCATGGATTTGTATAAAAAAATCTAAAAACGTTGTGTTTCCGACAAAGTCACACTTCATAATGAGCGCGCTCAGCCTGGCTCAACGGTAGGAACTGAGCACAAAACATTTTGAGTATGCTGAGTTCTGTTTGAACGCATTGCTGCAAGTTAGAGGAGGAACATAGCCTTACTTTCTAATAGTATTCTTCCAGTTTCATTAGCTAGAAACATTTCATTATTTATAACTACTCTGTAAAAAAACACAACGAAACTCTACCTAGCTCTGAAGTCTACATCCAACTTAAGAGTTTTAAATAGTCTGGAACTGCAAACAATCTCTCAAGCAACTGGCTAGACAGAACACATTTCGTACCTAATTTGATTTTTATATCAATAAATGTTGAGTAATTTCAGTGAATCTGTTAAGTTAACGATAAACTTTGTCAATACTATACAATAAATGATTTATTGACTAGACATATTCTCAGTATAGTGTAAATGAATTGTCTACATGTAAATATTTTATTTGAAAATTTGACTTGTACTTTCTCACGATGCTAGAAAATATCTCACAAGCATTTCTCATAGATGCTGACATTCAGAGTAAGAGTAATTATTCATTTTAATATCATTAGAACAGCTAAATACTTGTACAAGCAATTAGCTACTCGCAAAATAGGAATTAAGATTGAAAATATGCTAATATTACTTGTACCTTTTGAACTACGGGCAATAATTATTATCTTTTATTTGTATGAAAATCCCTGGAAGACTTTCATGCAATTCTCACTAATTAATTATTCATACTATATTTAATTAAAGGTCATCGTGGCTATTGTCCAAAATCAATAGCAAAAGCTTAAACACGTGTTCGTCGACTTTTTTCTTTAATCGATCAATGATGCATTGACTGTCATTTATGACAAATATGTTAATAAACATAAAATATAACACAACATATTTTTGTTTGACGATATCTTAGACATCTTGCATCTTGAAAATGAATAAACACCAGTAGGAAATATTAAAGTAAATTGAAATCGAAGATGAATAAATAATTCATGGAGACTATATAAGGAGATCGGACTCCATGTATTCCAATTTCTGGTAATGGTAGAGGGCGCCAGTTTATATAAGATAGGAGGACGCCTTGAAGGAAACAGAAGATTGGCAGGAAGAGGACATACAAGAAATGGCAGGAGAGGTGGGATTAGAATACGGAAAAGGCGGCATGGATGAAGAGATTGATTGGAAACATAAAGCAATGGATAAAATCCGAGCATAGGAAAACCGTAGACCTTCAAAATAGAATTCTAGTAATTGGAAATGAAGAGAAAATCTTAAGTTCGGAAGAAGAAACTTCTCAGATAAAGGTTATGGTGGACAAAGATACAGAAGATCCCGAAAATTCTGAAGGAGTCGTCTTCGCGAGACCAAAAACCAAAAGATCTACATTTGGACATCGTTGAAAGTGAGGAACTAGTTGATGAAGGAATTCTGGTTGCTCGTTGTCTCGTCAATGCAGATCAACCAATTCCTGTTAGAGCTGATAATTTATCGAAGAAACCTTTTAAATTAAGGACAGAACAAAAAATAGGACTTTGCACACCGGTGAAAAGCAGAATCAAGTGCGAAAGTAGGTCCAAAGACAAGACCACCACAAGGAACTTAGTTGACGCCAACCTCATGAAACAACTAGTTCAAAATTATTACCACCCAACAACTGAAGAATTAAGAAAAATTAACAACTTTATCAATGACAGTTCTAGATGATTCCAGATGTATGTCTTCTTCTTTTTCTTTAGGGGCCTCTACATATATCCTCAGTACAGGTCTAGGCTCCTTATCATAATAAATATTATTTCCTACTTCATTTATCTTTAATGACCTTTGGTCACTAAAAGTAATTCAATTCACGTCTTCGTTTTGAATCAGATGCACTACCAACCACTATTGCAATAATTTTCAACAGCGCACATCCTCTCATTTTTAATTTCCAACAATTTCAAGACCCCGTGTAAACGTTTTTCAAGACTGGAAAGCGGGCTGGTGTCCACCGATGACCTCAAGGTGTTATATGGGAACGGGATTTGCCGAGCGCTGACGATCTTCGCGGAGTGAGATAAGCATGCCCGAAGTTTACATGTGATGGGTCAAAAGCCCGGTTTAATATCGACGATGATTCAACTTACGTCGGCTGATTATTACACGCTTAGAAAAGAGATGAGTAGAGGGGTTGGCAGGCCGCGCTATATTTTGATTTGAAGGAGAGCATTTGAAGCGAAATAATGAGAATAATGAGATGTGTTTTGACGTAATAAGTTGTTGCAAATACAAAACATCGAAGGCTTCACTTGAATTTTAAAAAGATTTAGACTAATTATCATTTAATTTAAATTTGTCATATTTAATATGTATAGAAATGAATAAAATATGGTTGTTTTTTAAGAAAACATTATTTTTATATAAAACAAGCATGGCCCAAAAATTTTTTTGCCTCTGGGGCTTTAGAAAGGAATTCCACAAATTTTGCTTTTTTAGCGATTTTAACGACTTCTGGGCAGAAATTGGGAGTGGTTTTTCGAAAAATTTCCGCCTACCACGGATAGGCCTCCGGGGGACTGGTCAGTGGCGTTCCGTATTTTAAGATTTTGGTCACATCACCTAAGACCCCCTTATCAAATTAACGACGAGCCGCCTCTGCGTTCAGCAGAATTAAGAAACGATGGATTGCTCTAGAAAACGCTACCTGATTAACTTTGATGGGATGAACGCGACCACTGATACATTAATTTGTAAAAAATGTAAAAAATTCTATATCACAGGCGTACGATGGAATTTTTGAATGGATTTAATTAATTTCTTGAAATATTATCAACCATAGGCAAACGATAAATTTCTTAAAATGGTTTCATTTATAAGCAAAAATTCACAACTAATAGTTCTATGATAAAGTTTTTGGTTAATTTATTTGTAATAATTTCCTTCTATCATAGGCGTATGATAAAGTTTTATAAGTGGTTAATTTATTTGTAAAGAACTTAGAAATTGAAACTATATCTTCTCACCACAGGACTCATCAAGCGTCAACACAATAGATACTCAAATTACATATTTTGATTGTTAAACTCATATTATTCAAACAAATAGCAATACGATTAACATACAATATGTTTATCATGAATTAAAAATTATTTTAACCAATTTGTCAGCGATGGTAGTATATCAGTATAATAAAAATCTTATATTTATTTATTCAAAAATACCTACTATGATTTGCGTTTTGATTCACATGGAATATTTTTGTTTATGAATGAACATCAGGAATATAAAATCCATCAATTAGTTATAATATTACACAACTATTTAAAATTCACTAACAAAAAACATACATACTAAGTAATTGATTGTTTAAATTAACAAAATAACACATTCACTTGAACACCATTTGGTATTAATTATTCATTATGATATACACTGTGTTCATTTGAAAAGGACCCACCCTTAATATTTCAGAAATGGGACATATTAGAAAGAAATGCCGAAACACGTCAACTATTAACTTGAGGGGGACACTTTTTAGCGCTAATGTCATAAACGTCAGATTCACCCCCTCCCTACTGGACCCCTTGAATTGTTTCAAATGGCATTAGGTATCAAGTCATATCTCATTTAGAAGGTCTGGTAAATCTCTATACAATCATTCTGTTTTGCCTTTGATACTAACCTTCCATTGTTATTTAATCGTTGTTTAAAATTGGTTCTCTCCCAACTTTTCGTATGCCCCCGTATTAGGTTATGACCGAAAGACTCTTTAAAGAATAAAAAATGTACAAATAGTGAAAAGACAACTGTTAACAAGACATAAGTGTTATTTAATCATGTGTTCAAAGTGATCACCGTTAACATTCAGGCAATAAAAGTTGAAAGAGAGCAATTTTTAAACAACGATTAAATAACAATGGAAGGCTGGTTCAAAGGCAAAACAAAATTATTGGAAAGAGCTTCACCAGACCTTTTAAATATGACTTGATACCTAATGCCATTTGAAAAAATTCAAGGGGTATCTCCAGAAGGGAGGGGGTGAATCTGACGTTTATGACATTAGCGCCAAAAAAAGTCCCTCTCAAGTTAAAAGTTGACGTGTTTCGGCATTTCTTTCTAATATGTCGCATTTCCGAAATATTAAGGGTGGGTGCTTTTCAAATGAACACAGTGTATATACGAGATATAGAAAATATATTTTTATGCAATTGGGAAAAACTACAAGCATTCGTAAATTTTTATATACATCCTTAGGTAACTACAATTTAAGAGAAAATAAACATATTTCATAAAAGAGTCCTAGTACAAAATTTTAAGTCAATATGTTTAGATTCAAAGAATAGGATGACTGACAAGTTATTGTACTGTAACGCTCTACCGATGATTGATTGGTTCGGCACCACCACTCAGAGGTTTCGAGACGTTAGCTTTTAGTCTTTTTGTGCTCTTGGTTGTACCGTTTATGTGAAGAGACCAGTATCACTTATGAAACACAACCGTCTTCCCACTAGGTCCTTACATAAGTCAATTGTATGCATGTGCTTCCTTAGAGCACAGTGACCGGTTAGTAAACCCGTCACTTTCCTTTTTTGGCCAGGAGTTCCTGCTTTGGCACGTGGCACCAGTACGTCTGATGTTTAGTTTCAATCCACCGAGATGTACAACCACGTGCAGCAGTTATTGATATTCCAAATATTGTTTCAGGACCAGTGAATGCAGTTTTGAAGACAGTCCCAGATCAATCTATATCTGATTTGAGAACATGTTAAATATTTCAGTGCTGCTTCACTCTCTGAGAGCATAAGGATCTTTTGGCATCTATATCCAGCTCCTGTTCCTATGTCAGTTTTAGATCACCCACACCAACGTTCCTTCCTGACTGCATGCTTTCAACCCATCCCAGTTTAGATGCATATGTGGCTGGTTGTCGTTAATTGTGGCCAACATGTTATCACTTCTCATTTCGAGAAGCGAGATTGTGATAACTTATGTGATTCTGGAATGACTATGGGTGTTGGTTCCTTCGTGCCAATTCCCATTTCACTTCAGCTAGTATGCAGCTTTTCTCGCTTTACATGCAGAGCAAGAGGTGGAAGATTGAGAATGGCTTCCATTGCCGCAGTCGGGCTGCTTCTCATATCACACTTTATACACAGACAGGCCTCTGAAGTTTTGATAGTTCCACTGCGGCTCTCCTTTGATCTGTTTTGTCCACCAAATTAAGGCTCCGTAGGTGGATCCGTGGATTTAGTCCCCATGTGTTTCCTATCGCCCATTTGGCAGCCATTAGGCATCAGGCTCTATCGATAGTTTCTATACTGATTGAATCAATAACTTCATGCTCAAGAAGAAATATTCAATGAAAACTATTTTGCAACAATATTTGATAGTTTCAGGGTCGTATATAACAGTATTAATAATATTGTGAGTACTTATTTAAAAAAAAACAAATATCATCAACATATTTTATGTTGTTTATTTCCTCTTTCGACTTTTAATAAATCAAGATTATAAAATTTCTTGCATAGTCCAATCTTATTAAACGATAACCATATCTTCAACGCATCTCTTTTAAAAAAAGCTGGAATCGCTTAAATATGATAATGTCTGAAGAGTAAAATTCCATGTTGGTGCATTAGAACTAATTCTGTGACTTATCTCAAGTTGTTGAGAACCTTATCAAAACGATTTTCTGCGAATCCGAACATCACCCGACACAATATGTTAAAGAGTTGTTCCATCAGTGGCGGAGCCGTACGTACATCTCAGGACTAATAATTTAATTTCAGCAAACAATTTTGTATCAAAATCTCCAACGATACTATGCAAATATCACTGTGTTAAATAGTTAGAGACATTCAAACAAAATTTTGTAGAAACCTGGCAGGGAAAAATAACCCAAGGATGTACATCATAGTGAGCACAATCAAGAAGTCACTACATGGAGTAGGACTAGCCTATTGACGACGAGAGACAACCTTTCCAGAAGCCGAAGACTACCCTGTATATGCATTACAGAAGCAATGAAAACATGCCCAATGTCGGCTATGGAAGTGGTTCTTCATGCCACTATATATGATGGAGGAAAGTGCTGCAAAAACAGTAAGATACATACTTAGTAGAGAGGAAGTCATCAAATAAATATTCTCTTTCTCACTATTTAGTATTCCTGATATTGAATGATGAGAAAAAATGTATTTCACTCAGAATACAGTAAGAAGAAGGAATTGGAACCCAAAAGTATTACCAGCCTTCCAAAGAATGTATTGAATGCTATCCAGGTGGCTCCAAAGCAAGTAGATTGGACTATTTCAGTCAAAAGGAGTGTACGGGCCAGGAAACAAAAGCTTTAAAGTTTGAGAAAAACCAGAAGCATCTTTTAAGTGAGATTCCAGATCTGGGTGCCTAGTTTAATATTGATAGAATATATGAAAGGAAAATGATTGTAATCGTGTTGGAAAGATAATTAAATCACTGAGTTCTTGTGTAATACTGAATAAACTGTAATATTGAGTTGAATAACAGGCATTTGCATGACACAGAGTGGCGCTACTCGTTCGTCTGGACGAATACTAAATGTGGTCGGCAATTACACTGGCATCTAACTCAACAAATATAAACTGGAACTGGCTAGTCTGGAAGAATATGCGGAATGAAGCAGTACCGCTCAGCTAAGAGGATTCAAGAGAACTAGTTCCAGCAAAATACTCTGGTTGGATACAATCGTCAAAATGCGACCGACTGTCCGCTTTAAGGCTGATTTTAACAATTTTAATATTTCTAGTTCTTGAGTTTTAATTATTCATTATCATAAGTAATGTTCACAATATGTCTACTGTTCTAAGGTTAGATGGTATTGGATTTGCAGTAGAACTGCTTAGATATACGATTTTGAGGAGAGCTTTTGTCAATATTTCCGTACAGTTTTGAACTGCATAATAATAAGTAATTATTTCACACATATATATGGACACCGCAAACACTGCATAGCTTCATGAAATGTTAATTAATACTAATTTAAATGACATCGCCACCTCTGGAACCAAGCCATGCGGCACTTGTGCCTTTCGTGTCGATGCGCGGATAACCAACACATCGCAAATGAACATTATGACTTCTCTATGGTAATTGCAAATAAGAAACAGACAGAGATCAAACTAGTGGACAACATTGCGCAGTCACAATTATGTATGTTAATCCAGAACAACGACCATAATGGACTCACATAATCGCTGCGTCCTATTCTAACGTATTTTATTGACCCGAAGGAATCGTAAAATTTACTTAACTAGACACGACGAAGTTCGGTATTACCCGGTTATGAGAAGTAATACCGAATGAGGAGTACTTAATGAAATTGTTAGGTTAGGAAAAGTTATGACAGCGTAAGTCGAGAATGCCATCGATGTACATTTTCAGATTTGAATGTACGACGAGTACATGTAGGTATATTCGAATAATGAACAAATATGTATAGTAGACGAAGCAGTGTTTTAACCTATTATGCGCATAATATTTTATCCACATTTTTTATAATACGTGGTTTTTAAAAAGTCAATGAATTTATTGTACAATATTAATTATAATTCATTAATTAATAGACTTGTATATTAATAGTGGTTGATGATTTTGGTAAATATAAGGTTCGTTCCAACCAACAATTCTGTTATCGTACGTAACTAGTAATTGAACTATTTAATTCGCATGCGTAAGAGAAATTAGTGAAGTTACTATAATCTTTTAACAAACGGTTGGAACGTATTTTGAACTAGTTTAGTAGATGCAAGCGGTGTATCGAATTCTGTGAATATTATAACCTTAAAAAAACTACCAGCTGCATTTTTGCTGTCAACGTATCTAACTTTCCATCTATTTTCCTTGTTTTTTTCGGAAATATTAGTATTAATGATCTCTGACACTTCTTTTCCATAACGCCTTTTAGTTTAATTGAACTGACCATTTCTCTATATTTCTTGTACCAATCGATTAATATTTTTGCATAATTTCCTACTTGTAAAAAAAAATAATATTCATTAAAATTAACAAGGTACAAAAAATATAAGTATTACCTTCTGGCGTTGCGGGTTCCATTCTTCCTTTCTTTTTTTTACATCAACAATCAACAACTACACGAAGAAACAGTCATAGATAAGAAGCACTGTTTTCAAAACAGTTCAAAAACTAAAAACACGCTTCTATAACATATTTACACTTTTCATAAAAAACAAATTTGAAAAATTAAAACAAAAATGTTACCATTACGCACGTTTTCTAATTTCAGAACTTTCGGTACTCGCTATCCATCAAGAATCGTTTGAACAGTAATTTTACTCGTCTGCAAACGAGTTGGAACAGAAAACTGATAGTAATTTAATTTACAATCTGGATTAAGAGCCACAGGGCCCTGTCCATTTAATCCACAAGAAGTTCTCCTAAGAATTCCAGACCATCAAGACGACGTAAATGCCCAAGCTGCTATCCTAAATGAGAGCCTAATTGATCTGCTTCAAGATCTACGTGGATCAAATAAGGAAAAGGTCACTAAAACACGTGGCAGGAAAATAGAGCCCGGTAAACAGCTCAAGGTTGATGCACCTCAATCAAACCTATCTTCAGATGAACCAGTCGCTGGCCCTTCAGGAACCCAGAGAGAGATTCTTTCTAGTAGCGACGATGATAGTGACGACGAACCCGTTGCAAGTTTAGTTGCAGTTCCTAAAAAAATGCCAATAAGAAAGCAAGCAAAAAGGGTTGTTAGAGCTATAGATGACGTCTGCGCAATTTGCTCTAGAAAGTGGAATAATTACAGAGGTCCTGATTGGGTAGTTGCAGTAAATGCAAAAAATGGATTTGTGGCTTTCGCAATGAGACGAGCACGGACCCATTTTTTGTTTGTTCCCTCTGTACAAACGAAGATTTTGACAGTGATCTCTTTAAAAGATGCTAATTTTTCTCTGTAAAAGGAATGTTTTGATTTTTTCTTTGTTTTTTTTTTGAGAAACCTGTAGAGAATTTATGTTTATTTCACTCTCAGAATTTGTTTTGAGTTGTTTTTTAAATCTTGTTAATAAATAAATGTATTATCAAAAAAATGCATTATAACTTCAATAACTTCCGAAATATAAGACCAAACTCAACGCTGCCCCCATAATTCACCATTTTTGATGCCAATGAAGGCTTAATGCAGCCTCTACATTGGCGCAAATTTGATTTGCAGGTACTGCCATAGTAACCCCAAAATTCTGCCTACTTTATCACCCCACAAAAATTTTTTTTCTCCATCATGCGTGGATGAAAACCAACCATATTTGGTTGATCTACTGCCAATTGGGCACAAGGCACGATGAAATTTCTAAAAGTTTGATTATGCAATCGGTTTCTGACTTGAGTACCAAAATAGGTCAAAACCTGCCAAAGTAACCCCGTTTTACGGTACGATACTGTGCCATTGTTAACGGATTAGCAACTACCTGCTGTGGGCTTTGGTCTTGAATCAATCGTGTTGGCACAAGTCAAAGCGAAATATCTTGAAATAAAATATAACTGCAGAAACAATTCGTTACCGGTTCCTAGAGGAAATGCCTCTTGTACAGTCTAGCAAAAGAACCATTATCAACTGGATACATAAAGTAGCTTTTAACTTTAAACAAACTAATAATAGAATTTTTCTTATGAAGATAGATAAATTAAATAGAGATAATGAAAAAAATTGCGTAATTGCGAGAAACACGACTTGAAAAAGATTCAAAATTTTAAATTTCTCTAAGAAAGACACTTTTATAACAATATTATCGTTCTTTAAAATGTCAATAGACAACATCTTTGTAATTCATCAAATTTTAATTTTAGCTCAAAAAATGCAAGCAGCCATGCACGTTCAAAGTAGTTATATTCAATTATCTTGTTCTCCACAATAAGCGTTCCAATTATCGCATTTCCAAGAATAACAGTTCGTGCATTTACATTTTCAGGAGACTGTTAATTATATCGTCAAAACACGTGAAGATTTTTTGGCGTTCCAGTACCTACCCACCTGTTTATTAGCAAAAGCATCATATGTATAGCACGAGGAATGTTACTTGAAATTAATATTCACTTTTTTAATCGACCTGAATCTTTTGAGGCACATTCGTTACAATTAAGTCTCCATCTAATCCACTTAGCCTAGAATAGTTTTGGAAAAATATAAAGAACGATGGACCTACAAAATAAAGGTTATCCAGAATCACCTTTACTGTATGCGCATTTCCCAATTAATCACCCTGTATAATCAAATATAAGAGATGTAGATTGTAGTAGAGATACGAAAGACATTTGATTAGCTTTATACATGCTTGCAGAGTAGAGTAGAGAAAAAATTTTGAAGTGTACAAGGTAACTAGTGTTAAAGACTTCAATTTCAACAGTTTTCTTTGATAAGTATTACTCAAGAATTAATCGTATACTTAAATATTTTAGGTAGAAAAAAATATTGCGAAATATACTAGTTTATTAATTTAGTTCCTCCGATTTAATAAGAAAAACAAATATGACACCTGAAATGATCGATTCGAAGCATTATCATTAAGCCAAGTAAAAACTAATGAGGTCATTTTGAAATTAATAAAATAATTGGAACAAGGACTCCAAATTTGATTTGCTAATCACTCATTGTTACAAGATCATTTTTTCATTGTATCGTCCTATCCAATCAAATCCTTTTCGATAGTAATTTAGTTTGGTTATTGTATTTTAATTTCTTCTTCGACTTGTACATCTGCTCGACAATCGTAATTGACTTTCTCTCTATTCATTATTCCTTTGAGTACCAGCCACGGTACTAACAATATTTTGTCATTAACATAAAACATTTTGTCTTTCCCACTTATCCTTTTATAACGATTTATTGTTGCTTAATATGTTTAGATGCGCATATCGAGGGCGGGTATACGATAAACAATCCAGAAGTCCATTCAGTCGTCAAATGATGCAGTTATTTGAATGTAAAGGAACAAAACCTACTTAATCTGAGAAATAATTGGCTGCTTTTAACGGAGGTTACAATAAATATCGAAATTACCTCTGACTCATTTCTTAATATTCTAATGATCTGAATAGCAATAAGTATGTGAAATTTTACAACTTCTAACCGAAAACTATTTTCATTAGTCTATTGCCAAGCTGCACTGAAGGCACTGAATTCCAAAGAGGTCAATTCTAAGGTAAACATGGGATTGCTTTGATCGCTTTTTCACTGAGTCTATAAAACTAGTTCAGAGGTGTGAGTATTCTGATAAGGAAGATAACATTCTTGTGGATCGAATAGTACTGGGAACAAACTATCCAAAGTTGCAGGAAAAACTATTAAATATTTCAGAATTAACAATGTCTGTCGCAACAGAACTATACAGAAAAAGTGAAGCCACAAAAAAACAGTTGGAAATGGTGAGGAGTGGAGAGGAAGTTGGTGTGAAAGCAGTGAGGGCAAGAAAATATAGCTATAAAGGTAGTGAGAATGGAAAAGAAAAAGATGTTCACTATAGAATGAGAGATAGAAAGTTCAAGTCCATAAGTACAATGCTCAGCTTTGCTAATTGTCCTGCTTATGGAAAAAGTTGGTTCAAGTGTAGCAAGTAAAATCATTTTAATACTACACCTAATAGAGTGGAGAGTGAAGAATATTCGGAAAGTTACCACAAAAGATGAATCAAAGGTGAAGAAAGTGAAGATACATTATTTATACATTGTTTGGACTAAATTGGTGAGATGAGAACAAATATCAGCAAAGTTTGGTATAAAGAATTGAAGGTGAATAAAAAATATGTATAGTCAAAGTCATTGGATAGAATAATATCTCTTTGTACAGAAAATATTTGTCATGACGGCACGTGGATTATAAACATATTACAAAAACGGAAAATGCTATACAACCTAACGGTATTCAAACTTTTGGAAAAATCCCCTACAAAATTGCTGAATTTCTCAAATTAGCGAATCCCAAATAATACACAATGCACTGTTTACGCAAGATCTCAGCCACTTTACTTGATGAAAGTGATGATAGTATAACCAACTTGAAGAAACACGGAGGATGGAAATCAACCAATATAGTAGTGGATACGTGAAAAATTCTCATAGCTTCACAGATTGAAACGGGTCGAAACGAAAAAACTAGTACAATTACTAATTCCAATTTCAACACCTCCACCGTTAATATTCCTAATAATAGTAGTTGTAGAATCACTAGGTGGTTGCGCATCATTGCTGGTCTGAGACCAGATGACATTAGTGAATATGTCGAATGTCATGAGTCAAAACTGTCATTCTTAAGGCAGGTGTCTAAAATATAGAATGTGAAAACTAAAGATAGCTAAATACATAAAAGTTATAATCTTCATATGGCGCAGTCAGTCATGAGCGACAGCCGGGGAATTCAGCAGGGGAATTGGAGATTATGGAGAGCACGTTTTGAGAATTACCCAATTGCATCTGAAGGGCACAAAAAGGACGAAGCAACGCAGTGTGCACAACTCCTCCACTACATCGGAGAAGATGGTTTCAAAATATATACCACATTTCAATTTGCGGACGGTGAAAAGAACAAATTGGACAATTTGATCAGAAAATTCGAAGATCATTTCTAAGGTAAAGAAAACATCTTCGATGAAAGATACAAATTTTTCACGTACCGACAAGAGCTAGACCAAAACCTAGATAATTCCATAATTGAGCTAAAAAAGAAGGCTACCAAATGCAAACTAGGGAACCTCCAAGACAGCCTAATAGTCACAATGTTGATATGTGGTGTGAATAACAGCTCAATTAGGGAGAAACTACTTCAAGTGGAAGATTTAACATTACAGATAGCAATAGAGATAAGCCATGTGAACTGGAGAGAGCAAACATCATTGAGAAAGTGCAAAAACCTACTGATTGGGTCAATGCCCTTGTTCTTGTGCGCAAGGCAGATAAATTACGAATATGCCTTGATCCTATGGATCTAAATAAGGCAATCAAAAGAGAACATTGTCACATACCAACTTTAGAGGAAATCACTGAAAAATTGAGTGGGGCTACAGTATTTACCACATTAGATGCTACCCAGGGTTTTTATTCTATATTGTTAGATGAGGCTAGTGCTGATTTATGCACATTCGGAACACCTGTTGGCAGATATAGATTTCTCAGACTACCATATCGAATCAAATCGGCAAGTGAAGTTTTTCAATCTCGTTTTAAAGAAATATTTAACATACAGGGAGTAGATGTTTACATAGATGATTTACTAATTTGGGAAAAGGACATAATTGAGCATGACCAACGTCTGAATAGAGTTCTAGAAATTGCAAAAAAGGCTAATGTTCGCTTTAATAAACGAAAATGTAAATTCAGTCTACATAAAATCAATTATGGGACACACTATATCAGGAAATGGTATTAGTCCCGAAGATTCAAAATTACGTGCAATTACTGAAATGCCACGACCAAAATCGAAACAAGATGCACAAAGGCTTCTAGGAATGATAACATATGTCAGCAAATTCATAAATAATTTTTCAGACAAAACCTCACCGTTGCGCAACTTACTAAAAAAGGACGTAGAATTTCAATGGAATGCAGAGCCTTTGAAAAATACACATTCACTAATTAGCAAGCCTGTATTACAATTTTTTGACGTACATAGTTAAACAGTAGTATCTGTAGATGCTAGCAAAGACGGTTTAGGGGCAGTACTTCTACAAAACGAGCTACCTTGTGCTTATGCTTCCAGGTCAATGTCTGAAACTGAGATAAGGAATGCTCAAATTGAAAAAGAACTACTCGCGATTACATTTGGTCTAAATAAATACTATCAATACATTTATGGAAAAAAAAGTAGTGGTAGAGACAGATCATCAGTCACTTATCTCAATTTTCAAAAAACCTCTGAATAAATGTCCCGATCGACTTCAAAGAATGTTGCTACAAATACAAAAATTCGATGTAGAATTGAGATTTGAACCAGGCAAAGATCTGATAATTGCAGATGCGTTAAGTAGGGCTTATTTAAATGAACAATGCAACAATAATCTATAGCAGGAGATAGAAATGCATGTTTGTTTCATTCAATCTCAAATCACTGTCACAGAAACAAAATTAAATGAATTGAAAAAAAAGACAAAAAATGATAATGAATTACAACTACTAAAAAAAAGAAAATTGGAAGGATGGCCCAAAACCATGAAAAATGTACCAGAAAAAATTCAAATTTACAAAAAATTCAGTAGTGAACTCAGAGTTCAGGATAATTTAATTTGAAAAAGTCAGTCAATAGTAATCCCGCAAGAAATGCGCAAAGAGTTCACGATAACCACATGGGTGCAAGTAAGTGCATCAAACTGGCACAATCATCTATTTTTTGGCCAACCATACAAAATGACATTCGACAAAAAATTTCATAAAAGAAAACCACTAGCAGTTAATACAAAGGTTTACGTACAAATACAACCAAAATCAAACTGGACATCTGGTAAAATTGTAGAAAAAGTTAGGGATATAATGTATAAAGTTGAATGTGAGAATGGATCCGTGCTACTAAGAAATAGAAAATTCATAAAACTCGTTTCTGTTAATGAACAAACAGTTCAAATTAAAAATACTAGACCAGTAGAAACAGAGGATAAAAGAATAAGCTATTTCTTAGAACTGGAACCAGGAGATAATAATGTAACTAACCAAATAGAAATGCAAAATAATGTAACAGTAAAAACAAGGGATAATAGTGACAGTGAAGGAAGTGCAGTTAAAGACAACGAAGAAGAAAGTGAAAATAGTGAAAGTGAGGGTAATTGGGAGGACTAGAACGAAACTCTAAAAACCAATTACAGTGATAACACTAACACAAATGCCCTGAAGCATGATTATAATGTTAATGATTCTTCTTTAGATGTAAGTCTTAACTCAAAAACAGATTCTGAGCAATCATTCCTTAATAAGGAGAAAACGACAACATCAGGTTGAGAAATAAAAAAGACTCAGAAACTGAATTTGTAGCTTATCATAAAAAGGGGGATGTAGGATCACTGGTCCGAGACCAGTTGTCATTAGTAAAGATGTCGAATGTCATGAGTCAAAACTGTCAGTATCAAGACAGGTGTCTAAAATATAGGATGTGAAAACTAAAGATGTTTTAAATATCTAATTAAAATTACTAAATGCATAAAAAATATAATCTTTATATGTCATAATTGTGTAAATGATATTCATAAGTAATGTATGCATAAGTGACTGTTATTGTTATTGCCTATATAGAGTTCATACGTTATTATCTTTTTAGCATGAAAAAGGGCTACAGAAAAAATATTGTACGTAACATGATCCAAAAGTGATTTTACATGGTTATTTTTAGCAGTAGAAGCCAACGATACATTTTGAATTAATCTATACCAATGGTTATTATATCATCAATTACAAATAAAAAGGATATTTTTTATTGATTAATTAAAGTTTTCTAATAAAAAAATATATGATAAATATTGTATAATTTTCAAATAATTCGTGGCTCTATTAATTACTATGAAATGATAATTGGACAACATATTAAACAGGAAAAAATTGTTATTTTGTTTGGAAACTTTGCAATAATGCTCGCTCTAGTCTAGAAGAATGTAAACCTGCACGTGCTATTGATTGTATAACGATTTTTGTATCATTTTCACTATATAATCGTCTCCAGCTGACATATAAGCAGAAAACGACAAAAGTATCCACTACGGACTACCGTTTTCACATTTAAAAACGAGTCTATTCCATCGTGGGTGTTTTACTGTATTTTAGAAAGTCTTCTTTATTACGTCCATAAATGTCATATATAAAACTCAAATCTAGATCTGCTAGGAACAAACATGTCTATGTTTTTATATATTAGTGCATTTTCTCTCTGTAATTGCAATTTCATCTGAAAAGTGGGAAAATTAATTGCCTATCATATGTTATGAAGAATTCGTACTATAAAGTCGTGGAAGCAAGTAACAGCTAATGCTTGCGTGCCTCAGTTTCCAAACAGGCTTTCAATGATATAAAATAAACAATTATAATATTGAATTTACTGTTTGGACCCTTACTTTGTGGAATCTACTCATATTACTTTTATGAATGAAACTAACAGTTTCTCATTCATTTCACTATTTAATGAAAAAATTATGAAAATTCTAAGATACTAATTGATAATTATTTCGATATTTTGGGTCTCTTAAGTGTCTTCTAATTTTTAATTCTTCAAGGAAATCTAGTTCTTGTTTCCTATCACAAATATGTAGTACATACTTCTAGTTCTGTGTTAGGTGTTTATGAATGTTTGGTGTCAAGTAGATGTATTGTGTAATGGGATTTATCAGGTTGTTTTAATCTGTATGACACAATGAATACTTATTGTGTCTAATTTCAAAATTTCGACTGGTTTGACCAATATAGACAGCATTACCAGAACTTCTTAATGGGGATATTTTTGTTTTTACATTTAACAATTTTTTATTTACATTGCTTTCTATTTTAAATTAAATTATTGAAAAAAACTAACGTCGAATCAGTTACAGTGCATATGCTGTAGAAGTCAAAAATAATTTTATATTTTTTGCCGGTAAAGGTGTGGACGAATTGCACTAATCAACTGTATTGGCTTATAGAAAGCGTGAAATAAAGTTAACGTTATGGCACTTTTTTAACGCTTTTTCACTTACCATAAACAGCCGTTTTAAGCGCTATAAACTGGTGAAATACAAGGTAATTTAAAGAAAGGGCGTAGAAAAAAAAATGTTTTTTCACAGTGTATTGGTATAAGATTATGGATATACGAAAATAAAATTTCAAGATAGACGTTTTGAGGTATGGAAAATCATAATATTATATTCGTAAAAATTTGATTGTTTATTCAGGACGGGGCTCATGCACATTACACCTTTGGAGTACGAAACTTTTGAAACACCCTGTTTCCTGAGCGCAGGATTGGTCGTGATAGTTCATTTTCTTGCCGACCACCCAGTCCAGAGCCCCTGGAATTCAATAAATGGGGCACAATGAAAGAAATAGTTTACAGAAACTAGAAACTCCATAAATAATCGAGCCCAACTTTGGCAAGACACCATGGCAACAATTCTTGACGGCAATAGAACGTTTCCCATTCTTCGATTCTACTCTACTGCTGGTTTTTCAAGATCATAAGTACGTATTCTGGAGCATCAAGTAGGGAGCATGAAACAGAGAACAAAGCCACGGCGATGCCAAATTTCTTGGCCAATCATAAAACCATTTTTTGATAGACACAATGCGCGTATTTGAATCTGTCATGTGAATTGTTATCGGTTAATTTGAAATTTGAAATCATTTAAAAATACAATTATATTATAATAAAAAATAACAACCCAGTGTTGAAGTGATTTATAATAAAATTATACCATAATATACCGATTGTCGAACACCTTAAATAATGTCTTCTAACAAACAAAAATCTTATTTTATTGAATATTATATATGAACTGAACGCTTTACCACAACATGGAGTATAAAAAAGTGAAGTTAATGGTCCTCAACGTCAAATAAATTCATTAAAATGTCAAATTATTCACTATTTCCTGGCTGATCCCTTCAATTTACCCAGTAGAAGCCTTTTATTAACGTTCGATTGAATGACGTTCAAGAATACCATTTAGCCATTCTCCATAGAACCACGCCTCCTTTCTCTTGGTTGCTCTACTCACCGGTTTTCAAGAATTGGGTCCCTGGACAGCAAGTCACATTTTCCATACCTCAAATTCCCTATCTTCAAATTTCCACGTTCGTTTATCCAAAATCAATTTAGAGTAACAAAAAAAAAGCATCTTGTGTTGAATCTGATGGAGACAACTAATCTCTTCACATAAACAGTACAACCAAAAGTACAAAAAGCCTAGAAGCTGAGGTCCCATGGACATCTAACACATCAACTGTCTAGATTCGATCCTCTACTAAATGGGCCTGTAATTTCAATAGTTTTAAATATATCTCAGAAATTGAACTGAAGACTTCTTTTAGATATAGCTATGCTAGTTTATTTGTATATACCTATATATACTGTTGAAACACTGTTTTGGGGACCAAAACCTTTTTGCGGTATCAGCATCAATGTAATATTAGAAGAAATAGGTTACACCGATAAAAGAGGAAATTGGATTATTGGAAAGATCTAGTAGAGCTAATAGAATCAAAGATCAAAAGAATACCCTACCCAGAGAGAGACTGTGCTTAAAGTTTTGACAGATCAGTCTCCTGAAAAGACAACTCAAGAAGCTCAAACTGGAGGAACAAGGAAAATATAGATTCTGTGGAATGAAAAAAGAAACCTCCACACATATCAATTAATTCCACTTCAATATATTTGTATTTTAAATTTGTATTCTGATTATAACTTTATTAACCCGGGATCGGTCGCGCTGTTAAAAAAAATCTAACAAATTATAAATTAACTACAGAAATTTGTTTTAGTTTATGAGATAATTCGCTGTCGCTCTAGAAGTGCCTCAGGGGTTTCCCCACCTTCCCTTCGAACCAGTTTGGTGGGTGGGGGGAGCTCCAATATCACAGAAATCGGTAATTGTTTTGTGCATTTGTTAGAAAAAATCTCACGACGCGACCTTTAGCGCTGATTTTGTAAAAATATTGTGCATTTCCAAGGTTTTTGTAATAAAAGTGTGACAAGACAAGAATATTAGGTAAGGATATTATAAAAGTGAAAATTTTATATTCAAATATATACAAAATAAAAATTTTATAATATAAGGCAAAAATAATATTTGTAATTGTGAATAAATAGCATTTTTTTCTTTTCAGTTATAATGAATAAAAAAACAGAAGAGTTGTGGTTGAAATGGTACGAAGAGGCACCCTCAGACCCGGAGGTTGGATCAGATGACTCAGAAATAAGTAACGCACCTTCTGAACATAGCGAGCATCGTACCGACACCGAACAATCTAGTGATGAGGAGTTAGCTAATGAAGATCAGCTACCTGTACCATCTGCTTCAATTGTAGCATGTTTTTTGGGTTTTGGTTAAAACAATTTTTTCGAAGGGTAAAAGCAAGGCACATAACATTATCACCAAACTACCAGGCGTAAAAGGGGATGTTCGAAACGCCAAAGAAATTATAGACTGCTGGCAATTGTTTTTCCCCCTAGATGTTTCGGGCAGTATTGTACACTATACGAATCAAAAGCTGGACCAAATAAGGTCCCCGAGACTGTTTGGCCACCGATTTAGAGGAAATTATGGCTTTCCTAGAACTTCTTCATTTGGCTGGGATCAAAAAAGGTCAACACCTGAACACTCATGACCTTTAGGCGCAAGAGGGTACCGCTTCTGGCTACTTCATTGCTACCATGTCTGAAAGGCGTTTTCATATACTGGTAAGAGCACTCCGATTCGATTATTTTCGTGACCGCAATGAAAGATCAAAACTAGATAATCTCTCTCCTATTCGCAAATTTTTTTCCAAATTTGTGGAAACATGTTACACTAGCTATACTCCTTTTTAAATTTTAAAAATGTTAGAAAAAATCTATACGCGCGACCTCTTACTAGGGCTTCACACGGGAGCGAGATTTTTCTCGTCTCGTCTCGTTCTCGTCTTGAAAAAGCGAGACATTTTTGAAAATAATATGGGCGATACCGAGACCACATACAGCGCAACCCGAGAGTCTCGTTAAATTTTTTTATGATGTTTTTATTAAAAAATTAGAAAAGGTCTACATATAGAACAATACATTTTACAATATATAAAATCTGTAAAATATTTATTTGTAAATTTAAAGTGGTCAGTCTTTTTTTTTTCTATGTGGAATAAAATGATAAAACAGGTCGGTTTTACCAAAATTAGATCGACACCTCCTATATCGCCTCAAATACAATATGGTCGTAAAATTCAGCAGAATGGTTAAGGATTCATTATTATGATAAGCCTTTAAATTGAATCTTTTAGAAGCTCTTGAGATAAATAAAAACAAATATTCAGGCAATCTTCTTAACGACCAAATAGATATCAGCCATTCCCCCTTATTAAACTCATTTACCTAGAAGATAGGTCAGGAGTGATTGTTGTGAATGAATTTCCAGGTTAACTTATTCAATACTTTTGTCAATATTCTTAAAATTCCGTATTTATGCACTGTATAAATTAAAAATTCTTCATTATACCTTCACTCGTTTGCTTCAATTTTTGGACTTTTTTTGTGGGGGGAACTGGCTTGGAAATAAATCATTCAGCCACAGATTTTTTTTCTTTTTTTTTTAATTTTTAATTTTTTTTTATTCTAAGCTACGATCAGATGTTACTTATATCTACATTTCGACTTCATTACAGATCAAGTTTCGTTTGTCTACACATTTTTGGACTTCGGTTACATCAAAATGTCAACGAGTGTGATTGTTATAAATATAGTTTTAAAAAAATATTTATGGATTTTATTATCAATATTTAGAATTAAGCGAGACGAGACGAGACACCGGTAACAAGACGAGACCGAGACTTAAACGAGACTAGACAATCGGTAACGAGACGAGACTTGAACGAGACTCAATTTCTTCGGAATTGACGAGATCGAGACGAGATTTTTGATACTCTCGTCCACTCTCGTCTCGTGTGAAGCCCTACCTCTCACTTAACTGAGAAGGGCGCTACCGATCCCGGGTTGAGGTTATACTTGATATTATTAAATTAAATATTTTTATTTTTGTTTGTATTGTATTTACATTTATATCGAAACAGGTGAATCCACACTGGAGCCTTGGGGTTTTTCATTTACCAACCATTAAGCACTATTACATACTTTGTAATATTTTGTATGAATAAATTATTATTATATACTTGGGGAGTGCAAAGCAATACCAACCCCTATGAAATAACACCTAGAAACTGACCTAGAATTCCTGCAAATATTAAAACTAAAGGAACCATTAGTTTCTGAGGAACTGAGTAGAAAAAGGGGCATCATATAGATGCAGATAGCTGAGAAAAAGAAATTATAAAATGAATTTTTCTTTTTCATGGGATTCTGGTTATGACGGAAATAATAGATGTTGATAGTAACAAAAATTAAACCCAACGAAGTTTCGCACGAAAGTAATAAATAACGGGTAATTACGATCATTGCAAATACTGTACTTGGACGTTATTAAAAATGGCCAATGGAGTACGTAAAGATTTTGATTTGAACCAAGTGGTTAAACATATATTTTAGTGCTGTCATAAAATGTTCAATTAATTTTATATAGACGTGAAAATTAACGACTGTTGATGAAGTTGTTTTCTCTATTAAATATTAAAACGCACTATGGAAATTACATGATAAAACGTTGTATTAGTACGTACACACCAAGCTAACTGGTTGATTGAGTTGCAAATTTAGTCGTGTCATTTGAAAAAAAAAGTCAATATATCATACTAATAAGTGGAATTTACTAATTTCAAGAACCTTGAAGTATATAAAACATTTATATGGATAACATTATACATTATTGTTGTGTGTTACACCATTGTTAATATTTTCGATAAGTATTTTGCTTGTTCACTGAGAAACACCATTGCATTTAGCCAAACACAAGTAAATTGCCCACCAATAATACTTTGATAGGTAGAGGGGTCAATACAGAATGCCAGCAGTAATGAGGTCGGACTCGACCACAACGTTCGAGTCAGGGGATGAGTACATTTTATTTCCACTTCCGTTTATATTATATTTAAGGAATAATATAAACAATTTCAAAACACTGTTGTAAGCGTTAGAATAATATATTTTTATTCTTCGATATCTATTGGTAACACGCTTTACTAAATACGACAATTTTACAGGAAACTGTAATAATTCTTTAATAATATAAATTACCTCATCTACAATTTCTTCAGATAATAAGAATCCTTACAATTTTTAGTAAAATTCCGTTAATACGAGAAAAAAATTATATAGTCAATTAGAATTCAACATTACTCAAACATAATACAATAATCAATATATACAGGATGTATCAGAATTAAGGTAACTTGGTGTTTTGGCAGATTTAACAAATAATAATCTGGATAATACACATGTTTTATATACCGTAAAACGTGGTGAATAGGATCAGTTTTCAATTTCGAGTGCTCATATCTCCGTTAAATATGAAGATATGTTTTTTCTTTAAAAGTGAAAATATGAGTTAGTGGTAGTACTATATGGTTTTGGAATTGAATATTTTATAGAGTGAACCATGTTCCATATATATATTTTTTTTGTCTGATCCTATTCACCACACGGGCGTGGAGAATAGGAATAGAACCCCAAATTTCCTTAAAAAAATACAAAACATTTATTTACTACTCAGTACAAGCTTAAATTTATAAATTCAACCAACCATTCAACTTGGATTATTTGATAAAAGTTACAACATAAAGTTATAAAATAAAATAAAAGAATTATCTTTAAGTAGCAAAGACTAAGTAAACAAGAATTAAGAATTAAAAAGTTTTAAAATTTACTGCATACTTCAGGTACCCCCTCAAGTACTTTTCCGGTTCTTCCAATTTTCCCACCACCTGGTCGAACGAAAATTCTGTCAATTCTTTGTTGGCAGGAAACTGATAAATGTACCCACAGTTATTTTTAGTTTCCTTCTGTCTCAAGAAATTGCCTACAAATTCGTCATTGACGATACGTTGTACTTGACAGACAAAAAATTTAACAGTCTTGCTTGAACCAGCTTTTTTTGTTTCTGTTGGAAATCCTACTAACAACCATTGATTCAGTTTTATCTCATTTTCGTCGATTGGAGAAACATTAATAAAAGTTTTGCCAAATTTGTGAAGAGTTGTTGTAGCATCAGTTGCTTCTGGCATATCTTCTCCATCCGTATTATTTGAGTTTTCAGACCATTCATTCTCATCCTCAGATGCACTTAAATCAGGAACTTGTTCTTCGCCTGAATATCCATCGTCAGTTTCTGAATCCTCGCTGCCCTGCACACTTTTCCTGCTTCCACTGCAATTTTCTTTCCAGATTTTTTTTCTTGATCTGCTTATCTCCACATCTCATTTCTTTCAGAAGAGCACAACAGGAGTTTTCTGCATTGGTTCCAATTTCTTCATCTTCGGTAATTTCCTTAGCAATCATGTCTAATACCTTATTTCTATTTTAAGGAATGAGTCCAGCTTTACAGAATCCTGCTCAAACATTTTTAGAAGAATGAATATCAATTTCTTTTATTAATTTTGCCAAGAGCCTGGGAAACACACTTTTTGGAATACACGCTTCCTTCACGCCTGGACCCCGTTTCCACTATAGTAGAATTTTACGCCAAGCTGCCTTTAGTGGTCTGAAGAATGCAAGATCCAAGGGTTGTGTTAGGTGCGTAGAGTTTCCTGGCAAAAAAACAAATCTAATATTTTGTTCATTACAAAGGGACACCACTTCTGAGGATAAGTGAGACGATAAATTCTCTCCTATTAAAACTTTCACACCATCCAATTTTGACGAGTAGGGAACAGCAATTGTTTCGACCAAATCTGTGAAAGTTCTATTGTCAAACCAGCCACTATTAGTGGCATTAAATCGGGACCCTTTGGGTCCACCTTCGACCCACGTAGCATATACATGTTTAGCTTCACAAACCACGTAGCAGGGTAACATTTCACCATTACCAGCAACTGCAAACATAAGTGATACAACTGCTTTGGTCTGATTTATTATCCTCTCGGGGTACTTGCAACCTCTTTTTGTTATGATTTTGCTCATACCTGGATCATTGCTCAAATTGGTCTCATCATAACTAACTATATGAGATGCAGGAATATCTTTCAAAGTTTCTTCGATATTATCAAAATACTCGTTAATTATATTAGGTGACACTCGAGCTCTTGAACGTTTGATACTTTGACAAAGTCGTACAGCTAAATTTATGTCGTCTCATGAAAACAGTAGCAAATTCCTTGCCAGGTAGATTATCTTTGAATTTCAACACGGTTTTGCCTTGTCTGTCTAAATATCCCTTCATTATAAATCTTAAGCCGTACAAGTCCAACGGATATCCCCTTTCTGCACATACCTGTAGTTTTTCCACCAATATTGATTCTTCATTTTGACTCAGAACAGTCTGCTCACCTTGCTTTTTGACGATTTTTTATTCGACTTTGCAACACTGTATATAGTATTTTGTACTCGGACGCAGCTTTTCTGATACTCATTCCACCACACACTGCATCCTTCGCTTTCGTCGTCGTATTTTCGGTACCGCTTTCCATGCGGATCGGGCTTATAGACACGCAGCATGTGATCCTTTTCACCCCACCTATCTCGACAACAGATGTTTTGTTTATTGACAGGGCTGTAAAAAAAACTTACTATTTTTATGTTCTGTTAATAAAATTGCTTATACTACTCGATATCGATAACTTATCACCTTTTTTTCGATTTGGAAACTTCACAACCTTTCAACTTTGACAACGATTTAGTCGCCAAATTTGGTCTTGTAGGTTAGGAACTCTCATATCCGGTGTTGCCGGATTTCAGGAAGTATAATCATGCAGAAATGATTTTCGATGTCTATTAGCAAAGTTTAGTTGAAATCCGAGATAATAGCTCATGTTTGTAGTTTCATCATATTTTTGAAGCTTGCTTCTTATTGCACGACATAGGACTTTTGGGAAGGCTAGTGAACTCGTGAAACATGTGATGTTACGAAAAAGCGTTCGTCACGCGATAACTCATTCAAACGACTGTGCGCAATCTCTCTTGCCGCACTGAGCTCGCACACCTATAGGTGTGAAAAATGGTCAAAAATTGTCAAAATTTTGAAAAAATGGTTAATAATTCCCAAATATGTTAAAATTTTTGAAAAATTGTCAAAAAATTTTAAATATGGTCAAAAATTGTCAAAAATTTGGAAAAATCAAAAATTGTCAAAAACTGTCAAAATTCTGAAAATATGGTTAATAATTGCCAAATATTTCCAGAAATTGTCAAAATTTTGGAAAAATGGTCAATAATTGTCAAAATTTTGAAAAAATGGTCAATAACTATTAAAAATTGTCAAAATTTTTGAAAAATGGTCGAGATTTTCGAAAAATTGTCAAAAATGGTCAATAATTGTCAAAAATACTCAAAAATGGTCAATAATTGTTAAAATTTGGAAAAATGGTATAAAATGGTCAAAATTTTTGAAAAATTGTCAAAAATGATCAATAATTGTCAAAACTGTCAAAATTGGTCGATAATTGTCTAAAATGGGCAATAATTGTTAAAATTTGAAAAAATTGTTAAAAATGGTCAAAATTTTGAAAAAATGTTCAATAATTGCCAAATATGTTAAATTTTTGAAAAATTGTCAAAAATGATGAATAATTGTCAAAGACGGTCAATAATTGTCAAAATTCGTCAAAAGTGGTCAAAAATGGTCAAAGATTGTCAGAATTTTTGAAAAATGGTAAAAAATTCACGAAAAATGGTCATTCTTTGTGCATAAGAAGCAAGCTTCTGTCGGCGGACCGACGACCGCTATTGATTTAATGGAATGATTAATTATATATTAATTTCTGGTAAGATGGATTGTTTATAATAAAATAAATAATCGGTTATTAAACATGAAAAGGTAGTTTATTAAGTAACAGTAGAGTCAGCTATACATCCCTCAAACAATATTTATTAGAAAACACGTGAATTATAGGCGAAAATGATGTTTGGATAAAGATATTATATGACAATTATTATCAAGTTAATCATTATAAAACTCAATGAAGATATGGATATTGCATTGAGTTGAAATAAAAAGTGACTTTTAATAAATAAGATTTTTTATAAACGCCTAAACCTTCTCCCGTTACAGTTACAAACTACCGGATACATCGAATTTCTGGATAGATATAAACATTTTATCGTTAGTGTCGGGTTCAGTAATTGAAAACTAATAAACGTTAATCAGTAATTAACGTTTTGCTGTAAGGAATATAATCTCTTAGGGAACATAAAAATAAATCATGTTAACACGACAATTATAGAACTGTTTTTTGATGTACTTTTGTGTTGCGTTGAAAATGTAGTTAAATCCAGTATAATCAGCTTTCGGTGGGGATACAATGAGTGTGTGCTTACAGAAGATAGATTGAAATGTTTTCTGGGAAACGGTCTAAGAATCAATCACTCTTAAAGTCTCATACTATTTAAAATCCGGCGATAAATTAACTTTTTTTGCCCTAGGACGCCACATACTTAGTTTTTAAATACAAGATTACTTTCGGAGTGAAATGTTTATTACAAAATAAAATTCTGAGACCACATTAAAAATGATTACCCCGAATCCCCACTTTCTATTTTATCTATAAATATTTTAATCCCACTACTATATGTAAATATAAAAAGGGCTTCGGAAATAAAAAAGGTACTGGTCAAACAAAGGAAGACAAGCAATGAAAGCTTTTTTCATATTTACACAATCAGATTAAAATATTCATAGATAAGGTGGTTTATCGTGAAAAATACTTTTACTTGGAAAATTAAAATTCGGATATAAATAAGCACAAATAAATAATAGAATAATGAAATAAATTAAAAAGTTATTTTACCAGCCAAACGTTTCAGTTATAAAATAATCATACTATTAGGCATTATCTTTTCGCTTTTCGAAGAAACGAGTTCGATAATATACTGTGCTATTGTTATCAGATCAACGACTACCTGCTGTGGGTTTCATGTTGGCATGAATCAAAACGAAATATCTTGGAACGAAGTATACCTCCGTGGATTGCGGAAGGACGGGGTTTAGACAGCTTCCAGCTGGTCACTTGTACTTAAGGACTTATTTTCAAATAATGTTATTACTTGCTTAACTCAAATACAATATTGTAACAAATTTGAAATAAAATAAAAATTTCTGATTTCCATTCCGCCAAAAGTCGTTTTGTTTATATTTTGTACAAGTTTTAATGGAGCTGTTTATAAAAAAAAAAAAATAAGTTGGTTTTTATTGAAATTGAAATAAGGTTGTGTTGAGATACATTTATTCAGATATCCCGTTGTATATAATTTTAAAACGGTTTTATTTAGCTTACACTCTTTGTTGTTTGGGTCGAATTTAGTAATTGAAGGGGTCGACCGTTATAATGTTAATCACTGTTAGGAACAGAATGGTAGCAAATAATAAATAGGGCAAAAACTGAAACACAACGAAAAAGAAGGCTTGAAAAGCGGGAGAAAAGTATAGAACAAAACGTGCAAAAAAGAATGAAAGTAATGCAAGGCAGCACTATAGACTAGGCAGTTGTGTATTTGGGTTCGGAATCTTTTGAGGAAGGACAAGTTTACGTGGCACTGAGTGAAGTGAAGTCTTTGGAAGGATTATGTATTGAGGAGTTAGATTGCAACACATTGCACATTGCACGGGTTTGCGAAGGGAAAATCATGTATCTCGGCGCTGGACAGGGTAATGGGCTTGGTAAAAAGGGCTAGGGAGGGGAGCTGGAGGAACAAGAAATTGGCCCTACTCGTGTTCTTCGACGTCGGGAACGCGTTGAACAGTGTCAGCAAATGGGCAGTGTTGAGCGCGTTGCTGAGGCTTGGAGTGGGGGAGGGTTTGGTTAACCTGGTGGAGTACTACCTGACGGGACGTGTGATATTAGACACTAGAGGGAGGAGGTACGAGTCGGAGGCTGAAGTGCCCCAGGGCTCGGTTCTTGGACCGACGCTATGGTAGTGTGTGTTTGATGAGGTTTGTGGGATAGTATGTGAAGAGGGATGTGAGATCACGGTGTATGCGGACGATGTGTGTCTGGTATGAACGGCAAATGTAGAGGCGGAGATAGAAAGAAAGGCGGAGAGAATGTGCAGGGGTCGGAGCAGGTCGAGGGGAGTGGGGGTGATGGTGAAGGGAAGGAGAATTCGTATGGAAGAGTCTGTGAAATACCTAGGGGTGTGGTTGGATAGTCAACTGTCCTTCAGAAGACATATGTTAAAGACGGCGGAGAAGGGGAAAGTGAGGGCAGCATGGCTGGGGAGATTGATGTGTAATGTGAAAGGGACGGGAGAGGTAATTGGTTGGACGGTAGAGCAGAGTATGCTGTACGGTGCGGAGGTGTGGAATGGAAGGGCGGGAGTGCTAGGCCACTCCTGCGGGTGCAGAGAGGGAACACTGCTGAGGGTGGTGCAGGTGTAAAGGACAGTGGGTGGACTGGCAGCAGCGGTGCTGGCAAGGACCTACCCATTGGACGTGATGGTTAGAGCCAGGAATAAACGATGGAGGGGTGCGACCAGAGAGGAAGTACAGGAATGAATGGAGGAGGAAATGGAGAGAAGGTGGGAGGAGGGCGCGCTAAAGGGAGCGATTGGGAATAGGAGAGATTGGATGGACCGGAGATTCGGAGAGATGAACTACTTCTTGACACAGGTGTTGACTGGACATGGGTCGAGAGTAGGGCACCTCCATAATATTGGGAAAAGAGAGACTGGAGTATGCGGGAGGTGTGAAGTGGTGGATGATATGGGGCATGTGTTTAGATGCGATAGGAACGAGGAAGTGCTGTAGAAGTTGAAGAGAAAACTAGGGGAGTCGGTGTATTGGGAGAACATGGTGGAGATAATGTTGAGGAGGGAGGGGGAATGGATGGAGGTGAGTGGCGTGGTAGAGAGCATGGTAAGAGGGAGAGAAGGACTCGATATGGCATGAGAGGTAGGAGTGATAGTTAGGGAGAAGACGATGGTGTGAGCGGAGAGTGTGCGAGGGACCGCCGAACGTCTCGAAGTATGCTAGGGTAGTGATTCCGAGGCGGGGGTAACGGCGAGTTTGAGTTGGGTTTGGTTGGTAGGCATCCCCTTGGGGATGAGTCCAACACTATTTGGGTCCTGGACACATTCGAACATGAGTTTCCCTTCTTGTCCCGAAAAAAAAGACCTATAGTTATTTTTTAGCGTTTAGTAAATTATTATCTTTATAATCAGTAGTAATAACCCATGGACATTGATGATTGTTAGAAAAAATTTTATAGCAGATTTCGAAAGCTTGTTTCCTACAAGCAGCAATCTTGAGAAAGTTGTTAAAAAGTTTTTGAGCATTTATCAATGTTCGAGGGTTACACGAATAAAACTTTTTTTGCTAATTGAAGAAAAAAAAAATACAGAGCAAAAGCAATTTATTTGAAGGTACAATTAACAAAAGAATGATTAGAAAAGTTAAATGAAGATCCAGACGTATTAGATTCTGTAACTGATGAAGATGTTCTTCCACTACGCATACTGTTAATAATTTGATTATGATGTTCTTGGTCAATATTCAAGTATGGTTTCTTATTTTTGGATTATTGTGATTATATGAAAATGAAAAACTGGTACTGGAATGATCTTTTAATGTAAAAATGACAACTATATAACTGTCTTATTTGACAACATGAAAATATAAGTGAATGTTACAAACTTAAACAAAACAATACCTGCAGACAACGCTTTACTAAATTCAATACTCCCACTTTTTGTTACAAGTCAATGTCAACATTCACTTTGACAATACATTCAACATTTGACAAAAATGTTGATGTTTCAATTTTGATAATGCCTTTGTCATGATATCGGCTGCCTGGTCATCTGTTTGAACATATTGTAATTCAAAAAATTCATCTTTGAATTTCTCTCGGATAAAATGGTAACGTACGTCAATATGCTTAGTTCTCTTATGAAACTCTGGATTCTTCACAAGTCGTATTGCGCTTTGATTATCCATAAATAAAACTGGTACATCCAATTTAACTTGTCGAAGATCACATAAGAGATTCTTCAACCAGACAAGTTCTTTTATAGCTTGTGACGCTGCCACATAGTCGGATTCTGTTGTGGATAGTGCGACGGATTTTTGTCGTTCTGATCCCCAGCTAATTACACTTCCTCCAAGCATGAAAACGTAACCTGATGTTGATCTTCGTGTTTGCGTGTCTCCAGCGTAGTCGGCATCACTATACCCGCAAAAGTCTAAATTATTTCCGCTTACGAAACGTATTCCTTTGTTCATTGTACCTTTGATATATTTAATAATGTGTTTTACTGCATTCACATGTGCAGTAGCTGGTTTTTCCAAATATCGACTGACACTTCCAACTGCGAAACTAATATCTGGTCTGGTTGCAGCGGCCAGATACATCAAGCTCCCGACTGCCTCTCGATAAGGAAAATCGATTTTTTTATCAGCTTCAAAATCTCCGAGGTTTTGTGAACTAGCTAATGGAGTTGTCACTGTCTTACAATATGTCATATCAAAACGATCAAGAACCTTTCTTGCATATCCTTGTTGATGAACATGAATCGATCCATCCAAAAGCTGATCAATTTCGAGTCCCAAAAAACATTTCAGCTCAAAAATTTTGATCTCAAATTCTCTCTGTATGTGTCTAATGACCGGCTTAATGGCTTCTTGTTCTTCTGCTGCAATCAATCCATCGTCAACGTACATTGCCAAAATTAACATTCCATCTTTTCCGTTGCTAACAAAAACGCATGGATCGGATCCACTCTCTTTGAAACCAAAACTGTTAAGGAAAGAAGTAAGCTTCTTATTCCAACAGCGCGAAGCCTGCTTCAAACCATATAAACTTTTGTATAGTTTAAACACTCGGCCACTGTTGTCATTATATCCAATTGGCTGGCTCATATAAACATTTTCTTCTAAATCGCCATTTAGAAAAGCCGTTTTCACATCAAACTGTTTTAGTGTCATACGCTTTGCCGCAGCCAATGCTAGGATCGCTCTGATTGATGTAAACTTCACCACTGGACTAAATGTTTCCTGGTAATCGATTCCGTACTCTTGTGTAAAGCCTCGTACTACCAATCGTGCCTTATACCGATTAACACTCCCATCCGGATTTTCTTTGACCTTGTAGACCCAGCGATTGTCAATCACTTTTTGATCAACTGGCGCATCGACCAAAATCCAAGTATGATTTTTCATAAGTAAATCGTACTCTTCATCCATTGCTCGCTCCCACTGCTTGTAATCAATCGACTGAATTGCCTGCTCATACGTTCTTGGCTCATCACTGACTGCCAACATTGCAGAATGTTCACCAGTTACCAGATGTGTTAATGTGTTACGATCACGTAGACGCCTATTGACAATATTTCTGCTATCAAGATCGCAGGTCATACCACGATTTTTCTGTTGATCTAGTGACGCACATTCATTTGTGTCCTTATCTTCGTCATTTTCATTTTCTGCACCTTTGTCAATACCATAATTGTCTTCGTTTTCGTTATTTTCATTCTTACTGACTACACTAGCATTTTCTTCAACACAAATATCGAGTGTTCCCATTGAATTTTCTAACAAAAAAACGACTTCTCGTGAGATCTCGATTTTACTAGTTTTCGAATTCCAAACTCGATATCCCTTTGAATTATTGTCATAACCAACAAACATACATTTTTCTGCCTTCGCGTCGAGCTTCTGACGTTTTTCTTTTGGAATGTGAATAAATACTTCCGAACCAAAAATCCGTAAATGGTCTAGCTTCGCCTCCTTGTTATGCCATAATTCATACGGTGATTTGTTGTCAACTGTGCTTGTTCCAGTTTGATTTAGCACATGAACTGCTGTATTTACTGCTTCCGCCCAGAATTTCCTATCAATCTTCTTTGCCTCAAGCATTGTCCTTGCTGATTCAACGATAGTTCGTATTTCCCTTTCTGCACAACCATTCTGCTCTGGTGTATATGGCACAGTTCGTTGATGATGAATTCCAGCTGCTTCAAAGAAAACTTTCAGCTTTTCATTGACAAACTCTGTGCCGTTGTCAGATCTGATATTGCGAACACTGTGACCATGCTTCTTCTGAATCAGTTTAACACATTTTTCGATAATACTCGCTACTTCTGATTTTTGTTTCATGAAGTATACGAAACGAAAATGAGAATAATCATCTTTGAGCAACAAAAAATATCTGGATCCACCAATTGAATTCGTCTGAAACGGACCACACACGTCAGTATGAATGATTTCGCCACACATCTTTGACTTTTCTTCGCGACTCTTGAAACTGCTTCGATGATGCTTTCCATAGACACAAGCTTCACATGCAAATTCCTCATCAATGAAATCTATACCCCGACTTAGTAGAAACTTCTTCACATGTGTCGAATTCTGATGTCCTAGACGTTCGTGCCATGAACGAAGTGTAGCGTTTTTGATTGCTACACTCGCTGTAGTTTCAATCTTTGATGGTTGTATTGTTCTGAACAACATTTGGAACAAACCTTTTCTGCGAACTCCCACTGCAACAATGTTTCCATCTTTCAGCAATTTGCAACCTTCGTTGTTCATGTTCAATTGATGCCCGCGATCTAACACCTTTCCCGATGAAAACAAATTTTTCTTAAGTTCCGGCACGAACAAGACTCCCATGACTCGTTTGCGAATCCATTCATCTCCATTAAAAGCAAAAATGTTGATATCGCCTTTGCCCAGAGCCATGATCTTGTCACCATTACCAACTGTAATTGGTTCAGCTATTTCCGTATAGTTTTCGAACCATTCTCGGCGATGACTCATGTGATCAGTTGCACCTGAGTCCAAAATCCAAGTATCTTAGTCTCTATTTGTTGTTTTGTAACAAATAAAAGCATCATTTGAATTTTCTTCTTTTCTCCCGTTGAAGTTAGTCTTCTTTTCCGAGCATTCCCTTTTCCAGTGGCCCTTTCTCCCACATTTGAAGCATTTGCCTTTCGGTTTGTCATTTTTATCTGTCGCTTTGTTATTATTCCATGAATTTCCTTTCTTGTAATTATTGATTTGTTTCTTCGAGAAGATTCTCTTAGCCATTAGCACCTCTACTTCTTCAACTTGACCCTGCGACTTCAAACGAAGTTCTTCTGCCATCAAACGAGCCCGCAAATTTGCCAAAGTTTGACTATCTGCGTTTGCAGATTCCCATGCACTATGGAAATGATTAAACTCGGACGGTAGTGACATTAAAATCTTCGAAATTACCATGGACTCAGAAATAATTTCTTTTTGATCACGTAATTGCTGCACTATTTCCATTAATTTTGATAAAAATGTCGCAATGTCATCTTCCGGTTGTTTTGTGTAGCCATAATATTTTTGTTGTAAAAATAAAATATTTGCCTTTGATGCTTGCTCATACGTACTTTTGAGCGTCTCCCACATCTCTTGAGCTGTTTCACAATTCATAATCTGCAGTAATGCCTGTTTCATACAAGTTGTGGAAATTGCTCGTCTGGCCATAGCATCCTCCTTCTTCCAAGTCACAATTTCCTTAGCATAATTTGTACATTCAGCTGTCGGTTTGACGTTTGTTCCATCGACGTATTCAAAAAGTTCGTTAGCTTCCAAAATCTGACGCATTTGAAACTTCCATGTTAGCCAGTTGCTGCCGCTTTCCAGCTTTTCAATATTAACGCGATCGCCTTCCATTTATTTTGTCTTTTAATAATTATCGGCTTCAAAACTTCAAAAATAAATTGCTTTCCAATTTTCTTTTTCGAGTTCACAAATAAATCTTGCACAAAATAAATAACGATATTTACTGCAGTTAATCTTCCTTTACAATTTCACGTAATCTGGGCCCATAACCTTTTGAATTATTGTGATTATATGAAAATGAAAAACTGGTACTGGAATGATCTTTTAATGTAAAAATGACAACTATATAACTGTCTTATTTGACAACATGAAAATATAAGTGAATGTTACAAACTTAAACAAAACAATACCTGCAGACAACGCTTTACTAAATTCAATACTTATGACCCGTAGTTTTTATAAGCTCCCGCTCTTGTACACCACTTTTGGCCAATAGACTGACGAAATCTATTGGAGTGATCAGTAATTTTTTTTAATTGGTGTTCAAAGCAATCGCTTCGGCAGACGATTTTGTCCAATTTTGAATCGTATTTCTTCCAAAAGGCATATTATCATATCAGTGATCATTTTCAGTAACGATTAGTTCTTAAGAATAATCTGTTGGTTTTGATATTTGGGCCTCTTTTTGACATCAATTTTTCAAATAATTTGACATGACAAACGTTGCTGTTGTTTTCAACAAAAATGTTGCTTTCAGTACACATTCTTGAACAGCCTTGGCAAGTCTTGCTGGATACAGGGTTTCATTCAACTCGATTTGTTACAGAACTATCGTAGGCATCAGCTTCCCCACCTCACCAAGCTACTTCTACCGCGGCTATATGATAATTCCATAAATTTATCATTTTGGTTATTTCGGTTGAACTTAATGCTGCCGAACTTTGTTTTCTTTTACAGGGATCCAATTGCAGCTTTCGTCGTATAGAATCGCGCTTGTTAAAAAACAACAGTTTTGAAAGGGTCAATAATAACTTTCATTTCTTTATAAAAAATTTCTTGTAACACCTTACTTGTTAGGTTCCACATGGTTTTGACAGTAGCTTTTTTAAACTCTGTACCATCTTTTCTTCTCATGTTCACAGCCCAATCTTTTAAAATCGACGCCAATTCTTCCACTGTTCGATTTCCATCTAATTGATACTTTCTATCATTACAAAAGTCCATAAATACTTTCCACACAAACTATAAACAGTATTTTTTGGTATATTTGCTTCTAAAATTTCATTAATATTCTCGTCAGTATTATGACCAAATCGTGACATTTTGAATTTTTTTTTACTCATTTTATTAGCGTCATTAATTTGTCCCTTTAAACAGTTTAATTCTTCTCAACAGAGACTTTTAAATAGTTGACAAATGTTAGTTGAATTTTGTTTACAATAATACGACTTACTACAGAGATACAATGTTCAGAATAATGAGGCTATTTATAACATTGTCATACTCCTAATGGAATTCATACACAACATATCAATGTAGTACTTGTCGTGTACATGACTAGATCTGACGAGTTCCTAGTATATGCCCGCATTAAAAGGGATACTGGGTAAAAAATTACCTGTCATGTGTCCTTCTTATAACAGAACACGGTTAACTTATTGTTACAAATACATATTTCAGCGTACAGAGTCAATGAGGCATCGACTAAAGTTAAAAAAATAATAACGACGTTAACCCATAAAAGGATCTCGTGATCGTGTTGCAAGCAATCTCTAACAACAATTAATCATAATAATAACATGTCGTATCTCTTTGCGTTTAATATTAGAAA
Organism: Lochmaea crataegi; assembly: GCA_947563755.1. Taxonomy (NCBI): domain Eukaryota; kingdom Metazoa; phylum Arthropoda; class Insecta; order Coleoptera; family Chrysomelidae; genus Lochmaea; species Lochmaea crataegi. The sequence continues at coordinate 12,064,498 of OX387431.1, forward strand.
ACAAAGGTGGGATTTTGTAGTGTTGCCAAATAGTTTGTTCACACATCTGTTGATTATCGTGGCTTCTAATGGATTATAATATTCTCATTCTCAACACCCACGCTAATGATTTATAACATAACAGTCAATTAGTACTTATCAAAATTATAGAGCTCTGGTAGATATAAAACATTTAAAAAACACTGTTGACAGATGACAATTCAACAACAAAAATAACATATATGTGAGCGGAAAAGTGTTTAAGGGCCTATATTGTCTGTATACAGGAGAACTGAGGAGAATAGCGTATGTATGGTGACCGTTCAACTAAGAAGAAACAACTACTGCCCAGGCTGTAAGCTCCGACAGACATTGAATTACACTCCTAAGTCAAACGGGTAGATGTTACCGACCCAATAAATCAAAATCACGATATATTATAAAAATCAGATAGGGAAAAAATGGAGTTAATTTCAAATGTCAAAAACAAGACATACGACATTGATTTGACAGGTTTCGTCCATGCAGCAAACGTAAAAATTCAAGTCCCCTAGGTTATTTTATTTTTTTCAATAACACCATTAATAGCCTGATTCAGATATTCGGGAACATCTAGAAATGTTTGAAATCAAAAATTATTTCTGTCTCGACTTTGAATCGTACTCAAAAAGGTCTAGAAAATGTCAGTAGTCTTCGACCCGAAAATTGTGTAGTGGCCATACTGGAATCATCCATTGTAATGCTATAACGAAAATTAACTAAATTAGAAGTTATGATAAAATAATATTGAATTAGATGTTGAAAATGGTGTCCATCGACTTCCATACAATTTTAGCGTCGCTGTTCGAAATTACGTCGAACGTTTGAAGCATTTCGGGAGTTATAAGACTGCATTCATGTACCATTGGTCGTCTTAGTTCTTCCAACGAAGCGGGTTCGGTTTTATAAATTTTTCTCTTTAAATAACCCCACAAAACAAATCGAGGTGGGTGTTAAATCGGGAGATCTTGCAGGTCATTCAATAGGGCCTCTCCTTCCAATCCATTGCCTACGAAATCGTCATTAAGATATTGCCTTACAGCTCTACTGTAATGTGGAGGTGCGCCGTCTTGTTGGAAAAAAAAGATCATCTTCTAAGAACCTATTATCATTTTCGATTATATCTGTGAGAGCAGGATCAATAGCCTCCTCTAATAATTCGAGATATGTTTCTCCATTCAAGTTGCCATCAATGAAAAATGACCCAACGATACGATCCCCATAAATTCCTGCCCACGCTCTTAATTTAAGAGGATCATGCATCCGAAAAACAAATATTGAATAAAAAGTTTGCATTAGTATTTATTTTGTCAGTCATAATCTCACAAAACTGTAGTCGTCTGTCTGGGTCATCTTCATTTATTTCCCTTGTAGGGATGAAATTTATGATGTTTCAAAACCCTACGAACGGTTCAATTCAGTATTTCTGGTTAGATTTTTATCTTTAAGAAATTTGCTATATTTCCAGTACGATTTGTTTCCTGATTTCACTAATTCTGCTATCTCTATATTTCTGTCATTCTTTTAGTTTATCGCAACACCTAAATATTTGAAGTTTGCTACTTTTTTAAACTTTTGGTTCTGCATTCTAATTTCTTTTATGTTCTGTGTTGTTTCCCTGCTGACCAGCATGTATTTAGTTTTTTCTGGGTTTATCTCCAGTCCTCTGCTTTTCGCTTCTTCGATCAGGTCACCTAACATCTTATCCAAACTGCTTTTGTTCCTTGCTACTAGTGCCAGATCGTCAGCATACCCTATTATTTGTGTCAAGCTCTGGGCTATTATTGTGCCTGTTTCTATCGCTTTGATCGCTCCATGCTATTGAATAATATCGTTGATAATGCCTTACACCGTTTTCAATATCGATTTCCTCTGTATATCCTCACTAGTTAGTTTTAATAACTACAATGAATATTCAAGTTATCGCTAAATAATGCGTTTAGCTGCTGAGATGAAACCAACATTGTCTCTTTGTGTAATAAATCACATCGTCAATATAAAGAGATCATCAGCTGTTGCTCCTGAAAGATATACGTTTTGTTTAATGGTTCTACCGTCTCGTCAATGAGTTTTTTGATTGGTTTGAAGGAGTTAAGTGGAGGAGTTAAGTACTTATATACGAAGAAAGATTTTCAACAGTATACTGTGAAAGTAAACTTAATACTCTACTTCTAATTTCACCTTCCTCTGAAATTCCGAAATTCGAACAATCATGATGTATACCTAATGATTACAAGCTGCCAAGCCATTGACTGATGAGCTGAAATGTGGGGTTAACAAAATTGAGTCAATCGAAGGTTTGTAGAGAAAATCCAATTTTGATCCCGGCTTATGCACAAAGCAATACCAATTACCATCAAATCCAATGAATGGAAATCAATAGTGGAAGTGAGGATAACATGATTCTACATGAGATAAGTGAATCTGCCAAAGCAGCTACTTATGAATTATTGAGAGTAAAGTCAAGAGAGAGGTATGAATTGGTCTAGAAGTTATTTCAAAAATGGAGCAATGATAAAAATGTGCGTACAGGTGATTCTTGCATATTTAATGGAAAAATCTAGAATATTGAAGACATCAAGTATCTGGAGCAATAGAAGGTAAGATATTCCGTCTCTGAAAATTACGTCTTGGTTATCAAAACAAGCGTAAGATAGTGTTGTGGTAATGTAAACATTCCCAACTTAGTAAACAATTCATAGTACTTTTCGTACCGTTGTCTTGACTTTCTAGGTAACAAATTTGAAGAAATATTGCTAGCTTTCTCTCAAACGTCAGGCAAGTATTCCTAATTTACACTGACACTTAAATGATGAGAAAAAAGGTGGGCGGTCATCGGACCGCCGACAGAAGCTTGCTTCCTATGCACAATAGAATGACCATTTTTCCTGAAATTTTCACCATTTTTCAAAAATTTTGACAATTTTTGACAGTTTTTGACGAATTTTGACAATTATTGACCGTCTTTGACAATTATTGACCATTTTTGACAATTTTTCAAAAATTTTAACATATTTGGCAATTATTGACCATTTTTTGAAAATTTTGACAACTTTTAACAATTATTGACCAATTTTGACAGTTTTGACAATTATTGATCATTTTTGACAATTTTTCAAAAATTTTGACCATTTTAGACCATTTTTCCAAATTTTAACAATTATTGGCCATTTTTGAGCATTTTTGACAGGTTCTGACAATTATTGACCATTTTTGGCAATTTTTCAAAAATTTGGACCATTTTTCAAACATTCTGACAATTTTTAATAATTATTGACCATTTTTGACAATTCTTAATAATTATTGACCCTTTTTGACAGTTTTTTATAATTATTGACCATTTTTTCAAAATTTTTGACAATTATTGACCATTTTTCCAAATTTTTGACAATTTTTGAAAATATTTGGCAATTACTAACCATTTTTTCAAAATTTTGAAAGTTTTTGACAATATTTGACGATTTTTCCAAATTCTTGACAATTTTTGAACATATTTAAAAATTTTTTACAATTTTTCAAAAATTTTAACAATTATTGACAGTTTTTGACGAATTTTGACCATTATTGACCGTCTTTGACAATTATTGACCATTTTTGACAATTTTTCAAAAATTTTAACATATTTGGCAATTATTGACCATTTTTTCAAAATTTTGACAATTATTGACCATTTTTCCAAATTTTTGACAATTTTTGAAAATATTTGGCAATTACTAACCATTTTTTCAAAATTTTGAAAGTTTTTGACAATATTTGACGATTTTTCCAAATTCTTGACAATTTTTGAACATATTTAAAAATTTTTTACAATTTTTCAAAAATTTTAACAATTATTGACAGTTTTTGACAGTTTTTGACGAATTTTGACCATTATTGACCGTCTTTGACAATTATTGACCATTTTTGACAATTTTTCAAAAATTTTAACATATTTGGCAATTATTGACCATTTTTTCAAAATTTTGACAATTTTTAACCATTTTTGACAATTTTTCGAAAAATTTGACCATTTTTCAAAACTTTTGACAATTATTGACCATTTTTCCAAATTTTTGAAAATATTTGGCAATTATTAACCATTTTTTCAAAATTTTAACAGTTTTTGACAATATTTGACGATTTTTCCAAATTCTAGACAATTTTTGAACATATTTAAAAATTTTTGACAATTTTTCAAAAATTTTAACAATTATTGACTATTTTTGACAGTTTTTGACGAATTTTGACCATTATTGACCGTCTTTGACAATTATTGACCATTTTTGACAATTTTTCAAAAATTTTAACATATTTGGCAATTATTGACCATTTTTTCAAAATTTTGACAATTTTTAACCATTTTTCCAAATTTTTGACAATTTTTGAAGATATTTGGCAATTATTAACCATTTTTTCAAAATTTTGACAGTTTTTGACAATATTTGACGATTTTTCCAAATTCTTGGCAATTTTTGAACATATTTAAAAAATTTTGACAATTTTTCAAAAATTTTAACAATTATTGACCATTTTTGACAGTTTTTGACGAATTTTGACCATTATTGACCATCTTTGACAATTATTGACCATTTTTGCTGAACGCATCTTTTGACTGATCAGACTTGAGCGCTGTGGTAGCAATCGCCATTGTTTCCAATTATGCATTCATTAACTGTCATTTATGCCAGATATCCTGTTAATAAAAATATAAAATGCCGTAACATATTTCAGACATTTGTATCCTGAAAATAAATAAACACCAGTGGGAATTATTCAACTAAGTTGAAATCGAAAATGGATCAATAATTATCGAAGTCATAAATTAGGTTATGTTGTTATATCAAGATTAGCATGTTCAGCAGAATTAAGAAACTCCAAAAATTGTTACCTGATCAACTTTGTTGGGATGAACGCACAACTGTGAGAACTGACAGGATCTTTTTTTTACTATTCATTAAGAATACATCAACTGCCATCTCAATAATTCCTGTAACTTAATGACATATTTAACTACTCAACATATGCTTCAAACTTAATGTAATGACGAAGTTCAAAAGTTTTATGTTCGAAAAGAGTATTTGATACTGTTAATGGGATATTAAAATGTTTAAAGCCGTTTAACTTTTAATATTTAATGCCAATAGCGAATCATACTTATTATTAAAAGTTATTGACTTACGAAATCGAAAGATTGAAAAAGTTTCTTTAATTTATTCACAACAGGAAACAATAATAAAAAGGTTTTAAGTATTTAATCACCAATTAAGAAAATCAATAAAGATACTTTCATGTTATTAGAATTTGAGGTTAAAGGTAACATAGAAATCAACACAACTATAGTAGAATTCAGATTCAGATGGAAGTACAGGGGTATCGGATAACAGCGTTGCTATTGTTAGTTTTTTTAAAGAAAACCAAAATAACTAGATAGATTGAGATATCGTCACCTGATAATTATATTGTTCTAACTGACTTTTTTTTATAATTTGTGGAAATTGAAATTTAAAGGTTTGAATGTTTGTGTGCAAGTAATTTCGGATGATATTGATTGTTGACGCATATTTTTCAATTTATATACATACAAAATACCAATAACCAGTGTTAGTTTTTTATTGAAATTTTTTGGAAAAAAGTACAAAAAAAACTGTTTTCAGAACAATTTTGTAGTTTTTTTTAACAGAATAAACTTTTTTTTCTATCTGCTTAAACATTAAGTAGAAACAAAGAGTATTCTAATAAAAAATATTTTGTCATTTTCTTACTTAAAGAAGCACCCTGTTTAGTGCTATTTCGTTTTGAGATAGAATTTATGACTTTGTGCTTTTTGATGTCGAATGTTCATTTTAAGCTCATGTTCTGTATCTTTAGATTTCTTAGATTGAGCTGCCGCGCCTAGTTTTTAGATTCTATTCTCTAGTCGTCTCAAAATTACAGGATCATTGTACTGTTTTAATAGCGTCTTTATAAATAATGTGTCAGGTGGCATACCAAAATTAGCTGATACATTTGGATGCTTCGTTCATAATTTCTTTCTCATCTGGATGTTGCTCTTTTTCAAAAATCTCACTTATTCCATCCTCATGTTTTATAGTATTTGGTAACAGTACGTTGGAAGCTCCACTATCAGAATCATTGTTCATATTATCATACATTTTTAACAGCCTGCCACTTCCATTATTATTTGTGTCGGATTCGTAGGTGGGGTCAGCATCACTATCGTCTCCACCAAAGTATAGAAATTCATCATTTTCATAACTAAAAATTATTGATTTAAAAAGTGAGGTTATGAAGTTGACTTTACCTTATTATTTCAGATTCAAATCTTGTTATTGTTGATAAACTGCACAAATTAACAATACATATTAATCAATAATTAATACTCACCCAATATTTTCGTCCATTTTTACACAAAACCACGTTTTTATTCAGCAGAAAGACCTAAACACGCCACAAGTGGCAACGAATTGACAAATTGGTGTTAAATTGTTCTATCCTCAAAAATGCTGTTATTCTATTGGCTGATGAGATAGAACACTATAATATCAAAAGTAAGCTAGGATATGTAGTTGGAACATTTTAACACAGTTCATAATATCCTTAAACCGTACAATTTCTACCCAAATTATATTCAGATAAAACAATATGCTTTTTTAAGGTTAAAAACACGTATGAACCCATTTAAAAAAAATGCAGATAGAACATTATTTATAGTATTCTATCTGCATCTGCTATCTGCTAAGGTGACGATATGTTTAGGTAAAAAGTTTTGTGCATGGAATAATAATTTGTTAGTTAATTTAGGCAAAGAACAACGTTAGTTTACTGTGTATTACAGAACACACTGAAATCAAAGGAAATGAAAAAGAAAAGAGAGGGGCTTAAAAATAATAATCTGACCATTGGAAAGATCTAGTAGCGCTAAGACCATACTGCTGGGATACTGTATCCAGGTGAAAATAAATGGACGCCTTAGACATAGTAACAGGACTAACAGGATACTGCCGCCTGAATGTGTACCTCACAAACCTCAAACTAGTGGAGCAAGAAAAATCTAGATTCTGTGCAATGGAAGAAGAGACCTTCATCCATATACTGTTTCGATTTTATAGAATAAATCCTTTTAATTACCGCTCGTCGTCACGTTAGCCACTTCCAATTATAGTTCTGTCATCTCAAATTCTTTAACCTTGACCATAAGACAACTGACGTCTGCCAACGATCGCTTCCATTTTTTCAACGCCACGAGGGACAGCCCTTTCCGCTATCGACTCTCTTCGAGGAAAGACCTCCATTTTTTTATCGCTTTTATACCTTTCCTATTTAATCAATTTTGCTGTGGTAAACACAGCCCCTAGGCTAGGATATAAGCCCTAGGTGAGGACAAAACCCCTAAACCTAGACCAGAATACCGCCCTAAACCAGGACACAGCTGCTAGGATACCGTTCTAATCAAGACATCTATACCTACCTATCTTCTTAGAGATCTAGTCTCCATCTTCTCAAGACTTCCTAGAGGCAAGACCTACTTTCTTCCACCATCACCTTTTGCGGAAACAACACTTCATAAGCTAAGTACCTATAAAAGTACAATTTCCTGTGGCAGAAGAATAAAATATAAATTTGTTTTAAATCTATTTTTTCATTTTTCTCTAAATCCTCAACTATAAAAGTTGAGGGAGATATCGCCCGGGGTAAAGTTTTAAAATTTTCTGTTTTTTAAGTAACTTTTTTATTTGATTTCTGGTCGACTTTTATTTAAATTCTACAAGGCGTTTCTACCTTTTCCGCCTTAGTTTTTTTAAATTCATTAGTATTTTTTTATCGACGTCAAAAAGGTAGTGGCGCCCTCAACTTTTACAACCCTTCTGTTATCCTTGTGCTACATAAACTTGGGGTCGAATCACCTTTGAGAGGAGTCTCTAGCCGGAGCCCTTCAAACTGGAGCGCTTACCGTTACAAATTGGCGCTCTTTACCGTTACAATTTTAAGAATATTTCCTAAACTGAACACTGTTAACACTAACACTACACCAACACTAATACTTTACACTATTTTACGCGCGTTTGGATAACCAAGTTATCTTCCCCAGAGACCGAAGTCAGTTTTTTCATCTTCAGTCTCTGAAGAATATAACTTGGTTATCGAAACACGCTTAGGATAGTGTAAAAAGTTGGTGTAGTGGTAGTGTAAACAGTGTTCAGTGTCAAGTATCGCCAACGGATCCAGAATAACCAACTTGAAAAAATTTTTATCTCAAGGATGTGGTACGTTATGGAAATTTTCATGATGAATCAGATGAAAAGTCTATAGACTTAAATTAAATTAACTTATTTCCGTTCTTACGATTTAACATGTATGCGAAAAATAAAAAACTTTTGTGTAGAATATATTGTTGTGATCGGCTTTATACTAAATTCTTTTTCATTTTCATTCATAACTGTTACTTATAGTGATAAATTCAGCAAATAACTTAACCAGTTTTAAATATTTGATCAGTTGAACTTACATTAAGTGTGGGAATTGGGTTACACACACGAGTGTCTATAACAACGCAATTATTTTGAAGATATAGTAAATAGCGTAATTAATTGAAAAAGTTATGTTGGTAGTTAATATAATGTTAATAATACTTATATTATAACTGGTTTCCAAGAATACTTCAAAAAGCTAACTTTTTCGTAGTGAATTATAATAATTATATTCAACGAGGATTCAAACATTAATTCACAGTTGCAGTTAATAAAAACACACACTGTAATACATATTTTGTTTTGAAATTAATAATATAGAAGTTAGGGAATGAAATGCTACATCTAATATTACAGCATAATATTGATAATAGTTATTAACACCATCACCACACTTGGATAAAATACCATTATATGGCAAACAGATAAACCCATAGAAAGGACTGGGATGGGAATATACAGGTCAGGAACCAAAGAAGCAAAAAAGGGAAAGATTATCAAGAACAGCATTGTCACCCTGCTGTGGGTTCCAGGACACACTGGAATGGGGGGAAATGAAATAGCGGATGAACTAGCAAAGAAATACCTTTTTGGGTACCAGAATACTTTGGAGGTATCAGCACCAATGTAATATTGAAGAAAATAGGAAGATCTGAGCATTGGAAAGATCTAGTAGGGCCTAGACAAACAAAGATACTTCTGAGTGACTATAACCTGTTGAGAACAAATGGATGCCTAAGTCAGAGCAAAACTATACTAACACCCGTATTCAGAAATACAGGGTCATTGTCGCCTGAATGGGCACCTGAAAAAGCTCAAAATAGTGGAGGAAGAAGAAACCTCCATCCACATACTTGCAGATGGCACAACACCTAGGAGACTACTGTATAGAAGAGGGAAATTGAAGCCTGCAAACATCCTAAAATTCCTCAGGGAAATAGGTCTAAAGGAGCAACTAGTCTCTGAGACTTTCCTCAGAAAGAAAGAAGAAGAAATGGGGCACAATAGATCATTTAGACTAATACAAGACTAATTCTCTTTTTTATTTCAGATAAAGACATCTTTATTATATAGTCGAACTTCATTTGAACTGAGAGCTTTTTCTATTTTAATAATATTCACAAAAGAAGTCATCAATTTGATATGATGTATTTAGGATCACTAGATTAACTCTTCTCATAAATGCCCAGTTCTAATATCCTAATACAATTAAGTACAAATGGTTGTTGGTAAACATTTTCAAAGTATCGTTAATTCTAGCAATTATGGGATGCATTCTTTTCTATGTTTGATTGATTTTTCAATGAAACTGCTGTCAAAGGTAATTAATGATAATTTTTGTTATTTAATGTTACGCTTTGTGCGTTTAATGCATTGCCTCTCGGCTTGATGCCTGAGGTCTCGTAAACAAAGGCTAAAACAAAAGGATATAGACTTCGGGTCAGTGGTGCAAGTAAAAGGGATTTTACAGGACGTATGTTTAATGACCTATCACAAAAAATATATGTGAAATGTTTACCAACCGGAATTTAATATGGTTAAAATTTTTAAATTCCAACCTAAGCTACATTTAAAAAATTACATATTTAATTTTTTTGACAATACAAAATAATATTTTTCAAAACTAATAACGTAAGTAATCTCCATTTATCAGCTTAAAATGACAGGGTTGCAGCAAGATGTAGATTCACCTCATCATGCAAAGGGAATACCTGTATTGAGTGGCCGTCGCAAAAACCGGATTTATTTTCACTGGATTTTTCTTCTTCAGAGAAGAATTAGACTAATATGTCACTTATGATCTTCTGAGAGCCACTACGACCTTTGAAGATCCATTGTGACCCTTATTTATTACTAGACTCAGGTCTTCCATATATATTGAGTGGCTTGTCAGGAGCTCAACCAGAATTCCAGTTGTTTGCCAATTCGAACTTAGCAGGTACTTCGTGAATTTTTCCGATAGTTCTTCGATATCCCTTCTAGGGCTAGTGAGTTTACCTCTTCATTTCCCTTGTGATATGATTGGCCTGGTACCAAGGCTAATTACAGTATATTTGTACAGTCTAGCTCTTGTACGATTTTTAAACAGTCCCAAGCGAGTTTCGAATTTATCTCCATGCAGCTGATTGCTTTCATAGCTGCTTGGCTGTCTGAGTATATAACAATGGTCTCCTCCCTATAATATGACCTCAATAACTTTCCTGTTTAGTGCAGCTTCTGTCTGTAATATCGTCACGTGTTTGCCTAAGCAAAGTGGGACTCTTGTATTTGGCTTGGCTCCATATCTTGCTACTTACACACCTTCCTTGGTTTTTGAACCATCTGTGTAGCAGGCCATTTCTGCATTGATTAGAGGACCTTCCTTACATGCCTATCATGAATGTTATACTTATCTCATCCGATGGCATAGGGTCGGTTTCCAATTCTATGTATAGCTCGGTATACACCTTTTTGTGTAGTCTGCTCATGGAAGTTTGCCCTCTGGTCAATCTATTGGTAAGAGATCTGTCTTCGCCTTGTAGGTAGACCGGAAGTAGAGGTGGCTGCCAGGCGAGCTTGCTTTTGGATCCACTCAGCTTTTCGATCACTCCAGCCTGCCGAATCTTTGGCACTGATACCATAATATAGAGTAATTTAAAGTGTTCGATTTTCAAGGATCTTTCTAAGGAGCAGCCCAAGATATGGCAACTTTTCCAACAACTATATGAAAAATTGAATTATAACAATTTATATTAGTCAGCAAAATGATATAAAAAAATTATAATTGACAAATTATTTATCCACAGTTATTAGGTTAATATTGTCAATGTTTATGAAGTTGAAGGCAATTCAACTGATATTTTCAATACTTTAAATTGAAAATAATTCTGCTTAAACTCAAGATGATTTCAATATCTTGAAAAAATGTTTTTTTAATAATAAAATCTAAAAGCTTTTACCTAATTTGCATGTAAATATAAGTGTTTTCATGGTATTTCCGACAGATTAAATGTAATCAAGATTATTTAACACATTCAAAGCATTCGAATAATTTATCTTGTGTAAATTTCTCCACTATGTAAAATGTGAAAGATTTTTGAAATACACAATATTCACCTAGTATGTAGGAAGCAGAAATTAATGGGATTTAGAAAGAAAAAAAAACTTTGAATGAGGCAAGCAACTTTCCATTTGTTAAAGTAATATTTAAATTGTTTTGTTTACAAGGTCTTCGAGTGTAATAAAATTTGGATTTACTTAATAAACTTTGAAGTTATAATACAAGTGTTTTTTTAAATAATTTGGCCGGTGCGTGGGTGTGAGAATAAACACTTATTTTATCTTCGATTCCAATACAAATTTTAAACAAAAGTTATTTGTTTTACTAGGCAGAAAAGCACAAAATTTAATGCCAAGGCATTGGAACTTTTTTTCTGCCATGTTTTCTCCAAATTCGTTGCAATTTCACGCAAAATCCAAATAATTAAATTCACACAATATTCAAATGATTAAATTATTTTAACAAAGGTAACTGGCTCTGCGTTACTATGTTTACCGCTGATGAAGTTTGTTGAATTGTTTATTTTAGAATTTTTATTGAGCCTTGAAAACTGTTCAAATCTCTTTAAATTAAAATATATTTTCACAAGATGTTAAAAGACAACACAACTCGCAACCACTTTTGGAATGATCATTTGACATTTTATGCAATGTGTCAAAAATGTTCAGTAGTTCAGTTTATATGTAGGAAAAACCTATAGTTTAAGTGCGTTACCACAACTTGTGAAAATCATTCTCGTGTCACTGTCAAAAAAAATTGTTAGTTTTTTTAATTATGTCAGTTTTTAGAAATTAGTTTCCCTTTCCCTCTAAAGTAAACCCTACCATTTTACCTGAGGTCAGCCCGAGAAAAGTAAATAGCTACTAGATTAGTTTATTTTCGTAGTATTCAAGCAGGTGGAAGAGAAAATAAATGTTAGCCGTACTAGAAGACAAGAAGCAGAAAACAGGTCTCATCAGGAGAATATAAGAGCGAAGAAGATGTCGCGCAAACAAGTGCGAAAATGATGAAAAATTTACAAGAAAATGTCAAGCATTTTGAACTCTGATATGAGAGGGACAAAGCCATAAAAGAAGCCGATAAAGCAAAGAAGAAAGCAGAAGAGCTGAGAGGAACCAACAAGCGAATGGAAAAAGAAATGACAGGACTGAGGATTGCCTTGGAAAACATGGCAAAAACAATGGAAGACATGCAAGAGAATAAAAAAAGCCGAAGCAGATCAGAGAGTGTCGGTAGAAAAACACAGAGAACAGAATCCCCCCAAGAACAAGAAGAAGAAAACGAGGATATGGATTTCACGGAAATGAAATCCATAAAGAAAATCCAAAAGGCACAGCGAAAAAAAGCCACGCAAAGGAAAGCCAACGAAGAAGAAATGATGGATCAGGCCATCAAAGAAAACCAGAAGACAAAAACCCATCGACCGACCACCAGCCGTCATCCTCAGGAGTGTCCACTACTGGAGCTCCGTGAGGAAGGAAAAACAAAGACAGGGAATCCAAACGAGATACATCAAAACCCGAGAAAGACTCGGAGTAAAGATGCCCTGCGCAGGACCAGATGACGACAGGAACCTAACCAGGTACCTGAAAGAAGACATAAAATAAGTGGAGTGGTAAACGTATATGCCACGAGAAGAAAGAAAAGTATGGATTATCATCCTAGAATTGACAAACTGCGGAGACACCGAAGAAATAAAGGAGGAAATCGAGAAAGAAGGAGTCAAGATAGGGAAAATCAGCCAACTCCACTGCAGATTTGGCGAAAGGAAACCACTACCCATCTACATAGTAGAGATCGAAGTAGAAGAGAAGGACAAAATAATAAAAATTCAACACATTACAGAACGTGAGGATAAGATGGGAAGAGCAAAGAAGAGGAAAATGGCCGACGCAGTATTACAACTGCCAAGGATTCCACTACGGACAGACGGCATGCAGCATAAGCACTAAATGCGTGAAGTGTGGAGGACCACACAGATCTAACGAATGCCCAAGCCCGATGAGAAGCCATCCACCTTCGCAAACTGCACTGCACAGCACAACAGTCCAATTGGTACTAAATAAATCACGCTTGAATATTGTAATTTTTGAACTTGGATCAATCTAGTAATTTAATTTTAGATCAACTAGAACATGAAACTGGCGTTATCCATGATAATTAATCTTGGTTCCTCTAGGTCTGCTATATCTAAATTTGGTTTTGAACCATATTTAACAGCTTTGGCAATTAATAATATCATGGTAGTTGCGAGTTTTTCAGCTGCTTTTAAAAACTATACCTGCATCTTCAAAATATCGTCCTCTCCACCTGCATGCACAATTACGGGCTGTGCAGAATTCCGCAGACACCTACCTTCGTCTTTAATCCTAGGTCGATTTCCGCAAAAGGTCGGGGGAGGATTAGAATATGGCTAACAACTGAAGGCCAGTTTTTACGAGAGCCTATTACTTACGCATCTTTTTTTGGATTTTTCTTTGGAAATTCTGAAAAACCTGCAAAATTTTCGATGTATAATCTTCAAAAGAGCTGAGCTCTATCTTTTTTTGCAAAATCAGTCAAAAACTCGTGGCTCCGTATAGTTCACCGGCGGACCCGCTAATGATACGATAATCCCTCTTTCGGATAGTTTTGCGGAATTCGACCCTATCCGATTATATATCTTGAGCCCTCGCCTGTTTTCCTCTACTGAGTTAATACATCTGTATCTGTAGAGCGGGGAGGGTGAGTTTACGCCCACAGCACTTAGGCCCATTGTACATCCTCCCGAGGAGTTGTCCTCCTAGGACATCGTCCATCCTGTCCTTTTCAGAGAGGTGGACAGGTCACTAGGAGACATCCCCTTTATATCGACAGGTGTAGGCCAAGACTCACCGAACACACACTCTCTTATTGACAATAACTCCGGGAACTCGCATGAGACAAACCATTCTTGTTCACACGTTTTGCATAGAAGGTGTGTCCACCAGCCACATAGTATGGAGGTGTTTCCTTAGTTGACAGTGGCCAGTCAGAAATTCTACTGTTAGGCGTAGGTTTTTCCTGGCCATCGCCGAATATTTCTTCAGCGCCAGCTTCCCAGGGTCGTTCAAAGTGATCCTGGCAAGACTGCATCTTTTGATTCCATCCCATCTCTTTAGGGATTGAGTATAGGTGTAATGCTTGGCTAGTTGTCAGGCCGTAAGTGTCACTGGGTAACACGTTGTCTGTTCAAGGCTAATAGGGTTTGTCTGCTGTCAGTGCAGATTGTTATGTTTTTGCCAGTAATTCCTTTTCTGGTTAGTTCTTTTGTGGCAATTGAGATACCAGCCAGTTCTGTTTGAACCACGCTGGTATTTTTTCCCATTCCCCTCTCAATTCTTAGGCTAAGTGATCTGGAGTAAACTACACATCCTGAGCCTTCTTTTGTTTTTGAGTAGCCATGTTTTTCTCATCTGACCTTTGCTAAAAATCCACGTATCATCCAAATCCCTTGCTTTATATAAGCTGGTACCTTTTTCTTCGGAAACCACATCAACATATATTCGGATAAAATGTTCGAGACCGTTTAAAATTATTCTGACAATCCAAGTTTCAATGTCAATTGATATTAATTCACGACGTGTCCAAATCTAATAGATCTTGACCAAGGTACCACTGTCTCCAACTGTCTTAAATTGAAAAAAAATCGATAATAAATATTAAGAATTGGTGAAAAAACATCTTGAAAATGTACAAAAATGACTAAATATTTTTCCTTGCTTTGAAAAAATCTCAAATAACATTATCTAATACGGTCCATATGTTTAAGTAAATAAGTCCTCAGACACAATATTCACGATACATCTGATAAACCGTATCTAAAAGTGAGTGGCTGCTCCTGAAAACAGTCCATACAGCAGTATTAGTTGCTATCAGATGGTAGAACGATGAAACACCACAGGGTAGCATTATTGGGCTCATCAATCTACGCGAAATTATTCATAAGACCGCTTATCTGACGAAGAAACTTAATGGAAGACGAAGATTATGTTACATCTTAATAAAAACTGAATAAAGAAGATAATTTGTCAATGTTGTGTGTTGGGGTATCGTTTGTATTGAGTGTCTGATTGTCACGATTTACAGTGTTGCTAATTTATGCGGGATATGGATTTACTTTAGTATCAGACAATATTGTTGTAGTATTAGCTATTGTAAGGTTATCTTATATAAAAATTCATTTTTTTTTTCATTCTGATGTACAGGGTTATTCATTAGAAAAATTGAATAGATGAGGCTTTTACTTGATGAAGATCCATACTAATGATGAAATAAAACAATTTAATTTGTTTAAATCTTCATTTTTTTAAAAAGTTTTACGTCACGTAGGTTTAATTATATTCTATTAATTTTTGAAAATTTATATATTACGATAACACAAGAAATTATTGAGAAAATACAGTTAGTTTAAGCCATATTCTTCTTGTACAAATTATACAGATATGATAATTTTAAATATATTAGTTGTAACAAAAGATCTCGTCTTTTCGTTTAGCTTGAATTATTTTCAGTTTCAGTTGACCACGCTTTCAGTTGTTTATTGATATTTGCATACATACGAAAATATTTAGGACATTAACGTAAGAAATAAGTAGCGCTTGTAATTATTTTGTCACTAAAACATCCAGCAAAACTAATCAGAAATACCATTACAAGTTGAAAATTATAATTCTCAAGCTAACGGAACTGCACAATAACAAAGACAAACGTTTATTGCTTTGATGTAGGTGCAAAATAATGAAGAGGACACTTTCATCAACATATTTTATGAACTATTGACATTATTATTTTTAACAACGTATGCAATGCAAAAGAAACATTTTTGTCTGGCTGCTTAAGTGGATACTTAATAATAAATTCAAGAAACCATAACATCTTATCACTACGGTCAGGTGGTAGTTTTACGTGGAAAATTGATGATTTTATACATTTTGACGTGTTTTTTTACCGAATTTCTTCTTTGCCACCTCGTATCTTCAATCGAGCTAACATATTGGAAAAATGGCGCCTAAAAACAGTTTTTTCACAATATCTCCTTCCCGACTGATTTTACGATGGAAATAGTAATACTTAATAACCTGTCCCAACCCTCTCCAACTGTGGGGAGGGTTTGGACATGCAATTATTAAGAACATCAACATTAAAATATATCATGTCCAAATATCTGGCACTTCGGTCTGTCAATGGATTTGGTAGTTTCAAAACAACTTCTTCATATGACACAAATGCTGGAGGCTCTTCACTAAATCTAAACCGGTTGGAAGCCACTTACTTTTTTAAAAATTTCACATTAAAGCCATCTTCAACGACATCTATTTTAGCTGCATAAACTGGATCTGGTCTAGCAGATTTTTTCCAAACACCTTGCAAATTATAAAATTGTCTACCTCAGGTTTGGTGAGATTTACCAAGTCCTCATCTTCTTTCAAATCTAACTCTGAAGATGAGTCTTTGTAAATAACTTCTTCCTTATTTTTTCTTTACCTTCTCTATTTTATTTTGATCAATTTTTGGTGCGTTCGTCTTCATTTTTTTCCCTTCAATTTTATCGCGTTCTGGAGTATCGGTTGCAATTATAGATGTCCTCTTTACTGGTCCTTTTCTAGTTGTCTTTCTTTCGGGAGCTTTTGGATACTGTATCTTTTTCTGTTGCTACCCTGTCTGTAACGAATGAGCAAATAAAGTCTTCCTCACTAAAAATATTTCTGTCGAATGCCCAAATTTCGGTACAACGAAATCCAGATTTTATATTGGAGGGAGTCGCAGACCGATCCCAAGCTTTCATGCAGATAGGTGCCAGATCATAAATGGATATTGTCTGTCCTGGATGAGCGAGCATCCAGTCATCTACTCCTTGGTTGGAACATATTTTGAATGGGCCGAAGAGTTAAAATTGTAATCCTATTTCCTTTGCAGTAATTAATTTCGGGAACAGATAAATGGGATTCATAATTGTCCATTATGAGAAGGACTTGACGTTCATTAGAATAACGAACATTAGCTGCAAAGTGTTCCAAAACCTTTAAAAATTTATCACTGGTCATCCATCCAGACGAACGAACTAAGCCAGCTGCACCATTCTCTTCTGGAACGCCATTCGATGTTTATCAAATTTTTTTCTCGGAAATACCCATACTGGAGGAAGTGCTATTCCGTTCGTTCAAATAATACCCACTTGGATAACCAGCTTTCCTCGCTCTCGCGAAACGACTTTACCTACCTGATGCTGGCCTTTGGTCGCAACCACCTTTTGGGTCTTTTATACTATGGTAACACCCGTCTCTTCTAAATTGAATATGTCTGATCCAGTGTACTCATGCCTTTTCAGAACTTCCTCTAACTTATCCTGAAATCTCCCGACCGTAGTTTTATTAAAACTTGAAATTCTCGCCAAGCTTGTGTTTTTCGGAGATCTTATGCACAATTTCGACTATCGACTTAAAAAGCCGGTGTACCAGCCCTTTCCAGCTGATTCATTTGCTTTCCAAGAATCTGGAAATTGACAATGATTTTTTTCTGCAAATTCGTATGCCATTCTGTGAGTAGCTTTTGGCGTTAAGTACTGGTACATATTTGAACATATTTTGAGATAGTAGAAGCACCGCAAAGTATACTCTAACACGCGTTTTGGCCAATGAACTCATTTCTACACCACCATGAGGTAAAGTGGTATCCTCCGTAGACATAATCCACAATTACAATATTAAGCGCATGTTTCTTCGCTTCGCACATCTCAATCAATCACGTAGTGCGAGTTCAACGTCTTCAAGAAATCACAAATCGAAATTTTTTCGTCATCATCCGAAATACGATTGTCAGTTTCATTATAATCACCTTTTTACTCGATTTCATCACAAGTTAGCTCGAGAACTTGCCAAAGGCTGCTTGACATGGAGCAATACAATTTGCAAGAAACTACGGCAAGTTCTTGCTAGGTCAGTTTGACATCATGCAAATTCTCTTGTCATTGCAACATTAACCTCAAAAAATAATTTATTTAAACATAATATATTATAATTATTTAAAATGAAGATAGTGAAAGTGAGAAAAGTTCAGAGAAAAAAACTAAGTGCAACACTGTTGATTATCAAATCACAAATGACAAAACGTCCGTCACCACAATCAGCTTATAGGTATCATTTGATTGGAAGCAGTTAGTTGGTTGGTAACACAAAAAAGCTAGATTTACCTTTATAATTTGGCCTTGCATACAATAGAAATGGCACAAAACCGATAAAATTGCAAATGTATCGAATCGCAGATATTGATCAGCTGGCTCTCAACTGCGCATGCTTTCAATCAAGAAGTCTGGCTTCTTGTATTGCAGGTTGTATTGCATCATGTCAAGCGGTCTCAATTATCTCAGCTGCTATTGCAATTAATCCTTAGAACCGATCCAGCCATTTTGTATCCACAGGCTGTCTCACATCTTTTTTCAAGAGAGAACTTTCAACATAGCTTCCGGAGCTGGGAGTTCGAATGCATGCGTTCCTTTATACCATAGAAACAGCGTGATCTAATCTTCAAAGTAAAATTCGTAAGATATATCAGGATAAAAAGTGATCAGTCTATATTTCTAAAAAAATTACTTTCACATTGGTGGAAAAGATCAGTTTTCAACAGGATCAAGTCTGCAAGCATCGATCAAGCAGAATCAGGTGTTTTTCAATAAACTCTCCCTCACCTCTCCCTCACCTCTCCCTCACCTCTCCCTCACCTCTCCCTCACCTCTCCCTCACCTCTCCCTCTCCCTCTAGCCATTAGACTGAGTCAAGGTATTGTTGCGAGGTCACCAACTACTCAAAGCCGGCCCTGTCCCTCGACTGTAAATTTTGGTGGCTGCGCTCCCTTCGAGAACTTTCGAGAAAAACGCTTTGTTTGTGCATAGGACGAGCGCGAAAGGTACTGGAATTTTCGAGAGTCGAGAAGGACTATATATACGCGGGTTTTTGAGTTCGTGGAGAATTAGTGAAACGGACAGTAAAGAATTAGTTTACAGTTTACAGAAGTTCTTAGTAATCGGACAGTGAATTAAATAGTGAAGATAAATAGTGTAATATTCAAGTGGTAAAAATAAATTTAAACTACTATACCGAGTGTAAATAAATGAGTAGACAATAAGTAAAGTGTGCATATAAATTAAGTTTGATACAGTGTGTGTTTCTTTAAATAAATAAATAGTAATTAGCCATAGTAGTGTGTATAATTTTATCCCACAAGTAAAAAAACTATTTAAATAAATAACAAAAATATTACAGTATATTTCAGTTTAATTGCTCTTTTGAAAAAAATTAAAATATTAAAGAGTTTAGGTCAAATAAAATACGGTAAATTTTATGTTTTACAGCGTCGTTCGTTTTCAATTATGTATTATTAAAAACATTAAGTCGTTAAACAATAAACCAAAAAAGTTCCCAGTGTCTCAATCAAAGAACCTCCATAATTAATATTTTTTAATACTGAATTAAATAGATTTCATGTATTTTTTCATTATTTTAATAATGATTACCATAGTTAGAACTTATCAATTAAGGTATAGTCGTAGAGATGGGGCTAGTCCTTTAATCTGATTGATCTGATCATACTGTAAATATAAAACGTACGTGTTTTATTACTTTGATTTTAAACTGTCAGTGGTTGTCATTAAGTCTCGGACAGGATTCACAAACTCGTTGTTGCGTATTATTCATTTGATACCATTCTATTATTTATTTTTTTACTTATTTATTTAATAGATACACTGCTCTAGGGAAACACCCAATTAAGCAGGAAAAACGGAATATTCAAAACAATGATAAAACATTCAGTTTAAACTTCAAAAAAATTTGATTATTTAAGGAAATGTGACTTAATATATGGTACAGAACAAGAAAATAGATCGAATTCACAATTCATCGCGTTAAAAATCACAAATTAAATAATGCGGAGAATTCTTCTGAATGTTGGTTCGACTTACATTTAAATAAAAAGTAATAGGATTTCTAGACTCTACTCGAGGTACACAAAAATTAAACATCCCTAGTAAATTTAAGCAATCAATTATATTATTTATGATCTTATATACAAGAATTACACCAAAATAATCGCGTCTATGTTCCAATCTTACTAAACCGTTGTAAAGGTTGAGTCGTTAGTGGTTTAAAGGTGTGAAAAGGCCTCTGAACCGGTGGTGTTGCTGGTCACTTGGTCTTAAGAGAATGAAACAACTACTTCTAGCACTGGGATTTGTTCTATTTATTACACTACTATCCTATGATACATTACACTACTTAAGATTACTAAGTAAATGTACAAGTACCTAGCCGTATAGCATACTTATAATTAATGATTATTTATTACTGATGATTAAGTCATCTTACTGATTTCTTACTATTGAAATATATTGAATGCTCCCATAATCAATATATGAATGTATATTTATACGACCACTCAAGTACAACAAAAGTAAATATAAATAACTCTGTTTGTGTTTATTTCACGCTCTGAACTTGACTTCGTACCTGTCGAACTTCTTACTCTTTATTTATATAATATTAATACGTTCTAAAGATTCATTGAAATGAGCTCAAGGGAATTTAATTCTTATTTGAAATATTTATTGTTATATTATTATATTAGGCCAAAAGGCATCACACCGTGCCTCTCTAACAAATCTGAGTGCGATGCGCCAATTGAGGGGTAAGCAGCATCACACTTAAAACTTAGCAGTTTCAAAAAGCGCCTTTGAACTGCTTATATCCGTTTATAAAATGGACTCACACAACACATGCATATTCTTGCTTGGACCTTATAAAAGCAAAATATAGGGTTTTCAATGTGGATACTTTATTGAAATCGCGAGAGCTCCGAAATAAAATGCCATACAAGGGAATAGCAGATGAAATGATTGTATCTATATGTTTGTTAAATGAAAGACAACAATATCAGTAAAGGTTTCAGGTCATTGAATGGGGTTTTTGTTTAAACAATACAAAAACTTAAGCAAATCAGTTTTAATGCAAAAGGACATGACGTTGCATTAGACTGGATTAAGCGGAAGATTGTTGCCTTCACACCATTGAACAAATGCATTTAAATTCGCAGATATATTTTCACAGTCCTCCATAGATTTCACCCAATTGTATAGTTCTAAGTCATCTGCATATAAAAGAAAATATATATTGATGACTTCAGAAATATTATTTATAAAAATATTAAACAATAGGAGTCTCAAGATAGAACCTTGCCTTGACGATGCCCTATATTCAACAGACTCAAATCCATTAATTTGAACAAACTGCATTCGACTTGAAAGGTATGAATGAACAGAAAAACAGAAAAACAGAAAAACAGAAAGACAGAAAGACAGAAAGACAGAAAGACAGAAAGACAGAAAGACAGAAAGACAGAAAGACAGAAAGACAGAAAGACAGAAAGACAGAAAGACAGAAAGACAGAAAGACAGAAAGACAGAAAGACAGAAAGACAGAAAGACAGAAAGACAGAAAGACAGAAAGACAGAAAGACAGAAAGACAGAAAGACAGAAAGACAGAAAGACAGAAAGACAGAAAGACAGAAAGACAGAAAGACAGAAAGACAGAAAGACAGAAAGACAGAAAGACAGAAAGACAGAAAGACAGAAAGACAGAAAGACAGAAAGACAGAAAGACAGAAAGACAGAAAGACAGAAAGACAGAAAGACAGAAAGACAGAAAGACAGAAAGACAGAAAGACAGAAAGACAGAAAGACAGAAAGACAGAAAGACAGAAAGACAGAAAGACAGAAAGACAGAAAGACAGAAAGACAGAAAGACAGAAAGACAGAAAGACAGAAAGACAGAAAGACAGAAAGACAGAAAGACAGAAAGACAGAAAGACAGAAAGACAGAAAGACAGAAAGACAGAAAGACAGAAAGACAGAAAGACAGAAAGACAGAAAGACAGAAAGACAGAAAGACAGAAAGACAGAAAGACAGAAAGACAGAAAGACAGAAAGACAGAAAGACAGAAAGACAGAAAGACAGAAAGACAGAAAGACAGAAAGACAGAAAGACAGAAAGACAGAAAGACAGAAAGACAGAAAGACAGAAAGACAGAAAGACAGAAAGACAGAAAGACAGAAAGACAGAAAGACAGAAAGACAGAAAGACAGAAAGACAGAAAGACAGAAAGACAGAAAGACAGAAAGACAGAAAGACAGAAAGACAGAAAGACAGAAAGACAGAAAGACAGAAAGACAGAAAGACAGAAAGACAGAAAGACAGAAAGACAGAAAGACAGAAAGACAGAAAGACAGAAAGACAGAAAGACAGAAAGACAGAAAGACAGAAAGACAGAAAGACAGAAAGACAGAAAGACAGAAAGACAGAAAGACAGAAAGACAGAAAGACAGAAAGACAGAAAGACAGAAAGACAGAAAGACAGAAAGACAGAAAGACAGAAAGACAGAAAGACAGAAAGACAGAAAGACAGAAAGACAGAAAGACAGAAAGACAGAAAGACAGAAAGACAGAAAGACAGAAAGACAGAAAGACAGAAAGACAGAAAGACAGAAAAACAGAAAAACAGAAAGAACAGAAGAACAGACGAAAAAAAGAACAGAAGAAGAGAAGAAGAGATCATTTTAATCACTTATTGTTTCTAAGCTCCAATAGAAGCGGAATAAAAAGTTTCGCTACTTGTTACGCGTCCATATGGTGAATTTGACTAAGTAATAGTGGGGAAAGGTAGGTACATTATCAAATACCCCTGCTTTTGTCTCAGGTACGCACCTGAGTGGCTTGGACTGTATATTATGATGTTTTCATAATTTTTGATATTAATATGTGTGTTAGTTTTATATCATGTAACAAATTGATATTTTTAAATTCAAAATATGAATTAGTTATACCTTGTGTAATATGGTCTGAACCAGATAAGATCGTCAGTTATAGCATACTTGTTTTTACGATCAAGCTACAATTTGTTCGACCCGCAAACTGCATAGGTTTGTAATTCATGCTGTTTTAAACCGTACATAGCAGCTGGTTTACCTCTTATATACCAGCGTACAAAAACATGATTTACGAGTGCGAACGACAGAAATTAAAAATACGTAATTAGTCGCGTTGATGTTGCTACAACAACAACAGCAACAAAAAAGAAACCCACACACGAGCTCTGTCTAAAGAATATTAATTAAAAACCGTTTTTACTCTTGTAATTTACACCTCGGCGGGAAGCACCATCTACAATGGTCGTGATTCATCGGTGAAACTCATTTGGTTTTAATGATGGTGATGGACTAACTCACCATCGATTTTATATTGTTGGTACGGTATTACGTGACGTCAGTTGTACTATCGTCGGGTCATACTCTAGCTCTTTTCAATAAACGCCCTCCTGCTAATATTAATTAGATTTGACACGATCGATCGCGGAACAATGAAATATAGCCATTGGCCTGTGAGAAACTTATTTAATATTCGAATTGAAATTATGAAATATTGGTCATTGTAAATGTTTTATTCAGTATTGATACCTATAGTTAAAAGAGTATTAAAAAGCAGCTTTTGCTCTAGCATTAAATCTGTGATTTTATCTATTGACGTGTTTTGCCTATCTTTGCCTAAGGTATAGTACGAAAACTTTCTACATTGTACTTTGCATTTATTGTGAAGAAACTTAACATAAAAGTTACCTTAATATCAAAAATGTAACAGTGTTAATAAATTAAAATCAGCGTATTAATAACATAAGCGAAAATGTTTTTGAAGAATGAATCTACTGTTTCAAAATGAACAGAAAACTGATATAGTTAGTTTTAGAATGTCAGCGAACGAACCATCTGCAGATGCGTACGTGAAAAAAAAATGAAAACTTCTAATGATGCTGAATTTAAAAGAACTCTCTCTGAGAAAGTTGCTGAAATGAAAACTAGCTTTTCACCTCTTATTCTAGGTAGCTTACGACAAGGGGTACATAAAATTTACGGCGAAAGAAAGCATGAGCGGTTTTGAGAAAGAATGTCTGATGTACATGTACATAATTTACAACGTAGAAAAAGAATTATTATTAACTGGATACATGAACTAATAATTGAACATTTTCAATTGAGCTTCCTGCAGTACGATCCAAGAAGTTACAGTTTCCGAAGAAAAAGGTACCAACTTAAAAATAAAACATGAAATGAAACCAAATTTTAAGTATTCTGAGAAAATGAAGAAATAAAAAATTTAACTCGTTATCTTTTAATAATTGTAAAAATACAACCTGCTCCCAGTTTACTAAACGTCTACGGCCAAAGAAACGTCAATCGGTCGAGAATGTGGTCCAGCCCGTACAAAAGAAAAATCCTCTCCCAATGAAAAGAATGACGTATCGTAAAAAGGAAAGCTCCCCGCAAGAGGCATCAGCTAGCAGTAACCCTCAGTAACGGAAAAAAACGACAGCCGGCAAAAAAGGTCACTCAGCAAAAAAAAAGTGGTTTCCCAGAAAAAGCAATCACCCAGTAATAGAACCCTCGTGTTCTTGTGAGGGCCGTATATTCGATATGACGGAATGGTCCTTTTTTTTTAATCCGTAACAACAGTTTTGCAAACTCTTCACCGCAAACGACATTATAGAACTCCTGGTTTACTCCCCCTAGGGATGGCTTAATAACTCCTCACTCAACAACGCCATAATGCAAAGGATCAACTATTCATCCCACTGGTAAAACAGAAAAGCAAGCTTGCAACCTTTCTCATCACAATCTCGAATAATCTTCGTTTGACCAATAGACGAGCTCGAAAGGGTCGAAGATATGGTTGCCTACCTAATTTCCTCGATTCGTATATAGGGTAGCTTATAAGAAGGAAACGAAGTGCATGCAGGAATAGAGGACGGTTTTGTTGAAGATGCAGATATAGTTATTTCATTCATTCATTCGTTTGGCTTGTGTTCAACAGCCCAGGCACTGGAACTGAATTTTTGTACCATTTCCCATGTTATCTACTTCCATTCCAGAATGTTCAAAGCCAAATTCATATCTAATCTAGAGAATAATATTCAAGGAAGATTGATAGAGTACCAAATATGGAAAATTATAAAAACAAAGTTACCAAAACAACAGTATTATTTGGACAGTAGAATGCAGAATTAATAGGTCAAAATTTTTACGTTTAACACAATATCATTGCTAGTACAGCGGCATTGAAAAATTGTTCGATCAGGAAATAAATTAATCTACGATCAAGAAATTAATAAAACTAATGGATCTCCAAATGATGGAATTCGGACTTTGAATGAAACACTCAGAAAATTTATCAAAACCCAATTACAATGTTACATGGAGCATTGCGACAAACTAATTTTTGAGATACTGGGAAATTTAAAAATTTGTAGACACACCATCGATCCTCTCATAATAACCGCCAGTGATTGTTCATCAGAAAAAGATGAGGAAGACAACTGATATGATCAGATGAAAGGACTAACCCTATCTCCCCGACTATACTGCAATACCAAAACCTACGTTATCTATTAAGCAAATTGATGTTGAAGTTAATTCAAGTTCTACACCTCCTAGAAGTTTTCTAAAAAATAATGGATATAAGTCATCAAAGTATGAAAAACCCATAAAATGGTGATAATATACGACAAATGGAATTTGGGACGAAGTAATGGAAAAAGTTAACAACAAACAAGATTTCACTAAGACCGTAGTTTTTTATTACTTTTCCATTACTTAGCTATCCAATCTTCCCAAGAGTCCGATATTGGTCGAAGGAAAACTCACATCGTTTTTCACACCACGCAGCTAATACCTATGTAAATTGAATGTTTGGGCTGGTATAATGGACGAAAATTTGATCAATTTTGAAGGATTCTAAATTTCTTGAAGTATAAGAAATGTTATTATAGAAGAAATCCTTAAATACTGTCATACATACAAAATAATATTGTTTCAAAGAAACGGATGAATTTATTTCCGAGAAGCATTAAAATTTTTACTGAATGTTAGGTATTTTAAAACAAACAAAATAAAAATACCTACATGCTCCGCTATATCGTAAACTTGTATCATTAACATGACAAATAATGAATTTATGACTTGTTCGGTGTTAATAAATTCAATATTTATTTAGACATTGTCCGGTCGGAAAGATAAGCTTATTGACTTTTAAAATTATACTGATAAAATATCATTAACCAATTTTTATAGTAGAAAATATCGAAGAAAATTTAAATTTATTTTGTTGTATGGGATTATTGAGTCTATATGAGGAGATCGGACGCCATGTATTCCAATTTCTGGTTATGATAGAGGGAGCCAGTTTAAATCCAATACCAAAAACATCTGACTGAAGAACAATATCAACCAATCATGAGCCTTGCATACACTTTGAGTTCATGGTGTTTTATCGACAGTATTTGAGGGAAGTGAGGTTAGGAAAGAGAAATGAAAAAATTTTGTGAGGTTAATAAGCACTAAAACATTTAAATTTGCAAACATATTGCAGTATGTAGTTGACATTGATATGATCAATCATAATTATCTCAAAATAACAGTGAATGAGCTACAGGATGAAGCCCAATGATTCTAAATCTCAATGCACAGGATTCAATCTGTTCAATAACAATAAAAAATACAATATATTTTCAATCAATAGGCACAACTTACTAATGACATTAGTTCATGCTCATTATTAATTTAAAAAGTAAAGTATTTTGTGTGCAATTGTGCAGACCTCTCACAAGTAATGTATATAATTTGAATCTTATCATAATACTTATTTTTCATCCTACACTATGAGAAAGTTGAATGTTACCAGCTTCACGGTGACGAGAAAGTTTCCTTTTCTACTGCCAGCCGAGAAAATAAATTTTACGTTTCCACGCTAGCTGGCGCCTCAATTGACAAATAAACAACACCATTAATCGTCAGTTTAAAAATAAATTGTTAGCAGTTGTCAATGTCTGCAAATTTAATCATAAGTTGTCGTATTTTGACGTTTGTTTGAAGTTAACTTGTCAGTTATGGAGACTGAATCAGATGAAAGTATCTCACTCCGCCTGAAATAACAGATAAAGCTAACCAGGTCACGCTTGACTTATTACCTACCGGAAATCGAAAGCGAAATACAACCTCCAATACAAGCTATTTATGGACTGGTGTGCCTGCAAGCAAGTAAAAAAATATTGCGAAAATGTATTTGTCCGAATTATCAAAAAAATACAAATCGCCAACACTGTGGTCAATAAATTCTATGCTAAAATCCACATTACTAGTGAATATTGGAAAGTATACAAAAGTTTTTTAAAAATGCAGTCTGTCGGGCACATTCCCAAAAAATCGAGAATATTTGAACAGCAAGAAATTGAGAAATTTCTTTGTTTAGCTCCTGATGAAATATATTTGTTGATGAAGGTAAAAAAAATTTACCAACAATTTTATTATTGTGTAGGATGAAAAATTATGTGTAAACCGCGGCAGTAAAGTGCTTTTTTCAGACCTCAAGAAGTGGCCATATCCATATCTTCTTTCGGCCTGAAAAATGCCACTTTACCGCCTAGGTATACAATATACTATTTCTCCAAATTATATTAAAAGTGGCTTTTTAATGACACTTGACAGGCATAAAAGGTGTATTTTTACTGCCTGGGCAGGAAAAGTTTGTTGCTATGCAACGTTCCAAATGATAATTTGAATCAAATTGGTAATCAAAATCACAACACACAACAGAAAAATCTACAAAAGTGAAAGTTTATAGAATGACCTCGAATAAAAAATTAGGTTTCAAACCCATCCACCTGAAGCGCTAGTTGCAATAGAGTTGTAGAAATAGGCCTGATAGCTAAGGCCTTTAACCATGCAAAATAAAGACAACATATCTGTTCTCTCGGTCAAGAATACGGTCCCAGGAAGATATCTTAGATAGGGACGAAACACCCCTTCAGGAACCTGCAGGTTTTTTTGCGGTTTCTATGTAATAAAATAATTTATTCTACTCAATTTCTGAGAAAAGTCTCAGAGACTAGTGGCTCCTTTCGACCTGTTTCCCGTAGGAATTTTAGGATATCTGCAGGATTAAACTTAGGTAAGTATCCATCTTCTATCCAGTAGTCTCCTACATGCTCTCTCTTAGGATTCTGAGTTGCTGTAATCTGCTAGTATGTGGATGGAGGTTTCTTCTTCCATTCCACAGAATCTACATTCTTCTTCCTCCACTATTTTGAGCTTTCTAAGGTGCCCATTCAGGTGACAGTGTCCCATCAGAACACTTTTAGTGCAGTTTTACTCTAGCTTAGGCATTCATTTGTTCTTCCCTGGTTGTAGAATTTCAGAAGTACATTTTCGTAACATCAACCATAAAAAAGTTTCCCCAAGTTTTTCAAACATACTGTATAACGAGGCCTAGTTTTGTTTGTTTTCAAATTATTGTCTCGACAGTCCCCTAGCCAAAAAAAAATTATAAATGTCGTAATAGTATTGATAACCTCTGGCGAAAATAATTCCTGAAATATAAAACCTACTATGTAGTTGCCTATTCTAATAGCAAATTCAAACTAGTTTCAGATGTAGACTGTTCGTCGGTACATAAAAACATGTCTTAATAATTAAACTTGATTTTCTTTGGATTACTGAAGATATAAATTATGTAATAAATATTGGACAGCTAACTAACTGTACACTTGGTATACGTCCAGTTTTTCCTTTTAAAAAATACCGACTTAATATCTTACGAGGTATTTACTAGATGATATAGTCTGAATTATTAATGCGTTATTAGTTTTTGTTGAGTTCTTTATGGCTCATTCGTAATGGATTTAGTTGAAAAATGTAAGAGATTAAATAATATTTCACATTAAATAATAAAATTATACATAGGAATGCTACATTGTCGTCAGCTAATTTAAGCAAAATACAATTATTGTTTTCTAATCCCTAGTAATAAATGTTGAAAATGCATGTTTTGACATTTCATTCGGTTTCTTTTTTCGAATATTATAAATTGATGTCTATTCGAAGAATTAATTCAAGGTCCGGAAAGTTTTATAAAGGAATGCTCACAATATATGATTAAATTTAAAACGCAATGCAGATGTGTTTATTTCGGTTCAATAATTCCATATTGAATATTATTCCTCACGACAAAAATCAATTGTAAACAAAGTGCATATCAAATTCTGCACGACGTGTTTGAATACAGATATAGAAGCTGCGATAGATAAAGTGACAAAGAATACACCAACAAACAAAAAGCGAATTTGCCTTTATTTTTTTTTGTATGCGCATGTCTGAAAGGCGCCATTTTTATAATAAGATACTTTGTCGACGAATTATATCCCCAGTATTTAAAAATTTGATCATTTTCTCAGTGTATTTACTAAGATATCTGTCAAGGTCATAAATTTTTGTTACCAAAACATCAAAGAGATTGCGTCGGCTTCGCTTCTTGTTAGTTGGTGTATTATTTGATAGTGATGTAAGCGGTTCCAACAAAAGTTTCCATCCTGTTATTAAAACGAGCCATCACAAGCATTGAACGTGAGAGGATCAACGGATTAAATATATTCTGTATCAGCTTTTTGACAAATGTTACATTAAATTCAAAAACTATAAGGTATTTTCCAAAAAAGTGCTGCTGATTGAATTCGCTATTATGTGGCGTTTTCAAGAAAAATCAATTTGTTTCATTTTCTGGAAAAAAGAAGATTATCAACAACAAGAATATTATTGAATTTTATAACAAATTATGTTCTACGTGTAGACCATTTGTTGCCAAACAAGAAACCAATCGTTTCTTTAAGGATTGATCAACTCTTGAATACATTCTGGGATTATTTAGAATCTTATTGGGTTTCTTCCAACTGGTATTTAGGAACCGTTCTAGAATCGTGTCGAGAACTGTATAGTGCGCAAACTCGAATTCAACTTTATCACCCCTTCCAGACCTTCTTTGTACCGTCCCAAGAACGATACTATAATCAGTATAATCGCAAACGATACCTAGAACGGTTCTATTGCTAGTTGGAACGAACCTATTACATTATTTTCCACAGCTGAAAACGATTTTGTATTGGAACAAAACGAATGTAAAAAATTCTTTAAAAATTATTGCACATCAGATATATTGATCTTGCAATTTGTGATGATTTGTTCGCTTTTCCAATCTCTTTTTATTTTTGTTATTCAATAGCGGAAATACTTTCAAATTTTTATTTTCAATTATAGTTCATTTTATCGACATGTCATCAATGGCAATAAACGTTCTCTATATCATAACCCAAGCTATAGTCAATGGCTTAATTATCAAAACAAAAAAAATTGAACAATCATTTTGTAATCGAAGACCCGTAAAAAAGACGAACTCGTGCACTCTCAACTGTCCGTAATTTTTCAACATTTTATGTGCAACCTCTAATATAATAATTACCGAACGATTGTGACGCAAAAGAGTGCCCATTCTTAGTCTGCTATTAGATGGGACCACATACCGTGGGCCCCTAACAACTTATTCAACAATCGCATACGAAAAGGTATGGGTATTTAGATAATGAGCGGTTTTGTATCACGACTTTTATTAAAAGTTTTGATAGTATTTTCACTTCTTCTCACCACTATCATTCAACTTGGATCATATTAATATTTAAAAAATATTACCAATAATGCGAAAGAATGAGCACCAAAGCATAATACAGATAGGACAAAAAAAAACAAAGCACATCTACAATAAAAAACTAACTTAAAATGATTAATAATAGCTGCTGTTACAGTTGGTCACAAACTCAAATATTTCTGATAACGGACTTGATAAGGATATAAAGAGATGATCGATTATTTACAGTCAAATGTGTGATTATATCTACTCAATTTCACCAATAAAAGACTTAAAGTGAAACCATATAAATCACCGGGACCAGACGGGATTTATCCTATCCTACTCCAAAAAGGAGGCAACACACTACACTACAGGGTATGTGAATTGCTCAGAGCTAGCCTTGCTCTAGGGCATATTCCAAGAACTTGGCAACGCATCAGAGCTACATTTATACCAAAACCTGGAAAATCTGGACAGGACACGGCTAAAGCTCTGAGAACAATCAGTCTGATGTCATTTATGCTTAAGACTCTTGAAAAACTTCTTGATAGACATATCAGAGACGGTATACTGGCTACAAGACCACTACACCAAGATCAATATGCATACAGAGAGGGAAAATCAACTGAAACAGCATCACATCAACTCGTCAAAAGGGCTGAATACGTGCTGGAAAATAAAGAGGTGCTGCTCGCAGCCTTTCTAGATATAGAAGGAGCTTTTGACAACACCTCCTACGAATCCATAGCCAAGGCAACGAGGAAAATTGGGATCGATGCGACGAGCTGCAAATGGATAGACTGCATGCTCAGAAGCAGGATAATAGAAACAACTCTTATGGGGGAGACAATGGCCGTGCGTGCAGCCAGGGGCTGTCCACAGGGGGGAGTACTTTCCCCGCTGCTGTGGAACCTGGTTATGGACGGGCTCATTAGAACCATACACAGAGAAGGATTTAACACCATAGGATATGCAGATGACCTGGTAATTCTATCCCAAGGTAAATTCAACAGTACAACCAGAGACAGACTCCAGATGGCTTTAAATGTAGTAACAGGCTGGACTGTAGAAGAAGGGCTACGCATAAGTCCCTCAAAAAGACAGATAATTGCGTTTACCAGAAGAAGGAAAAGGGAAGGACTTGGCCCTCTGACGCTTCAAGGTGAACCAATACGATTGTCGGATGAAGTAAAATATCTTGGGGTTATCCTAGACCCAGGTTTAACTTGGAACCGACACCTGCAGCACGTGGTCAAGAAGGCAGAGGTAACCTTCATGGTTGCCAGACGCACTTACGGCACTAAATGGGGACTTAGACCAAGCATGGTACACTGGTTGTACAAAATGGTTGTCATCCCCAGGATTACATATGCATCTCTGGTCTGGTGGCCAAAGATCAGACAAACATCTGCAATGCTAAAACTAAGCAAGGTCCAAAGACTTGCATGCATTGGCATTACAGGGGCAATGAGGACTACTCCTACAGCGGCGCTGGAGACAATGCTAGACCTTCCTCCGCTACATTGTGTCATAATGTGCGAAGCGAGGGCAGCTCTAACCCGACTGGAGAAAGCATCAGACCATGACGTACATGGGAGAGGACACACAGAAATAAGGCATGTGGATGACGACATCTTTAAAATGCCAACAGACCACATGACCACCAGATATATCTTTCGCAAGAACTTCGAGATTGTCATCAAAGATCGAGAGGAGCTTGAGGAAGAGAATGCACCACCACTCAGTAGAGCAAATGAACTGATCTGGTACACAGACGGATCAAAGAATGAGCTCGGCACCGGAGCGGGCATATACAGCAAGTCGAGCAAATATGAAGGAATCGTCTCGCTTGGAAAATACGCCTCGGTATTTCAAGCAGAGGTCTACGCAATACTTGCATGTGCAAGGGCAAATAACATGAGAGCCTACAACAACAGGCAGATCAGGATCTACAGTGACAGTCAAGCTGCCCTTAAAGCACTTCAGAGCTCTAAGGTAACATCTCGGCTGGTATGGGAATGCGGCGAAGAACTTAGAAGACTGGCGACTCGGAACAGTGTAACACTGGAGTGGGTCCCAGGTCACAAAGGAATCGCTGGCAATGAAAAGGCTGACGAACTCGCAAGAGCAGGATCGTCAACCCTGATGAACGGACCCGAACCAGCTGTGGGCATTCCCAGATGCTCAACTAGGTCTTGGTTAAAAGGGTGGGTGAAAGAACAACACAATAAACACTGGAAGAATACGCACAGGCAAATACATGGGAAGAAATTCATGAAAGAACCATCAGAAAAAGTAGCGAAAGAACTGCTCTCAATGAGCAGGAACAAACTACGCACCATAACGAGGCTACTTACGGGACATTTTCCCACAAAGGAGCACCTGAATAAAATAGGGCTGTATAACGGAGACCTTACATGCAGAAGATGCAAAAAGGATACCGAAACAGCTCTGCATATACTATGCAACTGTGAGACACTGGACCACAGGAGGCAGAAACTGTATGGTAGACCCAAAATGACTCCAGAAGACTTCTACAACCAACCAGCAAGGAACCTGTATGAGCTAATACAGGGAACGGATTTGCTGAATAGGCTGTAGTCAGAATACTAGGAGTATCCACAATAAGCCCAGGAGGCTGAGGTGGCGCCGGCGAAGGGACGGCTCCTTAAAAAAATAAAAATGTGACTCCAGTTACCGCATGTTGCGTTACAGCCGGCTAAGGAGAAGAGGTAAAGTGAAAGGCGCAAGGCCACCGTACAAAACCAATGAATAGTAGGTTCACTCGTCGTCGGCACTTTCATGTAGCGCTGGTAAAGACTTGCTGATAAACTGTCGTTAAAACACACGTGTATCGTATACAGTGCTCGTCTAAAGTCTCCCCCCCTATCTATTTCATGAACCATAGAACTTAAATCAATAATGGATACTCCTCACAAGTATCTGCAACTTTTGAGGTGGATTGTGATGGGTTCACTACCATTTCCGCAACTATTTCAAGTTTCACCAAAAATTAATATCGCTTCCACTTTGCCCTCTAGACTACGTCACATTTTGAAAGAGTTGTATTAACAAACAAAAGTAAAATAACACTGAATACTTAAGAAGTCTACTTTTAAATTAAAAAACACGGTAATACATTCTTACAAAAAACCTCAATTTTGACAATAGTACGATGCTAATGTCAAAAATGAACCGATTGATAGACCAAGGACAGAGGAAATATCCAAGCAACAAATGAACACGTTCGTCTTTTCTAAATGAGCAACTGGATTCATAAAATAGTTTGATCGTGGTGGTGTCGTTGAACAGGACTTGGAACGAGTATTCAAATGAGGTATTATTTGCCATATGATCCCATTTAAAATTATCCTACAAAATGGCGGCCGTCCGCTGGGAACATCAAATTATAAGAAATAGACTAGATTCATTGTAATTCGTCAAAAATGTACAAATATATATAGAAATCATTGTGTGGTTACATGAAACCACGATTCAAATGAAACTATTTTTCCGGATTGTAGGCAATTAACTGGAAATTTTCGGAAAATTATCGCGTTTTTAATCTAAACTTACTAATTGGGAAATGGGAATGAAAATGAGAAATCAATTGTCTTCCTAAGACGTCAATCTCTCCTCCTTTCATACGCTGCCTCAACGTCCACTAACCCTTCTAACCCTGTTTACCCTTTGTTCACCTCAATGTCTTAATATTATCCTTCCAACACTATACCCAAACGAAGCATAAAATCTGCTGCTCGACTTCTTTCCCCATTACTTGAGAATACCGACCTTTCAATAACCACTCCGCTTCCTCAGCCTCTTATCCCTTCTTGGACTAAGAAACTTTCTCTATTCAATACCTTTCTCGCCAAATTCAATAAACATGAGTCGCCGCCGAACATACTTATTAAGGAAGCGTTCTTGGAAATATCTACACAGATGCGTCAACAACTTCTTTTGGTGTTGGCTGCTCAGTCACAACCAACCAAGAACTAATAGGTTCCTATCGGTTGCCTTCAACATGTAGTGTTCACACTGGTGAACTGTATAGCATTTCCAAGCTTTTAAACATATCTCTTCTCCTGTCAAGCACGTCTCCATTTGTACCGACTCACTTTCTTCAATCAATTCACTTCATACTACTATCTTTACTGATAATCCAATAGTTCAAAACATACATGACATATATCAATTTCTCGCCGCTCGTGATGTAACTGTCTGTCTTATCTGGCTCCCATCTCATATTGGAATTACTGGCAATGAAAATACTGACCACCATGTCAAAGAAGCCACCTCTTCCATCACCACAACAACGTTCCAGCTCCCAGAAGTCATCAAACTTTTATTCAAAAAGTAGGTCAAAGAATCCAAGCAAAACTTTTGGCACAACAGCAAAACAGCTCTTAATTATATCCAACCTTTCATTGGCTGTCTCTCCCTCGACTTCTTAACCAGGAGAGTCTCTCCCTCGACTTCTTAACCAGGAGAGAAGCTGCTGTCATTAGAAGATTGCGGATCAACTATACCAGATATACTCACGGTTACTTCATGTCTTCTGAAAACCTCCCCGTCTACCGTTATGGCAATAGTGCTTTAAATGTTAAACTTATTCTCACCGACTGCCAGATATACATCAATACATACCACAGAACTAGGTATGAAAGAAGCTTTTTCTATTTTTCTCTCAAGCTCTCCTTGAACATCCAACAGGATATAAATTATACTGTTGTCTTGTACAGTTCATGTTTTTTGACGATGATTTGAGAAAAAATCGAAACGTTAATTACATATAATTACTATCTCAATATTATTATTATTAAGTTCAGAACATGCTTTATTGATGCCAATGGTCTCCGAATGTACACGGCATAAAGAAAATTATATTCAAATGCCTGAAAATACGAGTAAGATAATAATGGACCAAGAAAGATCCGATGAGAGTAGTAATAACTTGAAGGATATGTCTGTAAGCTTTTCACATTATCCAATTTTTATTTTCAGAGAAATGAGTTAATAGACCTTAAAACTTGTTCAGCAATCAGAGGCTCTCTAGAGATATTAAACAACATCGATGTGAATTCTTCAACTACCCGCATTTTTGGACAATATTATGAAGACAATTTTTTTAGTGATTGTGATGATTCAATTGCCGATCAAAACTATGAACCAAACATAAGCGATCTGTCGGATGCCAGCTCAGATTTTAATATTGAACAAAAAACAGAGCAGCACACCGAGACCAAAGAATTTCAACAAGAAAAGGATAGAAAAAAATGCAGATGGAACAAAGCAAGACCCGAAACCTGGAAGCGACAAAAAAATAGAAAATTGCGAGATGAATGTTTACCGTACAAAAATTTCAAGGGAATTATCCAAGCTGCTAAGCTACCAAAACCCATAGATTGTTCAAAATGCAAATTAAAATGCACCGAAAAATTCTGCGAGGAAGAAAGAAAATCAATTTGTGGAAAATATTGGATTTTGGCGTCCTATGAGAGGAAAAAAGACTATACTTTACAATGTCGCAAGCTCTGTGCTCGCATCAAGGAAAATGCGAACAAGAGGCAAAATGCCAAAAAGTACTATTTTAGTAAAGATGCAGAGGAACTACAGGGTTGTCAGAACTTCTTCATAAAAACGTTATGCATTTCAAATCGGGTAATCTTGTCTGCATTTGAAGGGAAAGATGAATTGGGCCATTTTAAAAATAAAGACAAGAGAGGAAGAAAGGCACCTCCTAATAAAACTAAACCGGGGGTTATTGAGATCTTTCCAGCTGTGGAAAGTCACTGTATCCGAAAATACAGAGAAAGAAAATACTTGGACTGCAATTTAACAATTACAAAAATGTACCGGTACGATTATGGTTGTGAATATGTCGGTATCCAAATCACAATGACACGACGTGGAAGACCTGTCAAAATCAACCGTTTGAAAATGGCTTATCTAAACTCTATCACGAAAAGCTAAAAATTAGTTCTGCGATAAAACAAGACTTGCTTAAGATGTGTATCTAATAATTCCTGATATTTTTCATGACTTTATCGAAGGTATCCAATCTGATACAAAGATCATAGATATTGTACGTGGTTTTTGTTAATTTCCTAAATAAAAATCGAAAAAAGGATAAGTTTATTTGAAATTATTCTACATCTCTACAAGTAAAATGCACTAAGTCAATGCTTTTTAAAAATATTTTTCAAATAAAACTACGTTTTTAAAAATGCAAATGGTGGATAATTGTGTCCAAATATATGATTTCAATGGGCAGTAGTTTGTTGTCGAAATATTATTGTTACAAAAATTAATAATTATAATTAAAAGTTAGTTTTAGCAATATCTCTAAACCATGTTTTATGACCATTTTTGTGCCTCTTGCTTGTAATCCCACGATATTTCTTACCAGTTTTGGAATAGAACTAAACAAAAAGTGGTTCATTTACTTTTATATGTACCTGTCCTTTTTTTTAACAGTAGTTAATAAATATATGGAAGTCTAGTAATTATTTAATTCCTAGAATATTAACATTATGCGATATATACCCATCGTATTATGGACAATATACCTATTATAAATCCGAAAAAAAGTTTCACTTGCATAGTGGTTTCATAAAACCTAAAACCACACAATGATTTCTTTATCTTTTGATTCAGCCTATAGACCAAATTATAAGCCACTCGATTGAACAAGTTTGGGAAACATTGCGTATAAATTGCACCCACTATAAAAAACGATCTTTCGAACTCCTTCTTCAATTAAATAGCTACCAAATTTAGAGGGGTTTTTAAGTACAAGGCATTCTATTTTCTTTTGTATTATCAAGAATTTCATATCAGTTATTGTTTTCACTTTATTCAGTCAGCTTTGATTTAAAATTTAGAATTTATGCGGATGAAACTAGTAGGGTTCTAACAAGTCGTCAGTTCTGGACTTTTTCCCAGTCAGTGGAAGTATCATTTCATAATCTCCGGATTCCTGAATCTCCTTAACTTTTGTAGAGCAGTTTATTTCTCCTATTTTGTTCCTATTCCACATATAAAAGCAAATTATTACGAAAAATCGTTGTAACGTCATTGGTCGCTGAATTAATTATCACTTTGGTAGTCGTGAGAACAGGGCGTTTTGTTCAAACAGTTCTTAAAAATTCGGTTAAGATTTTAACACCATTGTGTGATTTTTATTTATTCCCCACACGAAAATGAGTATCAAAGTATGAAGTGTTCAGAGCTACGAAGACTATTCTAAAAGCTGGTCTAACCTAAAGGCCATATTGGAAAAAAATAAAATGCAGTAGATATACACTCAGAGCAAGACAAACAATTAGATTTATAAGAAAAGCTGTAAACATTGAAAGAGATTTCTGATTTCTTTATTCGTAAATAAAGTATCCATAAAATACCTAATTAATTCGATAACGGATGACAGAAACGTACATTTATACTAAACTACATAACCTTAAAAAATGTCCCAAAAATACTGCTTTTTGATTCACTAATATAAATTTTGGTCCGAAGTCTATATAAATTTAAAAAAATATCAAATTTAAGTATTTTCTACCCCAATATTACTAAGATATACCTAGGCATAAGGCTTTCAGATATCAGAAACATCATGAAAGATCTGCATAAGCCTTCCTCTGCAAAAGTGTCTTGAGAATAATGAAATGTATGAAACTATATAAAATTCAAGTAGTATTTGAAGGTACTTGGCTTTATTGAAAATACCTTCCAGCCCCTTTTATACTCAGGGAAAAAGTGTGGAAAATTAATTGCAATTATTGTGATAGGAAGTATGTTGGGCAGACTAAGAGGTCTGTTAAAGTTCGGTTTAAAGAACATTTGGCCCATCTAAAACATGGGCGTACAGAAAAATCGAGTATTTCCAACCATGCTTTTTATTGGGATCATGCGATAAACTTAGATATTGTAAAATTGTTAAAATTTATCCAACAGCAGGTTGGCATTTTACGAGGGTTGCACATAGTTGGTGTCTGTCAACAAATATCAAAATTAACTGTCAATGTCCAGTAAGCTTAATACCAAAGTTTAACACCGCTTCGAACTTGATGTGTCAGTCAAAAAATGGATATAAGCCGAGAAAATTTTCGCGAAATAATTTATCACATTTTTCGAAGACAGTTGCCTTGCCTGGTTGGTTTCTGTTTTCGGCAATGAAGCACCACATCAGTCGACAATTTCTCGTTGGTTAAATAATTTAAACGTGGACGGATTGATTTTAGCGACGATCAAAGAACAGGTCCATCAACAACGGAAGTAACCCAGAAACGTCAATATTGTACGTGAGCTGATCCAAGAAGATAGACATGTCACATATCGTGACATTGGACCATCATTGGGCATTGCA
This sequence comes from Lochmaea crataegi, assembly GCA_947563755.1. NCBI lineage: Eukaryota > Metazoa > Arthropoda > Insecta > Coleoptera > Chrysomelidae > Lochmaea > Lochmaea crataegi. Next base: position 12,103,937 of record OX387431.1, read on the forward strand.
GAGATCACAATTTTACATGAAGAATTATCTGTAAAAAAATTAGTTACTTTTTGGATACCGCATCTGTTGACGGAAGAACAGAAAATTAGAGTCAATTGTTCATCAAATATCAAAGAACTGTTACTGCTGATTGGTACGTATCGATCTGTTTACCGGAAGTAATTGCTGAGTTTCGAAAAACCAACCCCCAACGACGAATGATCCTCCACCAAGTCAATGCAACTTCCCTCACAACTCGAAAGCAATTGAGTTTTTAGAGACTTCTGTGCCACCCACTTCCCTGTGGCCATATTTATTGTCGACTTTGCGCCAATTCGTTGCCCTTATGACTTATGCCCTGGTACCAGGCTTTCATGACCTTGCAATGGTCACCAAGTGCGTTTAAGGCACCTAAGCACCTAGCTTAGAATTGACATATATGGAAGTGCCTTCAGTGCAGCTTGGCTGTCTGAGGCAACTGAACGATATGTCCTTTCCTGCCTTTTAATTTCTTCAACGCAGTGGTGAATCGCCGTCACTTCCACTTGGAAAGTTGTGACGTCTTTAGACAGGCTTATTGAAATAGCTACCCTTTGTTTTAGCCCTACAAATTCGGCTCCCACACCTACTTCTCTCTTGGAGCCGTCAGTATACCAGGTTGCCTCAGCCTGTATGGGTATACCTTTCTTCCAGTCTTCCCTACCTGGTATAGTTATTTGGAACTGGTTATTAAAGCTATATCTCGTGGTATCTTTGCGTCAATGGGTTGTCCCATTAAGACATCCGCTTTTAGCTCCTCGATAAGCTTTCGATAGTCAGCACCGTGCGTTTGGCTTATGTGTTGTTGACTTTGCAGTAATCTGGGCGTTACAGATCTGGCATCGCCTTGTATAAAAATGTGTAGTGGAAGCAGATTCAGCAAGACTTCCATCGTAGGAATGGTTTTACACAGGCGCAAGCCTTTGTGTACTACTGAATAGCCTTACAGCTCCCAGTTGCTGTGTATTTGTCCACCACACTACTGATCCATAGGCTATAATTGGTCTAACAACCCTGATGTATAGTCATTTTTGGGGAAAGTCCCCAGTTTTTTCCACACATTCTTCTGCATCTGCCGAGGGCAATGGTAGCTTTCTGTGTGGTCTCCTGAAGGTGAGTGTTCCATGAAAGCTTTTGACCAAAATGTACTCTTAGGTACTTTGTTTCTTTGGCAAATGGAATCACCTCTCCTCCTAGTACTATCGGCTTTATGCCTTGTAGTGCCGTCTTTTTCGTGAAATTGATACTCTGTGTTTTCTGAGCATTGACTGTCAGTCTTTCTTGTGAGCACCAATTATCAACTATATTTAAGGCTGTTTGCATTTTTCCCAATATCATATCTGCAAACTTGCCCTTGACTACAATAGCGATGTCGTCTGCGTATCCAAGACAGTAAAAGTCTGCTGTGGGCAGGCTACTCCTTATGGACCTCCTCCACCCGTCCTTGCCTTGACAGTGACTTGTCCCAGAGTGGAGCTTATTTCCCTATCCTCCAGAGTTGCCTTCATCCATCTGCATATTGTTGAGGATGTCCCTCGTCAATTTATTGCATTAAACACTGAATTCGTGGTAACAATATTGAATGCTTTCTCGATGTCTAAGAAAGTGGCCATCGCTATCTCTTTGTTTTCTATTGACTTCGAGATAAGCCTGTTCAGATCATCCAGAGCTAGATCCGTAGATTTGCCTGGTTGTTAAGCATATTGACTATTGCTTAGGGGTTTATCCTTTAACATTTCGTCTCGTCCTAAAGACTCTTTCACTGTTCCAAAAATTAAGAATGAACTACATGGTTCCAAAGAATGCAAAAATGCATTTCTCTTCTTCGTGGAGAATACTTTGAAAAACAATGTTGTTTAAAAGTTATCTACTGTTTTTTTTTCTAGCTCAATATACAAAATATAAAAGACAACCCTCGAATTAGGATGACAAATAGTCATAATTTTAGTTCACCTTCGGTCTCTGAACGATTACTTGGTTATCGAAGCGCTTGTCAGACAGTGTAAATTGTGCTGTGATGCCTTTTGGCCCAATATAATAATATAATAATAAATATTTAAAATAAGAATTAAATTCCCTTGATCCTATTTCAACAAAACGTTCGTTATTATATAAATATAAATTAAGAAGGTTATTTAATAGAAAGTCAAGTTCAAGCGTGAAGTAAGTCAAAACAATCATAATATGTTTATTTGTTTTATTTGAACTTGACTGGTTATATGAATGTGCAGTCAATATTTATTATAGGAGAAGTTAATTTAGAGTAAGTCATGAAAGAAATTCATGATATAGTCGAATGGTCAGAGATCAGTAATCTTTAACCATTAAGTATAAGTATGCTGTACGGCTAGGTACTTATGTATATCATTAGCAATAGTAAATAGTGTAATGTATTATAGTAAATAAATCAAACATATCCCAGTGCTAGAAGTAGTTGTTTTATTCCCTGGAGATGATCCTCCAAGCGACCCGCAACACCACCGATTCAGAGGCCTTTCCACACCTTTAGTCTACCAACGTATCCATTGGAGACGCATCCAGTGCTTTCAACAGTTAACAAGATAGTTACAGAAAATATAAGTTTCACAAAGAGAATATTTTACAAGAAAAAACATACCCGAAGGTACCTCAAGTCTTTTATGTACGAAGAATATGAAAGATAATATGGTAACGATAACTGCTTTGAATTTATAATGAAACATATTTTCTATTCTATTCAACCAGTATCAACATTATTTGTATGATATTAATAAATCATATCTAAACTAAATTGATATTTATTAGATCTCGTACTCATTAAAACAAACCGTTATATAAGTTATAAAAATATCTACGATTAATTATTTATCTTGTCGGCTTTGGTCGTTTGATACAATTCTATTTTTTAACCTATAAACATAAATAAATCAGCGGTTAGACAATATGACAGCTAAACAGATTAGTATTTTCTACAATTCAAACTACATATTAAATAGTCTACTTCTAGTGAAAATTACTATATGTTTAAAAACTTTTTCAATATCTGCATTGAATAAATCAATTTCCATTTTTATTTGAAATAATATTGGTATTGGTTGAGAAATGCAGATTATTCAAGTCAAATATATCTGGATACGTACCATACGGAAAACTTGTTGAAAGTAATGTTGTATCCTTTCCTAATGAACTACGAGGATTATTTCCAAAGTACTGCTTCGAAGTTCCTCCGCCACGCAATGGTATACTAATATGTTGGTGCTAAAGTAGCTGACATTTATCGTCAGATCTATGAAGTTTCTGGAAGAAGCATTTTGGAGGAAGTGGGTTAGAGCTTTCAAAGATAGTCTTAACAATGTTCATAGTGAGGAACGGACTGTCGTTACTGACGATTTTATGCAAAAAGTTGTCGAAAAAGTGGAAGAGAACAAGCACTTCATCATCTTTTCGTCATCTCAGGAATTTCCTCACATTTCGAGAACTGTTTTATATGAAATTGTGATCGAATGCTTACATTATTGAACTGTACTCAAGATGGGTAAGAAAAATATTGAAAAACGAGCATAAAACCAAACGTTTAGGCTGCGCTTTTGCATTCCTTGAATTTTATGATGCCGAGAGTAATTATTCTTTCAACCAAATTGCTCCAGGCGATGGAGAGTGGGTGTCCATGTTACGCTGGCTGGAATGAAAGCAGATATCTATGAAATAGCGGCATTCAACATTCCCCAAGAAAGTGGAATTCATACTAACCATTTTAACCAGAAAAATCATGTTTCCGTGTTTTGAGAGAGGATGAGTCGAGAGAGCATCGAGAAATCCAAAACAAAAGTACCTAAGTAGAGGAATCCTTTAGCTTCACGGCAATTTTCGGCTACACGCAGCCAAACGAACTCCCAGTGACCACCATCTGCTTCTGAAATTAAAGATGGAACTTTGAGGTCAGCACCATGAGACAGAGACAATACCGTCAGTGGCTGTCCAATCTGTCTATGATGACTTAAGTAGAGATCTGTGTTTAGTAAGTACCACAATCGATATGCGATTATGTGACCAAAATGTTGAAGACAAATAAACTTGGCATTATACAAGAGAACATCCTGGTACTTGTAGGTACTTATCTGAGATATTACTCTTACTAGGGGTACCCCATTATTCAAATTGCTTCTGGAAATACTACTGGATCATCAAAATACATTAGAGGATGTTTGCTCTATGCCTTAAGGAATGTTTCACCTATGCCATAGAGTTGGACTTCAAGGGATGTCCTAGAGCTGCACTAGGAGCTGTGATCACCTCAAGCTGAAGCTGATGTCTGTAAGGCGGTCAGATCGAAAAGGAAGGCGTCCGGCGATCGGGTGGCGATATTGAGAAGATAATTGACAATTGACAATTAACACTTGCCTTATGGCGAGGAGTGGACTGGAGGTGGCTAATGAGACGTCGAGTAGTGGCAGAAAAGGAATTTACGGTATAAATTTGAAGAAAAGATTGAAGATGTCGGTAGATATGTTACTACAAATAAAAAGCTTCCTAAAACACAGATCCTATTGAATTAAAAAATTCAACGTTGAATCAAAACTACTGAATTGTTCAGCAATGGAAGATATTAAGGGAAAACCTATTGAATAGAAGTATAATCGACACTGGACTGAACTGGACACGGGGTTGGGGGAGGGGGGATATTTGAAACAAATGAACAAAAAACGGCCAGTAAATAAAAATTTGGAAAGCAAAAGTACAAAAAAATAAGACAAAAGGTAGACCAAGAAAGATAACGAATATGAAAAACAATTGCAACATCAAGTTAGTCTGTATCTGGGTTCACAAGGGCTAGGCACACATGTTTATAACGCTAATAGGTGTCCAATGAGTCAATTTTTAATTTCTAACTTTGGATGCCTACAGTTCGTAAGCGAAGAGACAATCATTATTGTTATTCCCTTCATCATATCCTAAGTTTTTGGTACGAGCTCCTGGAACACCCAGAATATTTGCTTTGTTCTGTTGCAAAACTTTCAATTTCATCTTTATTGGAATTTTCCCATAAACCGAATAAAAATAAAATACTGCACAGTGTCCTTAACTTCTATTTATAGCACAACAATAAATTGCGTTTTTTTTGTGACTTATATGTTAATTAATTTATAACCATAACCTGATGATTATGAGGAAATCAAATTAAAAGCAAATTATAACCTGCTAGTTAATAGTATTACGAAATAAGACGAGAACTATTAGAATTTTTTGCTCTCATAATATTCCAATCAATTGTAATAAACTAGGGAAGTTATTAGTTGGAAAAACCATGTTGATAGAAAACCGACTACGTAATAATTACCAATTTATTTTTAGTATTAGTTTTCGGTATTGATAGTAACCCTGTATTTTCATTGAATTTTACATAAACCCTTATTTCATTCCTACGAACAAACTTATGACTTTCATAATTTACATAAAACAGCAAAAGATATCCAACATTTCATAATAGTAAATAGGCTGTGTTCGTTCTGGAATATGGCGGAGGAGCTAACATGGGAATCTCCATAAGGAAATCGCAAAAAAAGCTAAGGTCAAAAATAGCAAAAATGGTTCCCTTCAAGGTTGCGCGTCTGGTTTCATTCTAAGACGTTTTCTGAAGCGTTTTGAGTCATTCCGAGACGTTTTCTGAAGCGTTCTGAGATGTTTTCTGAAGCGTTTTGAGACGTTTTCTGGCGCGTTTTGAGACACACTTGTCACCTGTCACTTGCCACCTTTCTAACGGCAATTTCGGTTCACCTCCAAGACTCCCCAAATTTGGACCAAATTCCTCAAATTGATCCACGCGTGACGACATCCACTTCTGAAGCGTTCTGAGACGTTTTCTGAAGCGTTTTGAGACGTTTTGAAGTGTTTGGGATGTTCTGAAGTGTAGTGACACGTTTTGAGACGTTATGAAGTGTTCCTGCGTCTGCTTCATCAACGAACATCTCGCAATGCCCGAGAGCACTTCAAAACGTCTCAGAACACTTCAGAACGTCTCAAAACGTGTCACTCCACTTCAGAACGTCCCAAAACACTTCAGAAGTCGATGACGTCTCGCATGGGTCAATTTGAGGAATTTGGTCCAAATTTGGGGAGTCTTGGAGGTGAACTGAAATTGCTGTTAGACAGGTGGCAAGTGACAGGTGACAAGTGTGTCTCAAAAAGCTTCAGAAAACGTCTCAGAACGCTTCAGAAAACGTCTCGGAATGACTCAAAACACTTCAGAAAACGTCTTAGAATGAAAGCAGCCGCGTGACCTTGAAGGGAACCATTTTTGCTATTTTTGGCCTTAGCTATTTTCGCGATTTCCTTATGGAGATTCTCATGTTAGCGACTCCGCCATATTCCAGAACGAACATAGCCTATTTACTCATAATCAAATGGGATCAATCCCTGCTAAATACAAGAAAACTAATCACCCACCTCGGAGGACTACAAAAGCTGTCCCCAATGAGGAGTTTTATTACCTCTACTGTAGTCACTAGTGGTCTTTAGTTAAAGTGGTTGGAGGCAAACTCGACATCAACAGAGTGAAATTAAGAATAGCACAGAAGAGGCTCTCTGGATATACCGAAGGATTTTTGGAAAACGTGTGGTATGAAACCGAAAATGATCTACTGGTCGTACCTAACAGTTGTCAGACCATTAATTACCTATGCTTTGCTGGTCTGGTGAAACAAAACAACGCAACAAGCAGAGTTGCAAAAAGTGAAACAACTGTCCGACATGCTGGACCTTCCTCCACTACATCTACAAGTACGGAGGATCGATTTGTAAATAACCTACAGGCTAACTTAGGCTAAATCCTTGAAACTCGGTGATCTAGAGGGAGATCTCGAATTTTTTTCTCTGCAAAACAGGATTTCGATCTCACATTAAACGTTGCTATACTAGATATAGAAACATTTATATATAATGTACACGATTATTTTACTGCTGAGAAAGACAATCGAGGCCAATTGCTACCAGCTTCATCTGCTTCCCATTGATCGAAGCAATGCTGGAAGTCTTCTTTTGTAAGAGCAATTAGGATCTCCACCGATGTTCCCTCCAGCCCTTTCATCCACTTGAACCGGGTTCCTTCTAGGGTAGCCTTGATCTTCGGAAGATGGAAGAAGTAACAGGGTGCTAAATCAGGCGAGTACGGCGCCTGTTCGACTGCCTCTATCGGCTAAATAACGATTCACAGACAGCACGTTATTGGCAGGTGCGTTGTCCTGGAGCAAGATCCATGACTTGTTTTTCCATAACCCCATCCGTTTTATACGAACTCACTCTCGCAGTGTTGCCAAAGCTTGCAAATAGTAAGTATGGTTCACAGTTCGACCCTCCGGAACCCATAAAGTCATCACGATATCGAAAAGAACAAGTAGCATGACTTTGATTTCGATATCCTTGCTTTTTTCATTATTGGAGATGCAGGAGTTTTCCACTGCAAGGATTGCCGCATAGTTTCAACATCGTATTGTGATATCCAGGTTTCTTTTTGTTAATTATTATGGGAAATTAAACCGCAATCTTTTTTATATTACTGAATACTGAATAATGAATACACCACAAGGAACATACGGAAGATATCCAGGTTTCATCGCAAGTGAATTCAGCTAACCTATCAAGAAAATCTGTGCAGATATGTTGACGGATGAGCCGTTGGTAAGTGGTCAAATTTTTTGGTACCACCTTTGCACAAACTTTCTTCATGTTGAATTCGGCATGTAACAGTTCCTTTATCGGTGTCGAAAGTCATTGATTTTGGCCACTGTATCCGTGGTTGAAACAGAGACAGGTCACCATGGACGTTGGTCATCTTTGCTGCTCTCTATGCCTTCAAAAAAACATTTACACCATTCGAAAACAAGCGCATGAGATAAAGAATTTTCACCGTAGGCCTCTTTAAGCAGCTTATAGCACTCAGTCGGAGTTTTTTTTTTAATTTAAGGAGTAATGTTAGATTGATCAATTGCTGGTGTTTTTCGTCACATATTGTAATCAACAAGAGAAAAAATAACGTTCGTTTCTAGCCTCTATAGAAAAAATACTACTAGAATAGTAGACTCTTTCAACTATCCTACTCTACATTCGGTCCCCCCTATTCTAGGACGTCTTCGGCGCGCACAATCTCGTTATTTATGTGAAATAGGATATAGATTGTCAATTTGTAATTTTAATGACAAAAATTGGTTCTCAGTGGACAAATCCTTTTATTTTCCAATAAACATTTTCTTCCTGTAAATATACATTACCGTAACTCATATTAATATCAGTTTTGACTTAATCGCGAATAAATAAAATCAACTTATTAATTTTTGATAAAGCTTCGTGTGAATTTCACATAGTTATTTGTTAAACTAGCGTTCGGATGCAGAAGTCACTACATATAATTTGCAACACGTGCTTCGAGTCACGATACGACTTCCTCTTAGTTAATTTCGAACTAAGAACAAATCAGTATACCTGCTTTGAGTATGATGGATTAAAGTGACCTAATGCGTTGGTGCGTGCGTGCGTGCTTGGCATCTAGTCGGCTTCATTAGACTTATTTTCTGTTTTTTTTTTATAACCGGCAGGTACCTTGGCCGGGTCGGTACTACTATGCATTTCCTTTATTTGGTAAATTTACTGTTAGAGTTAGAAACTTGGTGGGATGGTCGTAAAGAAAGTGTAAAGATTAACGTGCCGATTTTTTTCTTCCTAAAAGGGTATATATAAACAATATATGGTACACATTTGTTTTTTGAATGGTTTTAAATATATGCAAATTGTTGCCTTGAGCGAATCAACTAGCAGTTGCTTTTTAAATGCCAATTTATCATATTAGAAAACGCATTAATAAGTCATCATAAAAATGATGTTTTGTTATGTACCGTTTACAGAGAACAAAAAGTTTATTATACAATAATTTAAAAGCACTTGATATACAGAGTGAGTTTTGAGTATGGAACGGTTCAATTATCTCGGAAACGGATCGCACGATTTTTATATCTGCTTTATCACAAAATCCTAGCACACCATAATCTATAAAAATCTTCCTAATCATTTCCGAGATAATTGAGACATTTCACACTTAAAACTCAATCTGTAGACAAAATGGAAAAGCATCTCTGAGAGTATGAGAAAATGAGAACTGAATATTATCTGGAAATATATCCTAAACTTGTCCATATTATCAACTAAGTTCATACACCCCAAAAAACACAAAGTAACCTGGAAGCACTCAGGAGGACAAGTTGAGAACCAGATAGACCACTTATTAGACACGAGAGGTATCTGCAAAAAAACAATAGACAATAGAGACAATAGAGGCGCAAACAAAAATGAGAGAACCAAAAGATGCAAAGAAATATAACGCACCAATGAACACAAGAAGTGAGTTGAAAAAATAAGGAAACAATATGAAGATAAAATTACAGAAAATATTGATAATCAGACACTTATTACATCAGATATCGAAAATAGTTGGGAAAAAATAAAAAACGTCGTATTGGAAGCAGCACAGCAAATAATAGGTAAGAAGAGTAAAGAAAAGGAGAAAAAAGAATGGTATGACCAACAGTGTGAAGAAATAAGGAAACAAAAAAACACGACAAGATTAAAGTGGATAAATACAAACCAAGGATCGGACAGAAGATCATACGAGATAATCAGAAATAGGGCAAATGCAACATACAAAAATAAAGAAAATTACTGGCCAAATGGAAAAATGAAAGAAATAGAGAAAGATGGGCGTAACAACAACCTAAAACAATTCTACAAAAAGATAAAAGCACCGACCAAAGATCCCAATAAAACAAGGGGAATAAAATTGAAAAAGGCGTAACAGTATATGAAAGTACTGAAATGATAAAAATATGGGAAAAGTATTATAGCAGAATGCTTCAAGAAGATGATGTTGAGGACCTCAGGGTAACAGAAGACTCAGTAGCAAATCCAGAAAAACGAAATCACGTTAAGCTGCCACTCTGAAAAAGAAATAATGACTGAAATAAAAAGAACTATCAAAGGAAAAGCAACAGGAGAAGACAAAATAGCAGCGGAGATGTTGAAGTATGGCGGGGAACCGCTTCAGAAGACAATATCCAAACTGATACAACAAATTTGGGCGGGAAATATAATGCCAAGCGAATGGAACACTTGAATAATAACGCCCATCCACAAAGAAGGAGATAAGGAAGTCTGCAAAAACTATAGACCAATAACCCTACTTAATACCACCTACAAAATACTTGCAAACATAATAAATCAAAAACTGAAAGCATACTCAGAAAAAATAATAGGGTATAGACCAGGAAAATCAACAGTAACGGCAATACACACCATCGAACAAATCCTTGAAAAACCCCTGGAATACAATAATGCTCTAAACGTCATTTTTATAGACTTCAGGAACGCATTTGACACAATCATAGGACACAAGATTATAGAAACACTAAAAATACTAGGAATCCCAAAGAAGCTTAGGGAATTGGTGGAAATGACCCTACAAAACACTAAAGGGAAAGTAAAATTCCAAGGTGTAAAACAAGGAGACTCAATTTCTCCAACCTAGTACTTGAATCCATTTTAAGGAATGCAAACTTGAACGAGAAAAATATTATAGTAAACGAGAACCAGTTAATTGCTAATGCCGTCGACCTCACCATAGTGGCTAGAACTAAGAAAAGTCTAATAAAAGCAATAGAGAAGCAAGACGCATAGGCACAAAGATTCGGGCTACGAATAAATGAAGACAAAACAAAATATATGCGAGTGGGGAAAGAAAAACAGAACAATGATGCTCACTTAAGAATAAAAAATTACAAGTTTTGGAATTGTATCAAGCTTCAATTATTTAGGAACATCTATAGGACAAACTTGTAGGGACAAGATAAAAGAAAGAATAATGAAAGGGAACAAAATTCTTGGCATAAATAAGAAATTATTAAAATCTAAATCGATCAGCATAAAAACAAAAATACAAATCTATGACTTTGATCAGATCAGTCGTTACTTACGCACTCGAAACAACAACTATAAACAAAAAAGAAGAAGAAGATCTAAAAATAATAGGAAGGAAAATATTGAGAACAATACTTGGACCAGACATAACAAGAGATGGGGAAAGAAGATTAAAAAGAAACATAGAAATAGAAAAGGAAGCAGGTGGAGAAAATATAGTTCCGATATATAAAAGCAAGGAGACTGGAATGGATGGGACACATTATTAGAAGAGCACCAACAGAAATATTAAAAAGAATAACAGCATGGGTTCCATTGAAGACGAGAACAAGAGGAAGACCACAGATGGTGGGATCTAGTAGAGGAAGATATAAAAGCATTGAAAATTAGAGATTGGAAAACAAAATGCAGAGACAGAAGAAAATTAATTATAGTCGCAGGAGTAATCCACCTCGTCAATAGGATTAAACACAGCTCTATTGAGCTAGCCATAATCCCTCGGGATTGAACGGCCATGATGATGATACCCTAAAGAAGTACTGGAAAACAACGTTTAACTAGCATCATGATCCCAATTCCACTGAACAGGCTGAATAACTATTGTGAAAGTAACGCAATATTATCAGATAATTTGTATTGGTCAGGGTTCATTCATTCGTTTCAGCTCTTCATCGTACCATTTCCCATATTTTCTACTTCCATTCCAGAAGCTCCGTGTCTTTTATACAGGCCAATAGGCCACTAGGGGATTTAGAGTAGTTCAAATGGTGGTATATTGTGTTTCATCCCTTAGTTCACATGTTCTGCACATAGGTTCACTAACTTTTCCCATTTTGTGTATATGTTTCCTTAGGGTACAGTACAGGATACATTGACCAGATCAATAACTGTCTTTAAATATATCTCTCAGTTTCAATAACATGGTTAAGTGTTCTTTGTCTACCGTGTTAAGTAAACTCTGTATGAAGGCGAATTTTTGTCAACCTCCATTTTAATTGGTTTTATTTATCTATGTCTCCCTCAATCCTTCTTTGGCGAACTGATGCACCAATCCATTTCCTGAAATTCCTTCAAGTCTCGGCACTCATACTAGACACTTTGTTTTCTCTTGCCTGTCTAAGAGGATTCTTTAGTTTTTCACCAGTCTAGACTCCGTTATTGGACTGCTGATAGCTCCAAGCAGATCCTAGCTGTCATTAGATATTCAAATTTTTCATTCGGTATATCCTCTCCTGATTTGTTTATCAATAAAGGATATAGCAACAATCGTCTCTGCTTAAAACACAGACGCGACCAATGCTAAAGAACATTCCCTTACTAGGTCCATTTATACCAGTCCCAGTGCTATGGTTTGTTTTAGAATCATCGGTGAACCAGATGATGTCTCCATAGGTACAATAACTGTTCCTTAGATGGGATGAAAATAGACATTCGCTCAGTGAAAATTCTCCGGTGTCTCATTTGAAGTATTGTCTAAGTTGTATCGGTGTGTCCTTCTCAAATATTGTTCGGAGACCATATGCCTCCTGATTTCAGCCTAAGAATTGCCATCATCGCCTCCGCCCGGAACAAAAAGTTCCAAAGGAAGAAAGCCAATAAGGGCTTCCATTGATGCCGTCCCCTGCGTACTAAGGAGAGCTTGTCTTTGAATTGTAGTTGATATATTCACTATTGTCCTCCTCTATCGTTCAATAGGTGATCCAGACGAAAAATATTTGCAGTTTTTGTTGACTTCCGTTAGGTTTTTAACGTTCGTTATTGGCACAAATTTCACGTATTTTTGGTACGAACTCCTGTATACATTCAAAAGTTTATGAATCAACTCTGGAGTGATATTAACAGATACTATTACTGTTCCATTATATCTATAATTTCAGTTTCAACGTACACAAAATTTTTCTTCGAAATATTTCTTTGACTTATTACCGATGAATGAAATCAAGATTTGAAAATTTTGTCATAAAACTAAAATCAGTTGAGTATTAATTATTTTCAGGTCAACAGTTCATTAGTATAACAAATGTACTGTGAAATCAAAAACTTTAAATTCAGTGAAATTACTGGAACAAATTTGTTCCAATTAGTAAATGTCATTTATAAAACATAGATGTGTAATATCCTGTATATTTTTAATTTCTTCAGCACCTATTAGAGATGATGAAATAGGTTGATTATATTATATTAAATGTTAATTTATTTACACCGTTTGTAATTATCGCCCATTAATCAGAACAATTTCATTATCACATTTGTCATCTACGTACAGTATTGCCAATAATTATAATGATATTGAAATCATGGCTTTTATAAGTAAGATTATTGACGCCTACGATCTTCAAATGAAGATAAAACGCAATAGGTTAAAGAGTTTACCTGGGAATGGTGAATATCCTTGAAATATCAAAAAAGTACTCATATCGTTAATATGTAGATGTAAAAATTCTTTTTAATTGTTCAGTATGAAAAACTATGCAATTAGATCCCTAGGGCACGTTCCTGTGATAATTAGACAAAAAATTGCTTGAGGAGGTTTTTTCAACAAAAAAATACACTTTATTCAATTCGGACAGGAGCGAGAATCATTAAGCAAGAATAATTCTTACATATCAAAAAACAAACCGAAAGATAGATCTCTTGCACGTTTTTTCCATCGGGCCCATTACGACACCCTTAAATTAAATTTCGTGGCACATTAATCAAGCTACCTGGTCCAGTGGTCGACAAGGCCCTTAATAAATATGGTAATGCTGGAAGAGCACGCACGCGATACCTATTTCTACGCATACGGCGAGCTTTTTCATGGTCTACTGGTTTTTTGATGTAACGCCTTTGATAATACTTTCTGTATCTCGTTAAAAAAGTGTTTTAATATCTAGTTGAACGCTAAAACTGTATTTAAAAAGCCGTAGAATAATTTGTGTTATAAACCCTTGGAATGTTAATAATGCCAAAGGTCACAACAACTATTAATAAATAATATCTACCAATTTAAAATATACAAGAATGTTATACAATAAATTGAAAATACTACTAGCGTGGAATAGAACGTTAATTATGGAAAACACAGTTTATTAATAAAATAAATTGAATATAGTAGTGATAATATAGTGGTAAATATACAGGATAGCGAAAAAGTATTTTTTTTATTTAAACGTGTAATTGAAGGGCTAAAGTGGATGAAGGGGCTATTGAACAAAAAGTAAGTTTTGAGATATTGACGTTTAAAGTTTTTTTTGTGGAGTTTTTTGTGAATCAACTTTTAATCAATAAAAAGTGTCGCAAAATATTCCTAGGTATTACAAAAGACACTTTTATTATTATTATGTACATAGTCATATACATGACCCCTTCTTCTATTTTCTCTTGCCCCTTTAGGCGTTACATAGCCCCTTCTTCCATCAGCTTTTCCTCTTTGCACGGTACTTAACCCATTTATTTCATCTTATTTGTACCTCACACATGTTATACTGGCCTAATAACAGGACTAATAACTCTAAAATGAAAAAAAAATACATAGTCCCTTCATCCACTTTGCCCTTGAATTGAATTTATTCTAACTTTACGAATAGTGAAATAGACTTAAAATACAGCATACCACCAAAATTTGCGAATAATATTGAACAAATTTTTGCTACAGAATCAGAAATAGCTTTAAAATCTCAGTCAAATAGTTTTCTTTATGAAAAATTACAAATTGCCAATTTGATTAAAAATATGACACCTCAAAGGTAAAACGTCAAACAAAAATGACATTTCAGGTTTAAATTCAATTAAAACAAAATCTGACAAGGGAAATGCCACTGTCATTTTGAAATCCGAAGAATATAAATCCAAAGTTAATAATTTTATAGAATCTTGTGATGTCAAAATTCTAAGAACAGACCCAACAATAGCTATTTGTATAACAAGGGAAGAAAGTGCTACTTTTCCTTCCGAGGATGAAGTTTACTACCCGACGCGTAGCGGAGGGCAGTTATCATTCAAGGGAGGAAAAGGCACTTTATTCCCATGTTATACACATGATTTTTCCGCCTCCCTCAAATAACAAGACATTTTTAAATTATTTATCTATGATAGAAAAATTGTCGTCGCCGGAATTCGATCCAACACCTACAGGCCTATCACGAACAGTGAGCTGTGCTCCAACGCGTTGCGCTACCGAGACTCATACCGTACCGAGACAATTTTTGCGGAATCTTAA
Organism: Lochmaea crataegi; assembly: GCA_947563755.1. Classification (NCBI taxonomy): domain Eukaryota; kingdom Metazoa; phylum Arthropoda; class Insecta; order Coleoptera; family Chrysomelidae; genus Lochmaea; species Lochmaea crataegi. The sequence goes on from OX387431.1 coordinate 12,119,091, forward strand.
ACATATTGCTGAAGTCAAATTATTAATGTAAAAATCGTTAAATTAAAATAACAATTTACTAATTTCTACCATTTTGCAAAATACATGGTGTTGTTTAATTAAACGGTAAAATTTATTCTTATATAATAGGATACTAAACTCTATTCGTCAATGCCGTATAAGTTATTCCATTGATTACGTACCATAACCTCATAACCATAACCCTAGGGAGGAAAAGTACGACTTTGCTCCCTACAATGAGGCCAGGAAATGTATACTTTGGATAGAGGTAGGCGGAAAAAAAGTTTTCTAATAATGTAAGAGATTGTCAATAGTTCAAATTATGTTTTCAATGGTTCTTCTTCTTCTTTCTCCTTTATTGGGTAATATCCCAGAGGATAATTTGCCCAGAATACGTTTTCAATGGTTATGAGAAGAAAAACATGATAAATAAAAATCCCAAATCTCCACAATTATATGGAACGGTTAAATTACATAAAGTATCGAAAGCAATTAGACCTGTCGTTTCTTACGTTAATACTCCTAATAATAAGTTAGATAATTAATAGCTATGGACGTATATCTACAAAAATACTCAATTGAAAATTCAATAGAACTAATCCAACAATTAAAAACATACAACTTACAAGATAACTCTAAACTCATTTCATTCTCTGAATTTATCATTTCAAAAAATATATTATTTTTGTATAGGTATGTAGATGACTTATCAGCTTGTTTTGTAGTTAATGAACGACAATTAGATATATTGTTCAATCATAATAATAATTCACATTAGAAGTTGAAGAAAACTCAATCAAGTTTCTTTCTGATGCGGCTTCTCCTTGAATAAAAAAAAGTTTCTTGATCTAAAAATATAATAAAAACTTTTTTATCCGATTGTGTCAAAAAATGACGTTTTATGGTTTAGATATTTGGACGAAAAGGTAACCTTTTCAGTAAGGTATTAAATAATTCATTGTTACCTAGGCACCACTTTTCGTCCTAGGCCGAAAAATATTTTTTGGACGCTATTAACTGTTTATTTTAATCTTATTTATCTACTATATTTATATTAAATGTACAACTAGAACAATTTTGAACAAGAACCAGGTGATGTAATCTTGAATTTTTTTGATAAATCAGCCATATAGACCGAGAAAACGTTCTCTGAGAACGACTGTATATTTTTCTCTTGTCGATAGTCCATAAGTTTTTGTATAAGCTCTTTTATATAATTTTCCTAGATTTTTGCGGCAACAAATGTAACATAACTTCATTTGCGGCTTCTTGGACATCAGGTGGCGAATATACAAGATCTTCAGTATCACTTTCTAATTCCATTTTGGAATTTTTCCGATTTTAAAACTCTCGTCTTATTGACAAAACGTCAGTTCAATTATTTGTTATATCCATAGATACGCAAATGGTTTCATTTAATTTTCCGTGCCAAATGTGGAATAAAATGATAAAACAGGTCGGTTTTACCAAAATTCGGTACTCTTTAATTTGCCTTAAATATTTTCTACTCCAACAGATTATTTCTTCTGTATCTATTAAAATAGATTTTCTATTTTGCTTTTGCAAACGAAAATTTAATTCGTGTAAAATTTTCCACAACTTTTTTTATTACTTTCAAAATTTTATCTATTGTTGGAATCTCATTCTTAAAATAAAATGGACCAGGGGTCTTTTTTACACTATCAGGCAACTTCACTCTGTTTCCACATTTTATTTCACTAAGAAGTCTGTAAATTGTCGATTCGCTAATTCCTGTCATATTGGCACACGTAGGAACTATACTTCTAACAGTACTTAAAGGTGCTTGATGCACAAGGGCATCATGTACGCTTAGTCCTTGCTTTAAAATCTAAAACACCTTTACACACTACGGGGCTAAATTTTGACTATAAAAGTGCAACAAACACTGAAAAATATTTTTTATTTTCAGGATATTTATTATATACAAAAAGATAACTGCCTAATTATATTAGGGATTGCACAATTCAAGTACCTATCTACATTTATAGCTACCTGGAATACTTTGTGACCACATAGTTGTCAAAACTTTCATTGTTTAGCAGAGTACCTAGTTAATACCCTTTTTCAGTAACAGATTATAGCAGGTATTTTGGCCCAATTGAATGGTCTCCGTAAAATCGGCTCTTAATACTGTAATAATTACTTACTAATAATATGATACTTGCCCAACTTTTGCACTATTAAATAAACCCGACAAATGAAACCATTCAAGTCTTTACCGATAAATGTAACGCCAATGGTTTATTGCCGCTTTACGGATGTCGACCCTTTCTTGTACTCCTATGCAATAGGAAATCGAGTATAGTATATAAAAATGAAGGAATATTCAATTAACATAAATTTAATTATCACCTACAATTCACATATTAGCAAATAAACTGCTCTGTTTTGTACAGATTTTTTGAAAGTTTTTAAATAAGTTCAAAATAAGCCATATTTTTCCCATTCAATCATTAAAATATTCGGAATTTGATATTATACGTCAAAAAGTAAATAAAACCTTTCCTTTATTTGAAAATACAATAGTCTACACACATTTTTAAGATATTATTGCCTACCAGTTTTCCATGCAGCAATTTTTTTTCCATCGACAGTCTAATTTTTTTAGATATTTTTGTTATCATTGAAACGAATTTTTATTACTATTATACTACTTATAGATTTAAGAAAGTACTAAATATTTTAGAGTCGTTTCCAAAAGGAACAAGGAATTATCCAAAAAATAGAAGCGACACTTACACTTTGATCTTCTTGGCGTAGCTTAATTTCTGTACCATTCGAACTGCACCATGTTTCCATTAACCAGCATTTTTTGAAGCACTAAAAACCGAAATGATCGAACCATTTCCATTAACCGACCGGCGATTTGCCACCACATCTATCACTTACATCAAAGGCATACATCACATAAGTTTCCCCATGATACTGACTCTTAGTCCACTAAGTTAGAGCAACCTCAAGCCAGTACCTGTGTTTATAGAGTAACTCACCTATCTATAAAAACCGGTTGCAAGCCTTATTTAAAATAGATTACATTTTAGAGTACTGTATAAATACACATCTCATATTGTAATTTACTAAAATAAATAATTCAAACAATTTGGTTAGTATAGGGAAGATGAGCGTAACCCAACAGCCTTGTCCATGTAGTCCGAGAAAATCTTACCATATTACCCACACACTCTTTTGAGTAATACAAAAATTAACAAGTTTCAACAAAATTATAATTGAGAAAAGTATGAGAATCAAAAATATTTTAAAATTTAGAGCTGCTAAAATAAATACAATTTGTAAATGCGTTATCTTAAAAATAGCTTATAAAGTAAAATTGGAATGTTCAATGTTGAATTAACTCTACTCAGGGGCAGTAGCAAAATTGATATAATATATTATAGTGAATACTTTTGAAATTGACTTGAGAAGAAAATTAATCAAAATATATATATCTAATTTTGAAGATAACTTGTTAACCAAAGTACCACAAAAATTAGCGAGTTGTCTAAGTAATCTGGGCACAAAGAGTGTCTTATGTGAAATTGTGGAATAATAAAATTGCCTAAACAAGTAGAGTGAGATTAAAAATATGAAAATGAGTTTGTAGTGGTTAAGTTTCAAAAAGATTTTCGAAAACTACATGTCTTTATTGTACCCAAGGAAAGTATGTGATCACATTTTCTACTATATATAATACAGGCATACATCAATTTGAAAATTTGTATTACTTCAAAAAAAATTCATGATGTAGCTGTATACACCATTATCTATTTAAATGTAATCTGGAGTTTATAAATGTTTGTAAATTTGTAAAATGTTAAGAATTGGAAACACCCGAAATCCTTGTTGCATATTTGTCATTTCTCAGTTGTCTGGAACATTCTGTTTTACCTAGGGAACTCTAGGAGTGTCTTTATATTTCAAAAATAATGATTTTCTAATTAAATTTTTTAAATTAAGTAAGAAAATTTGAAATATTTCTGAATCTGATTCTTAAGATAATGAACTTTTTATGCAGTTTTTATTTTAATGTTATATAGTAGATAAACTTTATTTGAAATTGAAAAAAAAAGTTTTAGATCTGAGTTGAGTTGTGAAAAAATTTAATTTCTCAAGCAATTTTTCTTTTTATTTCATAAAGTTGATAAAATCTATTTTTCGTATTTTTATAAGTTTAACTCTATTTAAATTAAAAAAAATTTCAAATTGTGTTTACCTCTTAATTCATTGACCTATTTGCTCACAGAATGTTGCTACGCTGAAAAAACTCCACCTGAAAAAGAAGAAACAAACAAAATCCACATAAAGATATCCTCTTGCTGGGGTGTTTCCAATATTTAATATAATTATTAAAATAAAACAACATATACGAAAAAACAATTCAGGCAAACTTGAAGTCTGCCTTGACTCTTAATTCTTTACTAGCTAACACTGAAGTTGATAGATTAAATTGTTTCAATATAATTTTCGTAATTTCTCAGCCTATAATTCGGAAATGAAATTTATTTATCAAATTTCACAAATACTTCTAGTTTTGTTATTCGTCACAACAATCACCTACCTTTAGGCAAATCGCTTTTCTTGACCCAAAATCTGTAAAAAAGTGACAGAATTTAATATTGTTTGATAAAAAAAGTCATGATAAAAATAAAAAACAAAAAGTTGAGCGGTCGTCGGACCGCCGACAGAAGCTTGCTTCTTATGCTGGTTGGGAAAACCATCATTAAAAATACGCGCAATAGAATGCGATGTTGGTAATTACATTAGGCCCAGTACGTTCTACTAAGTTTTATTTTATATTTTATTAATCATTTTTTCAAAATGTTGACAATTTTTGACCATTTTTTCAAAATTTTGACAATTATTGACCATTTTTTCAAAATTTCTGACAATTTTTGACCATTTTTTCAAATTTTAACAATTATTGACCATTTTTGACAATTTTTAACAATTATTGGCCATTTTGGACAGTTTTTTATATTCATTGAACATTTTTTCAAAATTTTGACAATTTTTGACAATTTTTCGAAAATTTTTACCGTTTTTCAAAAATTTTAATTAGGCCCAGTACGTTCTACTAAGTTTTATTTTATATTTTATCGACCATTTTTTCAAAGTTTTGACAATTTTTGATAATTATTGATCATTTTTCCAAAATTTTGACCATTTTTTCAAAATTTTGACAATTATTGACCATTTTTTCGAAATTTCTGACAATTTTTGACCATTTTTCCAAATTTTAACAATTATTGACATTTTTTTTAACAATTATTGGCCATTTTTGACAGTTTTTCATAATTATTGACCATTTTTTCAAAATTTTGACAATTTTTCGGAAATTAGGCCCAGTACGTTCTATTAAGTTTTATTTTATATTTTATTGACCATTTTTTCAAAGTTTTGACAATTTTTGATAATTATTGACCATTTTTTCAAAATTTTTGACAATTTTTGACCATTTTTTCAAATTTTAACAATTATTGACCATTTTTGGCAATTATTGACCAATTTTGACAGTTTTGACAATTTTTGAGCATTTTTTACAGGTTCTGACAATTACTGACCATTTTTGACATTTTGAATTTACAAAGTGTATGACATAACTGAAACAAAAACTAGAATGGGCAATTCAAAATTACTCTAATTATCGAAATCTTATATTTTTTTGTCGATTTGGCAACATCTGATCACTTGAATTATGTCAACACTTACCTAAACGTCTGCAATAATATTTTTGTTACGATAGAAAATCTTTAAATAATTAGAAAAATATTCTTTTTATCTGGTCTACTTCAACGACAATAATTTTCGATGTTTGAAAAACCACCTTCCACCTATAACCTAGTTAGGAAGTTCCAAAACGTCTTAATTTTTGTTTTAACTCCTAAAAATTTGAGCCTTATTGGAGCCTGTCAGAGCGAAATGTCAAATCACTTTTTGATGAAATCTGATCCTAAATGACTGTGATTGTGGATAAAACGTTGTATTGCATTCGTGTCTTGGTTGCGTTTTATCCACTTGAGAAAATTAAACCCTCTCGGATTTGAACTTTCTTGCGAGGATAAAACTATTTAACATACACAATAAATAAGTATTTTTACGTTGCAAAAAGGTTCTTAAAATTCAATATTTGATTATAAAAATGTTTGAATGTTTTAAATAATTATTGACAAGCCTCTATAAAGTAACAAAGAAAAATTTTTAACAACAATTCCATTATTTATTAAAAAAAATTTTTACTACCATTATATTTTTTTAAATCTAATAAAAATTATAAAACCAACCAAATATAATAAAGTTCTGAAATTTTAACAATTATTGACCATTTTTGACAATTTTTTATAATTATTGACCATTTTTTCAAAATTTTGACAATTTTTGACCATTTTTCAAGATTTTAACAATTATTGACCATTTTTGACAGTTTCTGACAATTATTGACCATTTTTGACAACTTTCAAAATTTTTGACAATTATTAAAAATTTTTCAAAATATTTAACAATTTTTGATCATTTTTCAAAATTTTAATGATTATTTTAATTTCTGACAATTTTTCAAAAATTTTGACCATTTTTTTAAATATTTAACAATTTTTGACCATTTTTCAAATATTTAACAATTTTCGACCATTTTTCAAAATTTTAACAATTTTTAATAATTTTTGACAATTTTTGACAATTATTTTCCATTATTTATTAAGAAAAATTTTTACTACCATTATATTTTTTTAAATCTATTAAAAATTATAAAACCAACCAAATATAATAAAGTACTGAAATTTTAACAATTATTGACCATTCTTGACAATTTTTTATAATTATTGACCATTTTTTCAAAATTTTCACAATTTTTGACCATTTTCCAAAATTTTAACAATTATTGACCATTTTTGACAACTTTCAAAATTTTTGACAATTATTGTAAATTTTTCAAAATATTACAATTTTTGATCATTTTTAAAAATTTTAACAATTATTTTAATTTCTGACAATTTTTCAAAAATTTTGACCATTTTTTTAAATATTTAACAATTTTTGACCATTTTTCAAAATTTTAACAATTTTTGACAATTTTTACAATTTTTGACAATTTTTGACAATTTTTGACAATTTTTGACAATTTTTGACAATTTTTGACAATTTTTGACAATTTTTGACGATTTTTGACAAGTTTTGACAAGTTTTGACAATTTTTGACAATTTTTGACAATTTTTGACAATTTTTGACAAGTTTTGACAAGTTTTGACAAGTTTTGACAAGTTTTGACAATTTTTGACAATTTTTTTCCATTATTTATTAAGAAAAATTTTTACTACCATTATATTTTTTTAAATCTATTAAAAATTATAAAACCAACCAAATATAATAAAGTACTGAAATTTTAAGAATTATTTTAATTTTTGACAATTTTTCAAAAATTTTGACCATTTTTTCAAATATTTAACAATTTTTGACCATTTTTCAAAATTTTAACAATTTTTAACAATTTTTGACAATTATTTTCCATTATTTAAGAAAAATTTTTACTGCCATTATATTTTTTTAAATCTATTAAAAATTATAAAGCCAACCAAATATAATAAAGTACTGAAATTTTTATTCATATTTTTCAAAACAAAAATTAAAATTTCTTAGTATTTTATTACATAATATGGCCGTTTTTAAATAATTTATTAGATTTAGAAAAAAAGATAATGCTGAGCTAGAATTTGCTTATAACAAATTAAGTTAATAAACAATGAAATTTCCACTGAAACTTAAAGATTTTGATTATCTTCTACAGTTTTCTGAGTTATTCGCGAAAAACTATGTAAACGCAATTTTTTCTTTTAATTTGCTTATACACGTAAAAAAATATAAAATCTCATCTTAGAATCATAAAACAATTAAAAATTCATAGAATAAAAATGCTTAAATATTGTAAAATTCAATAAAATATATTACCTGATACATTTAAAATATGTGTATTCCCCGTTTAAAACACTGACACCAAATTATACTTTAAAAATCCTTTTTACCCGTTCTTTGTTGAGGTATCGTAAATAGTTGTGTTTTTTCTGAGGATGAAAAAACTCTGGACGGCTCGGTGTTTACTTGATTTTCATTGGCACTGGGAGTCAGATGATATATATTATGACTTATGACAAATTACTTAGTCAAGCCTAGAGAGGATATTAAATTTATTGGTCTTGTCGTACATGGTGATTATAAAAATTATTCATGTAATGAGAATATATTTTATCAATTATTCTTAACAATATTTTTAATGTAAGATGTACTTATTATTTTTTTATTATTAAACTATGAATTGTAAATTGTTATTAAATATAGTTCCAAGTTAAAATTTGATATAATTCTCGTAAAAATATGTACAGTCAATAGAAAAATCGGATATTGATATCGTTTATGTAGACCAAGAAAAAAAGAATATTTTTAATTATTTAGGAATTTTCTTCTTGAAGACCCACTTTATTATTAAGATTTTTTTAATGTTTTGCTACTAATTGGTGGTTTTTTATATGAAATAGGCGTATTGGGCAACTGTTGACTGAATTCAAGTAATTAGATGTTGCCAGATCGGCAAAAAAATATAAGATTCGGATCATTTTGGTGATTTGATTCAATTTTTGTTTTAATTATGTCATTTACCTTAAAATGAATTTCAAGTGATTAGATGTTGCCAGATCGTTGAGAAAATATAAAATTTGGATATTTTAATAGAATTTTTGTTTTAATTATGTCGTTTACCTTGAAATGAATTTCAAGTAATTAGATATTGCCAGATCGTTGAAAAAATATAAAATTTGGATAATTTAATAGAATTTTTTTTAAGAACTTCTTATTGCACGACATATGACTTTTGGGAAGGCTAATGAACTCGTGAAACGTGTAATGTTACGAAAAAGCGAATAAAGGTTCGTCACGCAACAGTGTTGCCAGATTTTTGAATAATCCACTAATCCAATGAAATTTAAATTGAAACTTGCTTCTTATTGCACGACATGGGACTTTTGGGAAGGCTAGTGAACTCGTGAAACGTGTGATGTTACGAAAAAGCGTTCGTCACGCGATAACTTATTCAAGCGACTGTGCGCAATCTCTCTTGCCGCACTGAGCTCGTACACCTTGAAAAAATGGTTGATAATTGCCAAATATGTTAAAATTTTTGAAAAATTGTCAAAAATTCTTAAATATGGTCAAAAATTTGGACAAATAATCAAAAATTGTCAAAAACTGTCAAAATTTTAAAAAAATGGTTAATAATTGCCAAAAATTGTCAAAAATGGTCAAAAATGGTCAATAATTGTCAAAAATTTTTTGAAAAATGGTTAAAATTTTTGAAAAATTGTCAAAAATGGTGAATAATTGTCAAAGTCGGTCAATAATTGTCAAAACCAATCAAAATTCGTCAAAAATTGTCAAAAATCGTCAAAAATGATCAATAATTGTTAAAATTTTGAAAAATGGTCAATAACTCTCAATATTTTGAAAAAATGGTCAATAATAGATAAATATGTTGAAAATTTTTAAAAATTGTCAAAAATTCGGAAAAATGGTCAATATTTGTCAAAAATTGTCAAAATTTTTGAAAAATGGCCAAATTTTTCGAAAAATTGTCAAAAATGGTCAAAAATTGTCAAAATTTTGAAAAAATGGTCAAAAATGGTCAATAATTGACAGAACCTGTCAAAAATGCTCAAAAATGCTCAAAAATTGTCAAAAATGGTCAATAAATGTTAAAATTTTGAAAAATGGTCTGAAATGGTCAAAATTTTTGAAAAATTGTCAAAAATGATCGATAATTCTCAAAACTGTCAAAATTGGTCAATAATTGTCAAAAATGGTCAATATTTGTTTAAATTTGAAAAATGGTCAATAATTATTAAAAATTGTCAAAAATGGTCAATAATTGTCAGAACCTGTCAAAAATGCTCAAAAATTGTTAAAATTTGGAAAAATTGTCAAACATTTGAAAAAATGGTCAATAATTGCCAAATATGTTAAAATTTTTGAAAAATTGTCAAAAATTGTCAATAATTGTCAAAGATGGTCAATAATTGTCAAAATTCGTCAAAAATGGTAAAAAATTGTCAAAATTTTTGAAAAATGGTGAAAATTTCACGAAAAATGGTCATTCTATTGTGCATAAGAAGCAAGCTTCTGTCGGCGGTCCGACGACCACTCACCTTTTTTGTTTTAATTATGTCGTTTACCTCAAAATGGATTTCAAGTAATTAGATATTGCCAGATCGTTGAAAAAATATAAAATTTGGATGATTTATTAGAATTTTTTTGCTAGCTTCTTATTGCACGACATATGACTTTTGGGAAGGCTAGTGAACTCGTGAAATGTGTAATGTTACGAAAAAGCGTTCGTCATGCAACAGTGTTGCCAGATTTCTGAATAATCCGCTAATCCAATGAAATTTAAATGGTCAAAAATTGTCAAAAATTTTGAACAAATGGACAATAATTGTCAAAATTTTTGAAAAATTGTCAAAAATGGTCACAAATTGTCAAAATTTTGAAAAAATGGTCAATAATTATAAAAAACTGTCAAAAATGTTCAATAGTCGTTAAAAAGTGTCAAAATTTTTGATAAATTGTCAAAAATGGTCAATAATTGTCAGCACCTGTCAAAAATGCTCAAAAATGGTCAATAATTGTTAAAATTTGGAAAAATGGTCTAAAATGGTAAAAATTTTTGAAAAATTGTCAAAAATGATCAATAATTGTCAAAACTGTGAAATTGGTCAATAATTGTCAAAAATGGTCAATAATTGTTAAACTTGTCAAAATTTTGAAAATTTTGTAATAAACAACATAGCTATTATTATTACGTTTCAATTGTGTTATTTTTAATTAATTTGACAAATTTTTCCTGGGTTTACATATTTCTTCAAATAGAGCCCAATTTCATAATATCAACTGTAGATAGCGCGTCATATTTGACAATAGTAATTCTATCGGAGTAGTCGGGCTGAGGCAAGTCGCTAAATTTCATGCCTGTGGCAAGGCCTCTTGTGCCGCCGGCATTTTGGTAAAGCATTGAATTCGTGATTATTTTGACAACTATGTGGAAGGTCTTTGGTATTATTGAACGTGGGGTGATGATTTGATTCAATTAAGTGCACTACAGCAACTATGATGACCCTCTATATCTGATTCCAAGATTTCTTTGTGTTCCACCGATATAAACTGCATCGTGATAATTGGAGAAGCAATAATGCGGCAAAACAACTTGATCAACAAAGCAGTTGGATCAGGACACATATCCATTAGGGATAACTTAAGTGAAGACATCTTAGATATAAAAACAGACTATATGACCACTTAACTTCTCTCCGGCTCTAAATATGAGGTACAGATACCTAAAAGAAAGGACTGACAAGACCCAAGCGAACTGTCGTTTCTCCGAGGTAAGACCTGGTGAAATGAGGAACACTCTATGTGGCTATATGTGACAAAGAGAAGAAGGAACTGGAGCGTAGGTTGGAGAGGGGAAAAAGAGGGAAGTGGGAAGAGTTACTGGGGGAATTGTGGAACAATACATGGGGAAAGGCGTATGAGATAGCGGTGAAGAAGATGGGTGGAAATAGGAACGAGGTGCTAGAGGAAGATTGGGAGAAGGAGATTATAGGGAAATTGTTTACTGGGGGAGAAGGAGGAGGTGGGGGGCGGAATTCGATAAATCCAGGATACTAGGGGTAGGGAAAATGAGTGTGATGAGGCCGGTAGAGAAGTGGGAAGTAGAGGATGGGGGGAGGAACATTGAAGTAAGGAAATCCCCAGGGATTGATGGCCTGAGGGGTGATATGAAGCACAGCAGGTACACAGTAGGACCTTTATAGGCGATACATTTGTTAAGCTGGCCAAAGAACTACTAAATATCAGAAGCACCAGCTAAGAATCATTACCAGTTATTTAACGGGTCGTGCCCCGGTAAGAGACCACCAGCATAAAATGGAGATCTCAGCTACAGACTTTGTGATATGGAGATCAAGACCGTAACCCTTATCTTATCTAACTAGGAGGCACTGGACTCAAACATTTTCTAATATAATATAATATAATAATAATTGGTTTGGATATATGTAGCTAATATATAATTAAATAAACTAAATTACAAATCAAGCTAAATATAACTTGAAATTCCACTATGTTCACGGTGTCATTTAATTGTTACGTTAGTTATTGTTCGATTTACCGTGGAGATAATGCACAATGTGAGAGTTGAAACAATCCCTATAAATACATACATACATATTAAATTAATAGATATAGCGCACAATACACGCAAAAAGCATTAGGAAAATTACATTTATGTCCTTATATAAAGAACAAATGTGACCTCACAAAAAATATTTTCCTATAAAATAAATAAAACGCAATATTGTCGACACATTCTTTGGATCTTGTTCATAAAGAAATAAATAATAAATCACAGTTGCATAAAAATGCCGGAATGTTTCACTGTCAATCTATGAGATCATGACTAGCTATCAGTATCAGTGCTGTGACATTAGAACTGACCGTAAAATAATAATTGATGATACTTTTAATTGGTAACAGCAAAATAAAGAAGTTATAAATCATTTATATCGACTATTGCAGCTGCATTTTTATCATAATAATGTATTCAGAGCAATAGAAGAAATATAACTACGAGGGAGAAACTATATTTATAACGGAAAAAAAGTATAAACAATGATACGACTGTTAAATAAACAATGTAGTTTATAAGGAACCAAAACTGGGCTACAATGATCCGAGGTTTTCCAGAAATTCTCCTGTTGAACGCAAACTACAGATACTAGATGGACGGTGTTATGTGACAATTAGTCAGTTTTAGTTAGTTTTTTCATTTTTCCATGATTTTTTAACAAATTTTTTGATACAAGTTCCTTATTATCGAAAAGAGAATTATTATTTTTCAAATTTCTGTAACATACTAAACTCATTGGCCTTTTTTACAAAATAAGCCTATGGAGGTAAGCAGCAAGTTCTGAACAGATCTACAGTTTTACAGTTCTGAAATTACCAGTGTCGTATCATTAGATATACGAATACTATTTATTCATTCAAATAAGAAATTTATCTTATTAAGATGAGTATTTTCAATAAATTTTAATCCTCACACAGCACGGCACTGTTATTGGAATCTGTGACTCGATTTAGATGTTGGCTTCAAACAAAATGTGTTGTCAATATAGCGGATTATTCATCTAGTCTGTTTAATGATCTAATGACAATATCTTATAGATTTTGAATTTAATATAAAATTGGTCAAAAAACTGATACAAACAAATTTTTAACACTCGTCCCTTCCAACTTGAACGTGTTTGAGAGTAAGATTTCACAAAATAAAGAATATTTTTATTTAATTGTGACATCGGACCGAAAAAAATTATTTTTTTATATGTGGAAGGCCAGTGCTCATCTTATGTTATTTGATATGTAAGTACATCGGGATTTGATCATAATGATTTTCATGTATAAAATTAACGTGGTAATTTTGACTAATTGAATATTCGTAATGCAAACTAAAAGCACTTTTATTGGACTAATAATTATCTATTGAGTCACCAAGGATAAATAATTCATCTTATTAATTCCAAAGCAAAGTTGTACTTATAGACGCCTTCGGTCGTTCATTTTTTACTAAATAAAGTTGCCATTTAATACCACCAAAGCATATTGTACCAATTAAATTTCTCTGAATTGCAAATAAATCATATAGTAAAAATTGTTTTATTGTGTTTATAACACGCAGCAATTATTGGGATTCATCGACAAAATACAATTTTTCGAAGGTGTTTCGAAAAAAGGTGTGTTGAAAGGCTAAAAATCACCCGATAGGATACAGTAGGGATAGTTTCAACTATATACTATCATAAACTGATACAAATATAGAATAATTGAAATTTTTGTCTTATAATTGTTATAAATCAACTTAAGTAATACATTTTTTCCACTATACACTGACATAATTAATTTTTTAAATTGTCACGCGAGCCATTTCTTATTATGATACAGTCCACGTTCACAATTAGACTCCGTTTCACATAAGAAGAAGCCATTTGAAGTTTGCCAAGTGACTTGCGCAGAAACCAAAATTGGTCTTGTTCATCTATGTCCCCTCGTAACGTTTCATGCCATTGGCGTTACAAACGATGTTTCATGCCGACAGCCATTTTATTATTGACATTTCAGGTTGTGTTTGAAGCAATCATTTTCTGTCGAATATTTTTTATTTTTGAATATTTTAAGACGTTTAGGTAGTTTATCTGTGAGTGTTGTGTGTTTCATTTGATCTAAAACCATGCCTCCTAAAAAATTGTTGGTGTTAAAGTAAAAATTATCCACATTATTCTAATTTTGTGTTAACCTACAAAATGTGAAAACGTCACGCTACTGATTTGAAGTCGAATGTCAATTTTACAATATGGCGCTGGTTTCGACAACAAGTTCGCGCATACGATTTCAACTTCGCGTGGTTTTACTGAAAATGGTTTACTTCAAAAATACGGCGACTATCATAAAGAAATGAACGCAAGTGTTTCAAAATTGGTTTTTGGAAAATATTCCACAATGATCTCTCATAGTTCTCGAGAATGTGCCCAGAGTGCCCTGCTGTAAGTTACCAATGGAGAAAAACTGAAATAATGGAATGGCTACAAAATAAAGCGTTACCAAAGCCCGTGTCTATAAGATTGCTAAGCAGCATAAGACAAAATATGAAAAATATGGGATAGATGAACTTGCCATAAAAGCGGGTATCCGTGTTTTACGGCTTCCCCCTTACCACTGCGAGTTAAATCCAATAGAGTTGGTTTGGGAAGAAATTGAACAGTTCGTTGCGAGAAACAATACTACATACAAATTAGAAGATGTAAAGGAATTACTATTAAGTGCAGTAAGGATTATTACCGAAGAATCGTGGTAGTCACGTTGAAAAAATTGAAAAGGACATGTGGAATATGGATTATAACGTACACAATGTTATTGAAAGTGTTTAACACTGGTTATAAAGGATGTTAGAGGAAATAGAAGGGTAGAAATGAAGATAGTAACACCCTTTGAATATCTCAGGGTTAAGGAAGGGGTTTTTAAGGGGGACAAATAAAACTATCGCGTTATGTACGTATGTAGATATGTGGTTTATAAAGTCTATTGAATGACCTAACAGGTGGTAGGCCATAAAGATTACAAGTGCGTAAAGGTAGGTACTCACAAAAAGGGGCTCTGAAATGAAGCTACTGAAAAACGTGGTTTCTCTATGGTGAAAACCACCGATATAATTTAACTTCAACCATCAAATTTGGCGTTGACTTCACTTATGTCTATACTTAAAACCACGTGCCAATTTGAGAGAAGTTTAGATGGATATAATAATTAAAATATACATGAAATTATAGAAATTAACCCGAAGTATGCATACCTAGGACTCACAATATGTATGATTTATTTAGAATTAATAGCTCGTATATACAAAGATTACTGAAGGTAAATATTACAAAAGGTATAAATGCACAATTAAAATCCTGGTAAATTTATTCTTGGTAGAATATGAAGTTGCCGGAGAGAAGTCCTAGGGATTTACTTAAACTTATGTTACCTGGAATAACCACTTGCTAAAGGTTAGGACGTGTAGGGGTTGGATACCAAAGTATAGTCCTAGCACGTGTAGATCGGGGCAAAAGCTGTCCTACGATGCTCCAGGGGTCGTCAACGAGGTGAGAACCAGTCGAATCCCACAATAGAACTCAAGTCCGTAGAGTTAAAGTTGAAAGTGAAATTGAAATAGAAGGTAAACGATGAAAATGAACATGATAGTTGAAGATGAAAATGAAGATTAAGATGAAAATGAAGTTGCAAATGAAAGCCTGAAATAGAAATAAACGTAAGTAAATGATATTGAGCCAGTATTCAGAATATAATCTCATCGAAGTGAGTCGTCGACAAACTTACCGTTGATGGTGGGTGGCCTTTAAGTGGAACAAGAGAAGTTGAGGTAATTACAATTTATTTTAAAAGAATAAATCCAACCCACTCGTTGAGTTTCCAGTTCTAAGGAACATTGGAAACTTTTCCTTTTAAAACTTTTTGTAAATTACAAAAAAAATCCATTAAAATTAACGTGAGATGCCCTTAGCTAGCATCCAAAAGCAAAATGAGACAAATCTCTCTCTTCCCTTGTTCACAACCTGTCTTGAATGGTTGGTTCTTTTCCTTCACCAGTAGCTTCTAAGAGTTCAAAAGATATGCTTATGTGAATTTACAAAGATGGAAAAGGATATAGAATGTAATGAATTTGTACAACTTCCACTTTGTTAATCAGTGATTGATTATCAGTCATAAATGATTATCAATCAATTAATTTTATTTTATCTTTTTGGTCTGACTTTAACCTAGATCGTCCAAATGTAAACATTTGAACCTTTGAGAAATATATTTTATTTCTAAAACTAAATACCTTATATTCTGAAACTGATATTGCTCGCAATCACTACTTAAGAATCATTTTCTATTTGTACATATATTTTTAGGGAATTGAAGTGGATACGAAAGTCTGGAAGATGAACTTCTGAAGAGGAAGTATATGTAAGATTTAAAAGAAGAAATGTAGGTCAATTACGAATTCTAAGTAAAAGTAGTATAATTAGAATCCAAAATAAACACAAATATGAAGAGTAAGTCCTAGTATTTATTTAATTTTACTATAATTTGTTGGTAAAATTTGGCATACTGAGTAAGTGTTTGTATATAACTTTTGACCTGTAACAAGTGTGAAAGTGAATCCTTTAATTATGTAGATGGTTCTAACACAAGTGATAGTGAATCAAGTACAAGTGACACTGATGATAACGATGACGACCAGAAACTTTCTGCTTATATGGTTTGTATTTTTCGTTTTTTATTAAAGGAATTATTTTATTTTTACATTTTTATGCGATTATATTTATCACTCAATCATTTTAGCAAAATAATATATTTTATAAAATATTTCGTCAATTTTGAATACAGCTCTGCAATATCCGATAAACACCTGTTAATTAGGGGATTATTGCATTGTTGAAATAAACTGTAGTAGAGAACTTTACAACCCTTAATATTCAGTTTCTAAATTTCACTAGTTTATGTATAATCGTTCCAAAGATAGAAGGGGGGAGGGGACTTTTGGATAGCACTGTATATATAAGTTTAATGCTAGAAAATTGCAAATAAGTTTCCATGACAATTTATTTGTCGTGCTTTTTTAAAAGTGACAACGTTCCTTTTATTTTAATTATCCAGTACAGTAATTAGTTCATGCGCGTTTATGAAGTTAAAGCGATAGAGAACGTGTTAAAAGTAGAAATGAACAAATGCAACATGCTATAAATAATGTTCAGAATAACACGAGCTAAATCAACTTCTTTCAAGTTATAAATAATCGACCGCATCAGTTTGAGACGTTAATTATCTTCGAGAGAATATTTATACGTCCCCAAGAAGAAAATGTCCAGAACTTATTGGGTTTTTATGCAGATTGAATGAAACAGATAATGAAACATAAGAAAGTGAATGTAAGACAAGTGAAAATAACCAATGGGTTAAAGCAGTTTATCTATGTACAAAATGGTTTTTTATTGCCTGCTCCATCATATTATGTAGAGTTTAACCAACTTTAGTTTGAAAACAAAACAAAAATAAAAAGGACCACTTGCCGGTGCTTTTGGCGGCTGTCAAACTGAGATTGTTAAATTAAGTTGGCGCACATGGAGACATGCTCGCGTAGTCATGATAATAATAACAATATTTATTGGTCTTCTGACTGATGAAGTGAAACTGTTTAGGAAGACTCCTCTAAGCAGTAGTGTAGACACAACATCCAAATGAATGTCGGAACTGCTCACCACTAGAGTAGCAGAGACGAGGACGAGCAAAGTAAATTATCTCCATCTGTACAACCAGAGGATGTACATAGGAGTAGCATCCCCATTAATGTGGAGCCTGACGGTTGACGAACTCATGTGTGGTTTGACTGACCTCGGAATATCCTGCTAAGGATATGCCGATGATATTGTCGTGACAGCCAGAGAAAAATTCGAAAACACTAAGAAAATGAGCCCAACCTCAAAATCATTAAACTTGATGGGAACGAGGTTCAATGGAGACTAGAAGTCAAGAATCTAGGTTTGACTCTAGACAGTAAACTCCTGTGAAACAAACTCGACAAGGAGATTATATACAAAGCAAAAATGGCTCTAATGGTGTGCAGGAATCTGGCAGGGAGAAATTGGGGCTGTAACCCAAAAATCCTGAGCTGGATGTACACTGCCATAGTGAGACCAATTATCACTTATGGAGCCATTGCGTGAAGAAGTTGTCTACGAGAGAAAACCTCTCCAGAATTCAACCTGGTATATGGACGTCTCCAAGGCAGAAGTAGGTGTAAGGCTAAAACAAAGGATACCTAGGATAGCAATAAGCCTATCGAAGGACGTCAAAACTTTCCAAGCTGGAGTGACGGCGATTCACCACTTAGTTGAAGAAAGTTGTCATCTTCACCGACAGCCAAGCTGAACTTAAGGTACTCGATTTCGGTTTATTTTACTATGCGATGAGAAACCATTTAGAGAAACACAATAGATCTGAAAAGGTCGCATTAGAATAGGTCGATTAGGTACCCCATCACATCTAAAATGTAAATTATACTATACAGGGTGTACAAAAAATTTCGTGCCAAACGCAAACTAGTCGCGCAGGGTCGTGCGATGTACCAAGTTTTAAGAATGGGATATAATTATTAATAACGACCAAACCCGCTTAAGACAAAAGCAAATAAGAATTTGAAAATTAAATATCAATCAAAATACAGTAGCTTTCTACAAAAAGCATTCACAATACAAACAAGTAATACTTTCTTAATTTGCTTAGGATAATTTTACTATTTGTTTTAAAAATATATGAAATCGTTAAACAATAAAGGTTTAGCCCATAGCATGACCAAATTGAATCCTAAAAGTATTTGGAGAACTAGTAAATTAAACAAAGTTTAAATGTGACAACCACTTAAAATTAAGTTAAACAGTGTCGGAATTAAGTATTTTATATTTTTTATTTCACTAAAATTAAATACAAAAGATGATTTGACACGTAGAGGAAATTTATAGACCAAATAAAAGAGCTTTTTTTATTCGTCGGTCTATTTTTGCAACTGAGGCTAATCATCAACGACGGGAGCACTCTACCCCTAATCGGAAATTTTGCCGAATCCACTAGTGTTCCAACTAGTGGTAGGGATCCAACATCCATAGATTCGGTACCTCGGTTTTACGTCTCATCCGAAAGACGACATATCTACATTATACCTCGTGCTCATTGGTATAATGCCTGCGAGCTGTGATATGCTACTCACCCTAGTAGTCTAAAGTGTTCCGCTGCAGGCTGTACGGGCTCTACGACGATGTTTTCCCAGTGGTCACCTATCCAAGCACTAACCGCGCTCAACTATGCTTCACTGTAATTATCGCATCAGTGGCGTTCCACTACAATGCTGGGTCGACGCCCAAAAGAAGGAATTGCAAAATCAAAAATCCCACAGGTTCGAGCCCTCCCGTGTGATGAACATGTTGTCTGTCAATATTTCTATTTTTCTAGGTTTTCCTACTTTCTATAGGAAACGGACTATTTTCTTTGCTTTTTTAATATTTAATAGTCAATAGCTTCAGATGTAAGAGAGGTTTGGACAATTTTCTTCTATTTTCTTAGAAAAAAATTTGTTACACGGTGGCTAATTATTTCTGAACAAAAAATAATTAATGAAGAAAAATACCTAATCCGTCTCTGTGCTAGGAGTAATATATTTCAAAAATATAATGTACCAAGTCAGAAGCGTAATATATTTGTTTGCTTACATGCAATTAAAAAAAATTGGAAAGTATTATTCGTCTCCCAGGTACAGCGTGTTTGTTTAAGTAATTGCCGGAAATATTGCATAAGTTTGCTTAATCGATAGTTAATTATCCAATTAATTAACACGTTTGTACAATGAATCGTTAACCCCTTTTAGATGAGGTCAGGTAAAAAATCAAAATTCCTAACAGCAAAATGCCCTTAATATTTACCCACCATATCAAATTACTCACATAAATTAGAGTTTAACAATAATTTGAATATTACCTTTGCAGATCTTTTGTGTATGTTCTCATGTTATCGTATCTTGTAAAAAACCCTAGCCTAGTGAGGCCTTCATAGTATGTGTACTGAGGCTTCCTCTTTTTACTTGTTTTTGTGTTTGTTGAACGTACAGTAACCTGCCAATTAATGCAGAAATGGTCTGCTATTCATATGGAAAACTGGAGTTAGAGATCATTTAGATCAACTGGGATCGTCCCAGTCTCCCCCTTTCCTCCCTTTTTTATTATTCGGAATAATATGAGTAAGTTGCACGTTAAAATGCAAATAAAATTAAAATTACACAATTTATTGTACAGAGTTAGACAACTTACTGTGTAGTGTTAATAATTTTATTTTAAGTATCAATAAAATTAGAAAATTACGTATCGCATTTCACATTTTACGGTATTGTACGGTAAATCTTCAATTAATGTGCCATAAATTGGATGATTATCATAGTTAGAGATTATACACAATACCTGCTCCAACAACATAATTATTTTTAATACTCGTCTTTAATTAAATGAATCACAACACATTACATCAGTTGGAAGAAACGTTTAACAGGTGATCTCATAGAGCGCAAAACTAATAAACCATATTGCTGAAATGTATTAATAAATGTCTATTATAAAGGCTTTTTTATCAAGGTTGGTTTTTCTATAGGAAACTATAACACTAACGGATCTGATTTACTGCCCCATAAAATTATTTGTATCTCTCCGGTTGTATTAATACGAGGGTATAGAGAGAGAGTCTGTCATTTGGAATAAATTCAATAGTTCAAATAATTTTGAATAATAAATTTTTTTCCTATCCTTAAAGCCGTATAATGGCGATTGTTATATTCATTAAGTAATTATTTTTTTCTGTATAACTTTCTAAGAAAAAGTTAGATTACATTTTAGGTATATACGTAAAAAAACTACGTAGAATATGATACCAAAATTGAAAATTGATTTTTACAATTATTTCACAAAGTTACCCCCATCCCCCAAGGGCGGGGGTGGGGTAATTGAAGTAGATCACAGTCAAAGTTAATCAGCCCAAAATACAACCCTGTGAATTTTTTTTTACCCAATCTAGACCTATATACTTCAACCCTATCTTTTTCGAAGAATTCTGTATACAATTATATTCAGTACAATAATAATTAAACATTTCAAAAACTAATAAGGCAAGTCCAATGAAATACGAAAATTACTACTTGCTACTGACAACAACATTCGAGTGCTATTTGTTATTGCCATATCGCGTTCACACGAAGTTTGAAATGAAGTTCATTTCGTATATAATCACCTACCTATCTATAAGTGATAACGAATTGTTGAAAACTCTGACCATGAATTTCAAAATGGACCGTTTTGTAGATAAATTATATAAATTGAAAATTGTAACTTTGGCAACAGTGCATTTACTCGCGTTGATATGATTAAAATAAAATTGGATAGAATATGGCGACGATCACACATGGTGGAGCTGCAAACACAGTGGCCATCTATCGTTGTACTCCATCAGGCATCAATCCACCCAAGAGTGTACAAGAGCTTGTTCATGCCGCTCAGGAGGAATAGCGGAATATCCCTCAACAGCATAGAAATCTGGTTAACAGTATGGGTAGGCGTCTCCAAGCCTGCATATATTCTAGAGGTGGAAATACTCATTATTAAATAAGTCCTAATTTATTATTTTTCCAAAAAAGCCAAAATTCGCTTCCAAAAATACTCTTTAAAACAAGTTTATTAATGGATAATAAAATTTTTAGAAAATCCCTTGAAGTTTCAATCAATCAATTAATTAGTCTCCAATTCATTTCTTGATGAAGAAAAAATTGCTTTTGGAGAAATTAAGTGATCGTGAATCTATGTGTATTTTTATGTTACAAATTAAAGTAACTGTAACTTCTCCATTAAATTTACAGAAAATTAATTACCAATGCGAAAACAACTATATTAAACGTATATTTCTAAGAAATTGACACTTAAGTGTTAAATAATTGATTGCTTTTTTTGTTAGGTACTTGGGTGTAATAAATAAAGTCATTGCTGTAGGCTCTTCCTGATGACTTTTTGTAATTTATTTCGAGGCACTTTCTGAATAACAGATTGTAGAACTCATTTTTTTTTGGTTTAATTATTATTTAACTGTTGAAGTCGTGAACTGTTCAAGCCACAATTATAATCTCATTGTGAAATGTAATATGGATACCTCCTAGTACCTACAATGAAGTGATTACGTGCAATAAAAAAATTATTGTGAAATATTTTATTTTGAGAAAGTTTCCAAAAGTTCCTCGTAAGGCTGCTAGATGACGCTGTTGTCACATTGTATAACCCTGCTATGAAAAATTGTTAACCAAACCCGCTTCTTCATTGACTGCCACCACAAGCGTTCAGCTTGGGAGGGATAACGGGAAAATTGGGTGAAAAATTTTGTTCATCAGTATTCATCTCTATGCGCACGATACGTATCCCGATGTAATAAATAAAATAAACGAAGACATTGCTAATATTATTAAATGGTCTCACAAACGTGCATTGAATATTAATCATGAGAAGACTAGAACACTTTTTTGATATTTGGACCTAAGAATGATAATTTCCTCTTCTTTCGGTGTTTTTTTTAGTTTCGGATATTTGCAATAGTCTTCGAGATATTCGCAATAGTTTTCGGAATATTCGCAATATTAACCGGGATATAGGCATAAAATGAACACCCTTTGTTAATTTTGACTAAAATGTTAATAGCTCTTTCAATTCTATCGAGCCAATCTCGTTCTTGATAATTTTCTCCCCTTTCAGTATTTTTTTTTGTTTCGGATATTCGCAATACTTTTCGAGATATTCACAATATATTTCGAGATATTCGCAATAATTTTCGAGATACTCGCAATAGTTTTCGGAATATTCGCAATATTAACCGAGATATAGGCATAAAATGAACTCCCTTTGTTAATTTTGACTAAAATGTTAATAGCTCTTTCAATTTTATCGAGCCAATCTCGTTCTTGACAATTTCCTCCTCTTTCAGTATTTTTTTGTGTGTTTTGGATATTTGCAATACTTTTCGAGATATTCACAATATATTTCAAGGTATTCGTAATGGTTTTCGAGATATTCGCAATAGTTTTCGAGATACTCGCAATAGTTTTCGGAATATTCACAATATTAACCGAGATATAGGCATAAAAGTAACTCCCTTTGTTAATTTTGACTAAAATCTTAATAGCTCTTTCAATTTTATCGAGCCAATCTCGTTCTTGACAATTTCCTCCTCTTTCAGTATTTTCTTGTTTCGGATATTCGCAATACTTTTCGAGATATTCACAATATATTTCGAGGTATTCGTAATGGTTTTCGAGATATTCGTAATAGTTTTCGGAATATTCGCAATATTAACCGAGATATAGGCATAAAATGAACTACCTTTGTTAATTTTGACTAAAATGTTAATAGCTCTTTCAATTTTATCGAGCCAATCTCGTTCTTGATAATTTCCTCCTCTTTCAGTATTTTTTTTTTGTTTCGGATATTCGCAATACTTTCCGAGATATTCACAATATATTTCGAGATATTCGCAATAGTTTTCGAGATACTCGCAATAGTTTTCGGAATATTCGCAATATTAACCGAGATATAGGCATAAAATGAACTCCCTTTGTTAATTTTGACTAAAATGTTAATAGCTCTTTCAATTTTATCGAGCCAATCTCGTTCTTGACAATTTCCTCCTCTTTCAGTATTTTTTTTTGTGTTTTGGATATTTGCAATACTTTTCGAGATATTCACAATATATTTCAAGGTATTCGTAATGGTTTTCGAGATATTCGCAATAGTTTTCGAGATACTCGCAATAGTTTTCGGAATATTCACAATATTAACCGAGATATAGACATAAAAGTAACTCGCTTTGTTAATTCTGACTGAAATCTTAATAGCTCTTTTAATTTTATCGAGCCAATCTCGTTCTTGACAATTTCCTCCTCTTTCAGTATTTTTTTTGTTTCGGATATTCGCAATACTTTTCGAGATATTCACAACATATTTCGAGGTATTCGTAATGGTTTTCGAGATATTCGCAATAGTTTTCGGAATATTCGCAATATTAACCGAGATATAGGCATAAAAGGAACTCCCTTTGTTAATTTTGACTAAAATGCTAATAGCTCTTTCAATTTTCTCGAGCAAATCTCGTTCTTGATAATTTCCTCCTCTTTCAGTATTTTTTTTGTTTCGGATATTCGCAATACTTTTCGAGATATTCACAATAAATTTCAAGGTATTCGTAATGGTTTTCGAGGTATTCGCAATAGTTTTTGAGATACTCGCAATAGTTTTCGGAATATTCGCAATATTAACCGAGATATAGGCATAAAATGAACTCCCTTTGTTAATTTTGACTAAAATGTTAATAGCTCTTTCAATTTTATCGAGCCAATCTCGTTCTTGACAATTTCCGCCTCTTTCAGTATTTTTTTTTGTGTTTTGGATATTTGCAATACTTTTCGAGATATTCACAATATATTTCAAGGTATTCGTAATGGTTTTCGAGATATTCGCAATAGTTTTCGAGATACTCGCAATAGTTTTCGGAATATTCACAATATTAACCGAGATATAGGCATAAAAGTAACTCCCTTTGTTAATTTTGACTAAAATCTTAATAGCTCTTTCAATTTTATCGAGCCAATCTCGTTCTTGACAATTTCCTCCTCTTTCAGTATTTTCTTGTTTCGGATATTCGCAATACTTTTCGAGATATTCACAATATATTTCGAGGTATTCGTAATGGTTTTCGAGATATTCGTAATAGTTTTCGGAATATTCGCAATATTAACCGAGATATAGGCATAAAATGAACTACCTTTGTTAATTTTGACTAAAATGTTAATAGCTCTTTCAATTTTATCGAGCCAATCTCGTTCTTGATAATTTCCTCCTCTTTCAGTATTTTTTTTTTGTTTCGGATATTCGCAATACTTTTCGAGATATTCACAATATATTTCGAGATATTCGCAATAATTTTCGAGATACTCGCAATAGTTTTCGGAATATTCGCAATATTAACCGAGATATAGGCATAAAATGAACTCCCTTTGTTAATTTTGACTAAAATGTTAATAGCTCTTTCAATTTTATCGAGCCAATCTCGTTCTTGACAATTTCCTCCTCTTTCAGTATTTTTTTTTGTGTTTTGGATATTTGCAATACTTTTCGAGATATTCACAATATATTTCAAGGTATTCGTAATGGTTTTCGAGATATTCGCAATAGTTTTCGAGATACTCGCAATAGTTTTCGGAATATTCACAATATTAACACCGAGATATAGGCATAAAAGTAACTCCCTTTGTTAATTCTAACTAAAATCTTAATAGCTCTTTCAATTTTATCGAGCCAATCTCGTTCTTGACAATTTCCTCCTCTTTCAGTATTTTTTTTGTTTCGGATATTCGCAATACTTTTCGAGATATTCACAATATATTTCGAGGTATTCGTAATGGTTTTCGAGATATTCGCAATAGTTTTCGGAATATTCGCAATATTAACCCAGATTTAGGCATAAAAGGAACTCCCTTTGTGAATTTTGACTAAAATGCTAATAGCTCTTTCAATTTCTCGAGCAAATCTCGTTCTTGATAATTTCCTCCTCCTTCAGTATTTTTTTTTGTTCCGGATATTCGCAATACTTTTCGAGATATTCACAATATATTTCGAGGTATTCGTAATGGTTTTCCAGATATTCGCAATAGTTTTCGGAATATTCGCAATATTAACCGAGATATAGGTATAAAAGAAACTCTATTTTTTAACTAAAATGCTAATAATAGGGGAGCCCAAGCGGGGAAAGTTTGATAAAGAAAATTGAAGATAAGACAAAAGATCTGGAAATAATTAATCAAAGAAACATGGACATGTGCCAAGAAGCAATAAAAGGGGTAGAAGCCAGACTGGAAGTGAGAATAAAGGACATCACAACTGTGGATGTACAAGAAATATCAAGAAGATATTGAGACTATTAAAGTAAAAGTAACAGATACTACAAGACATATTCAACAAGTACAAAACCAAATTCCAGAAGTAGCTAAAGAGGGTAAAGAATATTGTGACGAGAGATACAACAGGAGCGAAAGTTTAATTGAGGCCATTAATAAAAAGATGTCTGAAGAACAGAAGAAAGTAGAAGACCGTTTGAAAGAAACAAATATACAAAAAGTATACATGGGACATTCTAGTAATGAAATTGGGAACAATTCAATGGAAACATTAAAAGTGTGCATCCGAAAATATTTTTGAATAATATCAGAAATAAAATAAAACACTTTACAGAGATCGAAGATATAAAGGAGATATTTAGAATTAATTTGATAGATGGAGCAATTGTTGGGTACTCTAGTATAGAAACGGAGATACAAAGTTAACAAGATTTTGAAAAGGCATTGTTAGGATATTATTGGGGGGAAAGTGCTCAATTACAATTTCTAGAGGAACTATACTTTAGAAAATTCAATTATAATTTTAGCAATGATTATGTGGGTTATTTTTTAAGATTGTACACTACTGCTAAGTTTTTATATCCTCCAATATCTGAGGAAGAGCTTGTGCTTATTATTGGAAGACATTTTGACGAACAGGTAGTGTCTACTATTAGTCTTCAAAATATTAAGACTAAAGACGAATTCATACAATTTTTACAGAGGATACAGAGAGGATTAAGAAATATTCGAAATAGACAAAATTAAAATGTGGATAATAGGAACCAACAAGGAAGAGCTGATGTGCAAAAAGGACAATATATCATTACAGTATGTTTCAAATAACACACATTATGTGCATTACATTATTTTTTTTAAGAAGGGGAAAGAAAAATAACCATTCCATTCAGCCTTCCCCTTCAAGAAGTGATATTTTACCTTCTCCTTCTTGAAGAACATTAGTATTGAAAATTTGGCAGCAGCACAACAGATAAACATAGTTTTGTTTCTGTGCTATAGACAGTATAGAAGGAGTCAAAATGTAAATTGTTTTTTATAATATTAACTTTGGAACTGTTCAGTTCTTGGTACTTTAGGAAGCTGAATAATCACATCTCTACTTATAGTTTTACAACTATTTGACATTATTTGACAACCAAACATCATTTGATTTCACTTATTAATAAAAAATATATACCTTATGAAACATTATATTTAGATCAATATTAGAAAGAAAATCAACGAATTTTTTCTTGAATTTTCAATAGTTTTCTGTATAGTGTGACACATTTGAACTTTGTTTTATTGAAAATATCGGACGAAATAGTTGTCATTGAAATGTCGAAGAAAATCTTTTTGGTGTAAAATCGGATGACCGTTTGATGCCTTCATGTCTAGTGATGAGCGATATTTCACGAACTGTTACTTTTTCACATAATGCTTTTCGGCGACATAATTATTGATACCGCCAAAGTAAAATACATCAAAGTATACGGGCTCGAATAAAATGTCTCTTTGATTTGCTTTAGAAACACAATCTACCGATTCAAACCAATGGTTAGTAAATTATCTGTTAATATACTATTTTAATTTGCGTTACGTTCAACGTCATTGATTTAATTTTGACATACATCATACGCTCCATATACAATAGCTTGTTTGATAAATTATAATGTCTTTATAGCAAAGTGGTCAATGGGTCTGGCTGCGAAAATTAAGAATTGTAGGCGCAAGGTTCGAATCCGGGTCGCGGTGATATTTTTTTTAATTGTTATATTGTGACATTTGTATTTGAATAACCTTCAATAAGAATAATTTTTTATAGTACCCATATTTTCAAATTTATATCAAAAATTTAAACCAATCATTTTTTAATTGCTGCAAAAATCTTGGACATAATAATAATAATAATTATGTTTTACATCTGCCAGGCGTCCGTTTCGGCCAACTTTTTTTTCATTTTTCTCTGGAAATTCTGAATTTACTGCAAATTTTTCGACGGATAATCTTCAATTGTAGGTTCTATCGATTTTTGGGAAACTCGTGGTTCCGTTCCGGACGCAAATTCGCCCATTCTATAATAAATTGTCAACGAGTGAGATCCTGAAAAATTGCCAGGAGACAATTTACTGAACAAAAAACAATCTGTGTTGTTTACTCTTTTCTACCTGCTGGTACCCATTATTAATTATTGGTTCTGGTTATAAAATTGTGCCCGACAAAGTAATTTAAATCGAATAAAAAATATATATCTTCTTTAAATACGATTCAATTACCTCTTAATAAAGGTTAAGTGTTATGTGTGCGAATGTAATCGCTACTGTTCATAATTTATAGACAAAAAATAATATATAGTTATCATTTTTCCACGACTTTTTCATTTACCATAACAGGTCTTCAAATGTTAACGGTCAGTCATTTTTAACAAAAAGTTAAACTCCATCTTAAGCGGGACATTAAAAACATAATCACACTTTATAAGATTCATAGAAGAAATACCGACATTAAATAACTATTACTTTGTGCCCATCAAGTTATAATAGTAGCTGAGTATAAAGTTATAGTTTCTTAATTATAGTTTCTTATCTAACAGATGATAATCACACGTGTATTATTATGCAATACGGTATGTTAAATTTTTATTTATGGTTGAATGTAGTGGATTCATAAATGTGCTGTTTCAAGTTCTTGAAAGTATATTTATTTAGTTGTGGAGAGCTTTAGGAGCTACTTTAGGTGTTCCGTAAATAAGTACCGGTCCCCATTTTCGACGTAGATTCGGAATCGCATGAAATTTTTGTCCGGTTCTGTATGGAATTCTCCGTAAAAATAGCTTCTCTTACACACTTACATCCAGCATTGTTTTTTTGTTGCGGTTTCAAAAATGCACCCTCCAAGGTGATTCTTTTATTACTTTTTTCGCGTCTCGTCTCTGATTCGAAATATATAAGTATAAAAGGTCACAAAAACCTTTCGCGCGTAGTCATGGTCTAGTCAACAAGTTGAAAATGGTGAAAAATAGAGATACTGACCTGAAAATAGCTCAAAAGTTATGAACAAATAGAGAGGTTTTTTTGCCAATATCTCGAAAAGTATTTTTACGTCGAACCTGTACTGAAAATATGTAAAGGTCCATAAATAAAAAGAAGAAGACATACATCTAGAATCATCTAGAACCGTTATCGAAATGTCTAGAAATGTCATCGAAAAGTCGAGAACTGGTGAGAAGTATAAAAAGCGGGACAATTGACATTAGGAGTTTCTTTTTGAAGTATTTGACATTTGAGTTTTGTGTTCTTATAGTGACACGTTATTTGTATTGAATTGTGAAAGTTAAAGTTGTAGAAATAATGAAAATTCATGAAAGTAAAAGGAGTAACATTGGTGACAGCGGTGAGATATAAAAAGTATCTGTTTATGGTGAATACTAGATTCACCGTATACGACAAAGACATGGATACCTCCAAAACCCCAGCATAGTTTTTTAAAATGGGAGAGGAGAGAAAAAGACGCAGAAAGGAGGAAGAAGAGGAGAAGGAAAAACGCAGAAAGGGGGGAGAAGAAGAGAAGGAACGACGCGAGGAGAAGGAGAAGAAGGAAAGACAGAAGGTGGAGAAGGAAAGACAGAAGGAGGAGAGGCGTAGACAAGCAGATGTAGAAATTATGAATGGCCTAACAGAAATTCAGGAAACATTAAAGCTAGAGGTAGGACAGCTCAATACCAGAGAAGACCATCTAGAACAACAACAAGAACATTTAAAATCTAATTTAGAAAAACAACAAGAAAATTCAAAATCTAATTTGGAACAGAAACAAGAAATTTTGAAATTCAATTTAGAACAACAACAAGAAAATTTAAAATCTAATTTAGAAAGGCAAATTAGCAATGAAATAGTTAATTTTTTTTACAAACACAAGTTTCTCGAGTGGTGACCCTGAATGGCTCTTCAATCGCAAGCGCAGAAAAGGTTTGTGCCAAAAACTGCAACGAAACTGGGAAGGCCCCTACACAGTTCTCAAGAAAATCATCAAGAAAATTCAAAATCGAATTTAGAAAAATAGCAAGATAATTTAAAATCTAATTTGGAACACAGCAAGAAAATTTAAGATCTAATTCAGAAAAACAAGAAGAAAATTTAAAATCTAATTTAGAAAAACAGCTAGAAAATATAAAATCTAATTTGGAACAGCAGCAAGAAAATTTAAGATCTAATTTAGAAAAACAAGAAGAAAATTTAAAATCTAATTTAGAAAATAGCAAGATAATTTTAAATCTAATTTGGAACAGCAGCAAGAAAATGTAAGATCTAATTTAATATAACAACAAGAAAATTCAAAATCTAATTAAGAACAACAAGAAAATTTAAAATCTAATTTAGAAAGGAAAATTAGAAATGAAATAGTGAATTTAGAAAAAAGAATTCGTACCCCAGCTTCAATAACTAATATTGAAATTGAAGGCACGACCTCGTCCTCCTCTATAACCGAACCAGGCCCCATTCAAAGTACAATTTATCAAAGACATTCCAACAAGTCCCTAAAACCACCCACAATTGATGGCCAAACGGCATGGGAAACATATCGACTCCAATTTGAAGCTGCGGTCAGAGCCAATGGATGGACTGAGACACAAATGACGGTTCTAGATTATTATAGATGTATGTTTTCTTCTTTTTCTTTATGGACCTCTACATATCCTCAGTACAGGTCCAACGTAACAGTATTAACATTTTATAAATTTAAAAAACAGAATCTTGAAGGGAAGGAATTTTCCAAAAAAAAGTCCAAATAGGTATATCATAATTTTTTCAAATTTACTATTAATACCTTAAAAAACTTATTTAATGTGAACTATTTGCTTTTGACGAAGTGCGTGCATACCCAAAATGACGGACGAAGACCTATTTTCAGCGTTGAATTAAAATAATAAACAATAAGATAGAGTTCTAGGAGTTAGGATTTTTTCAATGGAAATTTCCTCCTCTTTAAGAATCTGTTTTTTAAATTTCTTAAATGTTAATGCTTTTCAAGATATTAGTAAAAAACGAAATACCTTTTTTTTCTCTTTATTTGTTTATAACATTTGACATTTTTTATGTACTGATAAACGCTCCCAATACATTTTTCTAGACATTCCGAATTTAATGAGCCATCACACATATTTTTCGGAACAGTATATCTATTTTTCACCATTTTCATGTCTGAGCTAAAGCTCCGCTTGGATTAAAATTTCTTAACAGCAAAGATTCGTAAACATTTTCTATCACTTCCTCAGCATCAGGATGTAAATGATTTTTTGTGGTGTCAATATAAGATTTCTCATTATCAGCAAAATCACTTTACGATAAACCAACACTAATGTTAACTCTTTGGAAAACTTATAAAACGAATACTAACATTACCTACGTAACAGGTACGAAATTTATAGATATTGAAAAGGAAATACTGTGAATTTGGGATATTTTATGGTTTAAGTTCAATATTTCACTAGGGGAACTATTTTCTGGAATCTTGAATTTAAAAGATACCCTGTGTTCCGGACCTGATGGAATTCCTTCGTTCTTCCTTAAAAGGTGTGTGTACACACTTAGTGTACTTCTATGTATGTTATTCAACAAGTCTCTATCCATGAAGTCATTTCCTAGCACATAGAAGAGTAGTTTTGTTACTACCATATTTAAACAACAATTACCGTCCTATCAGTAAGCTCAGCATCATTCCTGAACTATTTGAGTTGCTAATAACTGAATTTTCAGCTTGGAATTGCAAAAATGTTATTAATAATGAACAGCATGGATTTACTTCGGGTAGATCATTAATGACCAATCTGTTATTATATCAGAATGTCATCATCAGCAATATGGAGTCAGGAATGCAGATTGATTCTGTTTATACAGATTTCAGCAAGGCCTTTGATAGAGTATGTCATGATATTCTTATCTATAAATTGGGTAAAATGGAATTTCCATCATGTCTATTGACTTGGTTGCATAGCTATCTTACCAATAGAAAAAATTCGTAAAAATAAAAAAACTATATATCTGATCCTATAATTGTTACTTCGGGGGTACCACAGGGATCCCATTTAGGTCTGTTGCTTTTTAACCTTTTTATTAACGATATTGGATCCAATTTTAAACATTCAAAATATTTACTATTTGCAGACGACTTAAAAATTTACAAAACTGTCAGGTGTGTTGAATATTGCTGTAAATTACAAGATGATGTTAATTCACTCAAAAATTGGTGTATTGGTAATGGTATGACACTGAATATTGATAAATGCTATTGCATTACTTTTACTAGATCATCGAATCCACTTATTTATAACTATATAGTCCGAAATGAATCAATAAAACGTGTTGAGTTAATTAAAGATTTGGGTGTATTATTTGACACAAAATTGTCATTTATTGAACACATTAATATAACCACTAGTAGAGGTAACGCCTGATAAGACGGGGGAGACGAGCAGGTGGAGTGAAAAGAAAGGAGGTATCGCCTCTTGAAGACAAGGAACAAAAGAGAAAACTGGACAAAGGAAGGAAGGAGATGGAGAATGGGAAGGAAGAAGAGTGGGAGAGTGTAGAGAGATTGAAGGAGATGGTAAGGTGGCTTGGGGAGAGGGTGGAAAGGCTGGAGGAGCAGAGGCAGCGGCAGAGGGGCGGGTCAAGTAATAGGAGAAGTTGAGGAGAGAGGACGATAGGAAGGAGATAATGCAATTATGGTTAGAGATAGGGACTGGGATAGTAAAAAGGGGGAGGGAATAGAGGTGAAGATGGGAAATCGAATGATGGGAGATGAAAATGTGAAGGTGGTATGGGTGACCAAGGAAGACAGTGGAATGGAAAAGGGGATACAGAGGATGTTTAGGGATAGGTACCCGATACTAGGAGAGAAGGTGGGAGGAGTATGAGGGCGCGCTGAAAGGAGCGATTGGGAATAGGAGAGATTCGATGGACCGGAAATTCGGGGAGGTGAACTACTTCTTGGCACTGGATATGGGTCGAGACTAGGGTACCTCCACAAGATTGGAAAAAGAGAGACTGGAGTGTGCGAGAGGTGTGAAGTGGAGGATGATGTGGGGCATGTGTTTAGATGCTGGAGGAACGAGGAAGTGCTGAAGAAGTTGGGGAAGAAACTAGGGGGGCGGTGAATTGGGAGAACATGGTGTAGATAATGTTGAGGGGGAGGAGGAATGGATGGAGGTAAGTGACGTAGTAGAGAGCATCGTTAGGGGGAGAGAACGACTCGATATGGCATGAGAGGTAGTAGTGAAAGTTAGGGAGAAGAGGACAGTGTGCACAAATTTCTAAGGTATGTAGCTTACAAAATGCATATCCCAGTTGGACATTACACGTACAATGACATCATGTACAGTATTAACATTATGTCTTTGGAAAATAAAAGAGCTTTCACGGAACTTACTGTACTATTCAAATTGATCTCGGGCTGCATCTCGTGTCCAGAACTTCTTTCATTTTCCTTTAAGATTCCTAGTAGGGTCACTCGTAGTTACAACCTTTTGGAAGTTCCCTTTCACAGTACCAATTATGGTTACCATTCCTCGTTTTCACAGCTTGCACGGTCAGTAAATTCATATTGTGATTTGGGGCATAATTTTACTGGAGTTTCATTGGATAATTTCAAATTGCAGTGATTGCAGTTTCATTGCAGTAAAAAGCCGAAGGTATCATTTATTACCTGCCTGCTGGACTATTAAAGAGATATACAAAAAAATATTGTATCAATTAACGTGAATAATGATTGATAATTTTTCACTCAACCGAAATCCCTAAACACAATAAAAGAATTATGACTTCACAAATCTCATATCGTGCAAAACAAGTCGATTATACCAAAAATAATCTGATTGTATACCATCAAATAAAAAAAAGTCAACCTCATCATTGTTTGTGTTCTTTCTTAGTGTCACAGTATTCTATATTTATGACGTTTGACTGCGGGTGGTACCAACTTCTTCAACATACTTTGGTTATTGTTACCAGAACAAGTAGCTTATAAGCTTCTGAAATCGATCGTGGACTTCGATAAGGTGATAGATACCTGTCGGATCAATTTCAAGTTACGGATTATTTTCTAAAACTGATTTATTAACTACGGTTAGTTACTGGAAGTCAGTTTATTATAAAATTGAATTGCAGAGTCACAACATATGCACAACGACGTGTGGTCGTGGATTACAATATTTTCAAAACGACTCAAAAAATCTGTTACTTTTATTTGTTTGTGAAAGTTGGAGAGAGTTTCTAAGATTACGGATGTCTGTGTATTATTTCAGAGTAGCTTTAGTATTATATCACCGTATTTAAGCAATTAATAGTAGTAATTCACTTTAAGCTCCTCTCATCGCGATGTCTATCTCACCCGGTATCAGATGCTACACTTTTTCGCGATTTAATAGTATACAGGCTGGACTGTCTTGTTGTAAAATATTCCAGTTAAAGATTCTAGTTAATTTTTTATAATTTGATGTTCCCAATTAAATACTAGAACGTATCGTGCATAACAAAACATCATCGTTTTTTTAAACAGTTTTCTAACAACTTATATTTGTATCAGCACCAGTTCCAAACACTGCATCTAAAAATCAACAAGCTATGAAGGTAGTGAATCGCGCGACCCCTGTATATACGGTTCACGTGTCTTTTAACGACCGTGTTTCGGCATGTCTTTATAAGTGCTACATGAAAGTGCCGACGACGAGTGAACCTACTATTCATTGTCTATGTACGATGACGTAAGTCTTCAGTTTCTCAAACAAGAGTACGACACGACGGTTCGATTCCCGGCTTGGTCGAGTTTATTTTCCATATTTAAGTTACTTTGGAGTGTAGATGTGCACATACGGGAATTTTCAAAGCCAGTTATAGGGTAGGCGCAAGTTGGATATATTTGGGAAACTTCATATTTCTGAGGCTTTCCCAAAACTGCAGCTGATAGTTCTTCAAGTGTCCTCCTTTATTATGTAGAATTTTCTCCAGTTTTACTATTTCTTCTTCTACTTGGTTCGCAAATTCTATACTTAGCTGCAATAAACATATTTTTACTCACTTCCATTTTTCTTGACCTTCCCTCCGTTTTCTAGTAAACCATTTCTTGTCGTTTGGCATAACCTCACCTTAAAAACTACAAAATATAAGGATTTCTCGAATTATGCCCCCCCCCTCCTCCTTCTCCTGTGAACAATTTCCCTATGATCTCTTTCTTCCAATCTTCCTCTAGCACCTCGTTCCTATTTCCACCCCTCCTCTTCACCGCTATCTAATTCGCCTTTCTCCATGGATTGTTTTCCAATTCCCCCAGTAACTCTTCCCACTTCCCTCTTTTTTCCCTCTCCACCCTACGCTCCAGTCCCTTCTTCTTCTCTTTGTATCCCCCTTTTCCCTCTATCCTTCCTCTTCCCCTCAGCATCCTTCTCGTTCTTTCTTACACTCCCTCCACAGCTCCTCATTCCACCAGTAATTAGCCCTCCGCTCACGCCTATTGCCCCTCTTTCCCTCTCTTTTACAGCCCTATATCACATTTTACAATTCATCTGCATCATGTCAAAGTCCCCTTTCTATCTCCTCTCTTACTTTATTCCTCATATTCTCTGCCTCGGCCTTTTTTCCCTCTCCACCCTACGCTCTAGTTCCTTTTTCTTCTCTTTGTATCCCCCTCTTCCCACTATCCTTCCTCTGTCCCTCAGCAACCTTCTTCATTCTTTCTTACACTCCCTCCACAGATCCTCTATTTCCTCACTCCACCAGTTATTAGCCCTCCGCTCACGCCTATTACCCCTCTTTCCCTCTCTTTTACAGCCCTGTATCACATTGTACAATTTATCTGCATCATGTCCAAGTCCCCTTTCTATCTCTTCTCTTACTTTCTTCCTCATACTCTCTGCCTTCGTCTCAAGCTTTCCTCATTCTCCAGCACCCTCCAACTACTCACTCTTTCCCCCGGCCATTCATCACATGCTGTTATATCAATGAATCACGAACACCCGTCACCTCTCACGAAGGTGGGCAGTAGTCCATCATTCAGCACCACCAACCCAATGGATCTCAACACTTCCTCCAGCATTCTTCCTCTCCTGTCCGTTTTTCTCCCTCCTTTATCCTTTTGACACCCTCATATCGTCCTCCAATCCTGTCATGCTCCACTCATATTCTCCCAGGCTGACATTTGGGCTTATATACACGCTGTAAACCACCATGTCTCCCATTCGCACTACCACCCATCCATTTCCCTTCCTCACTTCATCCGCCCTCAGTCCATCCCCCACCACTCTTATTCCTGCCTCTCCTGTATCGTCCATAATCCTTCCCTGCTTTTCCACATATCTAGCATTTACCTTAGATCCACACACCACATACACTTCCCTCCTAAAAATCACTTCATCCAATATATCATGCGCTATCCTGCATTTCCCTATATTTATCCGTAGCACCCTCCCATTCCTTCTTCCCGAGCACTGCTCTCTCCTTCCGCCTATTTGACCAGACTTGTCCCCTCTGAGGTGTCTCTCCCATTTTTTCCTTCCCCTTTTTTCATCGTATTCATGTTCTTCCCTCCTTCCCCTACTACATTCTATCTCCCCTGGCTTATGTCCCCTTTCCCCACATACCCTACAAAGGAAGTCCTGCCGACAGTCTCTGGCCATGTGATCCTCGCTCTTACATTGCCAGCACTTACTCCTCTCCTTGACTCCCTTCACCTTAGACCCTGCTACTTTGTGCCCCTTCACCCCACATCCAAAGCTGCTCTCTAGGTATGTTATTTCCATCTAATTCACATCTTCGATCTTCTGCATCACAACACTTGCAATTACGTCAAACATAAATCATTGTGTATACTTTTTTAAGCCAATTTATTCTTGTGACAAACTAATTACATACCAAAAATCTAATCTATCTTTAAATGTCCCAATATTCTTTTTAATTACCGTCGCCCAAGCTACCTGGACCTCAATCTTTGATCAATTGCCACTGTTATAATCCAATTTATTTTCGCTTTTGTCACTATCATTAACTTAAACAAAGACATCTAACGAATAGGTAATTAACAATATAAATGATACTCGGTAGAAGACTAATTAAAACTCTCTCAAAAAGCTAAGACGGAGAATAAAAATAAAAGTTATATATTTTTCATTTTATCTTAGGACGAATCATTCCGTTTTGTTTCGCTTTCAACTGAACATTATAGTGGAAACTATGCATTATCATTCAAAATATCTACCGACGGTGTATGTATACTACTAAATCTCTAATCGCATAATATAACGTGTCTAAATGATAATCCTCAAAAACCGCACTTAATTCAATAATTGCTGCACTGGGTAAAAAGTTTGCCGGAGAGGGCTCTGACCATCTCAAACCGATAGCCACCTATTTACCAAATTATAAACTACTGCGCAGGCGATTGACCATGCTTTAGAAATCTAGCATAGCGAGCGGCGAAACTATGGCGTGTGTATGTATACGGGTGTTAATATTCCGTACTAACTTCAATAAGGCCAAAACAGAACACAGAGTCAGATGCTGCAAATGCAATACGCATATATACATACGGTTCAAAAACCAAAGAAGGCTCAGGATGTGGAGTTTACTCCAGATCACTCAGCCTAAGAATTAAGTGGGGAATGGGAAAAAATATCAGCGTGGTTCAAACAGAACTGGCTGGTATCTCAATTGCCACAAAAGAGCTAGAACCAGGAACTAGGACTAGGACTAGAACTAGGACTAGGAACCAGAAAAGGAAGCTAAGGCTTCGGCAGATAACAATATTATCCTGAGTTAGGTTAAAGGGCACGATAGGAGTAAAGGTATTCGCATTGCCGATTATTTAGCCAGGGAAGCGGCTGGACTTAAAATTTCAGGACCCAGTGACACCTACGGCCTGACGACTTCGACAATTGCGGAACCAGCCAGGCGTTACACCAATCCCTAAAGAGACGGGATGGTATCAAAGGATGCAGTCTTGCCAGGATCATCTTGGGCGACCCTGGGAAGCTGGCGCCGAAGAAATATTTAGCGATGACCAGGAAAAACCTACGCTTAACAGTAGGATTTCTGACTGGCCACTATCAACTAAGGAAACACCTCCATACTATGGGGCTAGTGGACACACCTCTATGCAGAAAGTGTGAACAAGAAGATGAAACTGTCAGGCCTGTCTTATGCGAGTGCCCGGAGTTATCGTCAATAAGAGAGTGTGTGTTCGGTGAGTCTTGGCCTACACCTGTCGATATAAAGGAGATGTCTCCTAGTGACCTGTCCACCTTCCTGGAAAGGACAGGAGGACCTAGGAGGACAACCCCTCGGGAGGATGTACAATGGGTCACATGTGGTCTAAGTGCTGTTGGCCTAAACTCACCCTCCCCACTCTACAGATACAGAGATACAGAAGGCCAAAATAGTATACTTAACATACATAAAGTGCTCCTCGTTGTTGATTGAGGCATGAAAACTTAGACCAGATCAGTCTACTTTGAACACCTGTAAGATTTTAGAGATTTTGAGAAGTTTTTCAATTTTTGGCTGGTTTTCCTTAGTACGAGCCCAACATTTCTCGAGCCTAGGTTTATGGGTCCTTTCGGCCATTAACTGCGGCTCGCAGTGGACGGAGTTTTGATTTGAATAATTTTTTCGGATGTAATGATTTTAAGTTGCCCAAAAAACAGAAATCGCATGGATAGAAGACGGGCTATCTTGCAGACCAATTGACTGTCCCTCGTCGTCCAATCAATCGCTTTCCATTGAATATTGACGAACTACTTGACTAAAATGATCAGGTCAACCATCCTGCATAAACCATAAAATGAAGGATTTCAAATTTGCAGGATACATAACCGCGAGTCTTCTAGTAGGTACTAAACTCCGAATTCTGTCCAGTTTCATCCAGAATATCATTTTCGTTCCGCTCACAAAAAATTTACCCGTTTCCCCTCCCAGGTGGAACGCTTGTTATGGGAATAAAAAACGCGGGTTTGTAGTGAACAATGTATCACTGCAGGGTTATACAGATATGCTTAAAAAAGTGTATTGCCATATTAGAAGAAAACCAACGAGCTATAGACCAGTTTCTTTGGGACTCTATCCATCCAAGCAACGGAGTGTTCCAAAACAGTATCATGCATAGTGCACGTGATTTCTCAGACGAGGCAGCTTGTAGATACAGAGACAATGAATTCTGCCGGCCGATTGCAGTTAAGTCCGATTGGCCAGCGTAGGGAGGCATATTTATTTTAGCCAATCGATGCAAAGGCGCAAGGTGATCATACTTCGAACACGCATCTATCGTTGTATGGGTCGCTCTGTTTGTTCGATGGATATACTTTAGGTAGGGTAGGGTAGATTCGGCACAAAAATTCAAAGTATAATATCTCGGTTTAGGATATGTTTAAAGTTAAAAAAAATACCTTCAAAAGTGGTTCGATATTGTATATCAACTTAGAGTATGCGTAATCACTGATTATTAATATTAATTAAAGTAAAAAATATATTATAAAATGTTGCCCCACGATGGGGTAGTTCCGGGCAAGGTTGGGGTAGTTTTGGACAAGTTCTAATTTAGTAAAAGAATGGAACTTTAGCTGAAATATAGTAATGAAGTTAAGAAAAACTGAAACATTGAAAATCTAAGTGTTTAGTTTACGTCTAAACCAAAAAAAATGTACATTGAATTTTAAAAATGAGGCGGTTCTTGATGTTCCTGGAGTAGAAATAGGCTGAGGTAACTTGGAAATCACGTCACACTTAGAAACTGTCGATATGTCTTCTTGGTTAGGAAAATAAAACCCTTTGTAGTCTTTCGCATAAATTGTACCAAATATTCTTCGTTTTCCAAAATTTCATTAACTATGCTGTTTCTTCGTATTAGATTTCTTTTTTTCATCTTTGTCGGCCAATTTTCTTTTAGCACTTTCAAGTTTCATTTTTTTTCTGTTATCTAACTCTTCAATTCTATTTTTTGCTGGTGTGCTGTGTGATTTTCCTTTTTCCCTTGGTTTTCTATTTCCTTGCCTGGGTGTTGCCTTTGGAAACGGTTTAGTATCCGGTTTAATTATTATTTGCTGCGATATTAATATTTTAGGTGCCATAGCTTTATCTACGATCTCAAATAAAATCGATTTTATTTTGTCAGTAAAACTTTCTTGTTGTCTTCATTTCTAATGTCAGACGTGATATCTTTATTGGTAACATCGGTAGTATCAGCAATATTTATTACAACAGGAGAAACTAAATTTTCTTCTAAAGCAAGATCCATCCGATCTGTCGCAAATGTTGCACTATAGTCAACATCTGAGTATACAAGTGAATTTAGAGGATCTATTCCATTTTCAGACTGCTAATAATCTTCTTTGCGTTAAAGGTTAGTAAAAATCGTTCAGCAGTGAGCTTGGCGGTTGCCCTTCATTTTAATATATTTTCTAACCATAGTTCATATGAATCTAAAAAGAATTCTTTGAATAGTAACGTAAGACACTTTAGTAATTTAAAAGAAATATTTATTAAAATTTTGTGGGGCGCATCCGGACACTTTGCGCTTGTTCGTGGGGTACATTCGGACAGTCCGGACCTGCCCCACGTATTTTGTCCGGAAGTGCCCCACTTCTCAAAAAAAAATTAGGTCAATATATAGTTTGGTTATGTACATCACATGCGTAAGTAGAACACTCAAAATTTCAATAAAATATACAAGAAAAATTGTAGATCCTCACGATTAAGACGTGTTTTTCACATCAGGTCTTCACTTTTTGAACTGTCTTAAATATTACTTTTATCGCTAAAGATTATGCTTCACAACCTGCTGTCATGAACTCTAGATTACAACTAACATATTCAGGTAGGATTTCGGTATTGGAGGTCCACATTTTAGCGGTAAATTTGAACTTTCCGGAGGTGCCCCATGTCCAAATCTGACCCACCCTACCCTAACTGAAAAAATAATAGGACGTAATCATTAACAGCTCCGGTTAATAGCAACTATAAAACGGATGAAACAGAAGCTAAATAGAACCAGGTGGTATATTTTCAATCATTATATCGTAGTGATAAATTATTAGGAAATAATAAAGACTTAAAAGCAGATGGTGTTTGGATTTTGTTATTCAACGTCCAATTAAAGGTTTATATCTCCCACTATTATTTACTTGTACCCTATTAATTCCAACTAAAAGTAATGATATTTCTATAGACATGATCTACCTCCGCAATTTAAATTATTTTCGTATAATTAATGTGATCAATAACATACTTAATAAAGATTAATGTTGTAAAGACTTGATGATTTTAAAATTAAAAAGGGTTATTTACATGCAAATATAATAAAGTTTGAAGCCCACTTATGAAGAAAATGAGCTGAACATATTGGAAGATAAAAATTAAAAAATCAATATTATAATGGTGAAAATAAAACAAAATAGTATATTATGCAGCAAGCTCAAAATGATGCATTTGACAGCAACTGCTGCAATTCATATGAGTACAAAATAGGGACTTTGTGCGAGTGTTATACTATAATTTTTCTACAACATATGGTTCACGTTCAACGTCAAAATTTGGAATAAGCTACTTTGATTTTACTATATTTAACGTGGACCAGACAAAAACGCACCCTGCTAACTCATCACAAGACGAAATAATATTGTTTTCATTTCTTTATTAAAAATATCAATAGTAATCTTGCGACAGGCATGAGCGGATGGATATTTAATAATACGTTGATGCAATCTAGAAATTTCACACTACATGGAGACGGTAAGAACGTGTTTTTTATGTCACCATACACCACAATTCCTTCGAGACTGTGATATACTTGTCCGACTCGCAGTCCAACGATCGCCATTAGTGGCATGCAAAAGCTTTTCCCCCCTACACCCCCATCAACCCGTTAATTAATTAGCTAAATGTATATTCTTCTAAGAATCCCTCCTGGCGGACTGATAGTGTTCGTCCAAGAATAAATGAATTTTAATTTCATTAGAGTGGCAGGAATCATTGGCGTTTCCAGGTAAATATATCGAAAATTATCCGATCAAAAATAAAATATATATTTCTTTTTTTAGGACTTTTTTTTTTATTTATTATCGCTCTCCACTAAAAATCTTGTTAGAAATATTTCCCGAAAATTAAACTCGTAAGTACTCGCTCAAAGCGTAAAAAGATTTCCAATTTAAAATACCTTTGATGATTTTTTTTGAAATATCCATATCTCAGCTGCATTTTATGCTATCGAATTGTTCTAGAGTGGGATTTACTCGGGATTTAAAGCTCTACAAAAGTGCTCAGTGTGACGTAGCTAACAGTTATTTTAAAAATGACTAGCTTTATAGCAAAGATGTAATTGACAAATTTGTAGGTACTTTAATTTTCTTCAATAAAGATCCAATAAGTTGAATAGCTAAGATTGATATTTGCCGTAGTTTACAAGATTCTGTAGTACAGGGGTTCCCAAAGAGTGCGCAGTAGAGAATAAACGAAGATAAGCGGATTCTGAGAAAGCGATCGGACGGAGGTTGATTTCTATCAGCCGAACCGACGAAAGCTAACCAGAAGAAAAAAACAGCGATTTTTAACGCAAATAGTGTTTTTCAACACTATTTTCTATTTCAAAATTGCTAATTTTGTAAATTCGTAATAAATAGATGTTTTGTATGTTTTAGGAACTGTGGAGGACAGGAACTACAGAGATGTCGGCGAAAGACCAAATAAAAAAAACGGGACGACGACGAAGACACAGACAGCGATTCCAGCTACGACAGCAGAGACGAAGAATACGTCAAACTATCGGACAAACATGACAAACTGTCCGGAAAATTCAGGAGACTGAGAGAACAATACGAAATGCAAAAAAAGGAAGCAGACGATGCACAGAAGGAAATAGAAGAACTAAGAACCACCAACAAACGGATGGAAGAAGAAATGTCCGGACTGAAGATTGCCATGGAAAACATGGCAAAAACATTGGAAAGCATACAAGAAGAAAAAAGAAGCCGAAGCCGATCAGAAAACGTCCGAAGAAAGGCGCAGAGGACAGAAGCCCCCAGAAACGAAGAAAACGAGAACGAGGAGATGGACTTCACGGAAGTGGTGTCCATCCGCAAAATCCAGAAAGAGCAGAAAAAAGAAGCCGCCGCCAGAAGAAATACAGACGATGAAATGATGGACGAAGCCATCAACGAGAACAAGAAGAGGACACACCGACCACCACCAGTCATCCTACGGAGCACCCACCACTGGAGCGTGTTCAGATTTGGTGGAGTTTTGGATATCGGTCCAAAATGAAGATCCAGCTTTAAGTTCAAAAGCTTTAAGAATTCTTCGCAACAACTTATTTATGCGAACCCGGATTTTCAGCTGTAGCTGTCTTAAATATCGCTCAAAGAT
The DNA here is from genome assembly GCA_947563755.1 of Lochmaea crataegi. Taxonomy (NCBI): domain Eukaryota; kingdom Metazoa; phylum Arthropoda; class Insecta; order Coleoptera; family Chrysomelidae; genus Lochmaea; species Lochmaea crataegi. The sequence goes on from OX387431.1 coordinate 12,162,646, forward strand.
TAATGTGGAGCAAGAAGTGAGAGTAGCGGTGTCAAGCTTTATCCCAAGCTTTCAAAAAATGTGTGGAGATCGCCAAGCTGACAAGATCAAATTGACTAAGTTGCCATTGTATTTTGTTTCTTATTATTCTTATGTAATAAATCTATTATTGTGTGTCAATATGAATATAAAAGCTCAGCTTTATCTTAGTATTTGAATTGTTGTCCCTTTCTACCGAGTATCATTGTACCTACCCTATTTCGAATAGTTACAAGTGCCGAGACAAAGTACTAAACCTGTAAGTACGCCGTGAACTGAAAAAGTTTGGGATCCCCTACTGTAGTAAATGTGCATAGCACGCCAAACGTGCAGCAAATTACAACAAATATTATACGGTTAAAATAATGATTATTGAGTAGTGATGTTTATTCAGCAGAGGAACCCTTTGAGGGATCAGATTCGGATACAAGCTATATTGAAGAAGAGAGTTCTTCGGAAAGTTCCGATTTAGAACAAGTGAGTTTTTAGGTTAGGATTCTTATCCTGCAAGTAAAATCTGTTAAGTGATAGCAGATAACAGGTTTTACTTGCACATGGTACCAATTATTTTATTGTCTCATACAATATGTTAAGTGATAGTAGAGTAGATAAGAGATTTTACTTGCAAAGTGTGCAAGTGTACTTAAGATACATATTTAGCGTGCTCATGTGTATTCTATTTTTACAGAATAAGAAAGGAAGAAAGAGGAAAAGACAGATAAACAAACAAAACAGAACAAAAATGCTGAAAGATTCTAGAGAGAAATACAAAAAATACAGAGGAAGAGGTGGTGAAATAGGCAAGAAAACTATTGGTCCTCCTTGTATGTCCAAAGGAAAATGCTTTGAGATGATATCCGAAGAAGAGCGGATGAAAATACTTTCTAAGTTCTGGCAGCTCGAAAGCTGTAATATACAAAATGCATATCTATATGGATGTATGCGTAAAAATAATATTAAACGGAAATCTCGAAAAGGGGATACGAGAAGGACTTCCACTATTGAATACTCCATTCAGTCAAACAACAAAAATTTGCAAAAAAGCGTTTATTTCCCTGCATGGAATTGGTAGAAGTCGCGTGGAATACATAGTAAGTAAGCTCAAAGACGGTATTATTATTCCTGAAAGGGACCAAAGGGGCAAACATGGAAACCAAAAAAGAAAGTATTCGCAACACAACATTGATACAGCTCATCGTTTTATAGGCCTTTTACCCAGATACGAAAGTCATTACATCCGATCTGACAACAAAAATAAAGAATACATGAGCCTTGATTACAACATTGAGATATTATATGAAAAGTACAAGGAAAGTTGCCAAACACAAAATCTTTCATTTATTCATTCAGACAAGTTCAAAACTCCTAAATCTGACTCTTGTGCAAAGTGCGATGAGTTCCATATCAATATAAATCATGCTACAGAAACCGGCGATGCTGAAAAACTTGAGAAACTAGAAACTTTGAAAGAACTACACCTAAGAAAAGCAGAAGCTGCAAGAAACGTTCTCAAGAAAGCAGTAGAAGAGTCCACAGATGATAATGATATCACTTTTGATCTGCAACAAGCTCTCCCTACATCCAAACTGACCACCGGACCATGTTTTTATAAGAAAAAACTTTAGTGTTATAATTTTAGTATTCATTGATGCAACAAACCAGAGGATGGTTATTTCTTTCTTTGGGATGAATCCATTGCCAAACGAGGCTCTGATAAAATTTCCAATTGCTTAAAAAAATACTTTGAGATGTTTGATGTTCGTGGTGAGACACTTTATGCCGTATCTGATAACTGCTGCGGTCAGAACAAAAATTGGAGTATCGTAGGGTTTTGGCTACAAGTGCTGGCTTCAAAAAGATGTTACCCAGTGATAGAGATTTTGCACTAGTTGAAAAGTTCGCAGGAACTGAGAGTGCAGTATACTCTCCCAGTGAATGGGAGGAGGAGGTTTTTTGAGCTAAGAGGGAATTTCGCTCTATCAAATTTTGGAATAAGCAACTCAGTGAAGCTTGAATTCAATATTAGTAATCCCTAAACGATGCTTGCTTATGAATCATACACAGGGATTCCTCAACCAATCAGCCTAAAAAGAAAACGGGGACGACCTAGTCTTTCACTGGAGGAAGATTTCAGCAGTCAATTAACTCAGAAGTATTTAGAAGCATTGCCCATTGACTAGTCGAAATTGGGTCATGTGGTGTCTTGCCTACAGTGGATCCCTCCAGTTTCATCCTTTTTATTACTCACTAAAATCCTAATGGGATAATGTGAAATGATATTTTCTAATGATTTTTATATTTATTTGCTTATATTCTGTTCTCTTCTCACATTTTTTGCTTTTCATTCTTCGTTTCATTAAAGCTATCATAAACTATAAACAGTTTTCTATTCATTTTATAACTAAAGCGCTTAAAAACTGTTAAGTGCCAATCTTGTTTTCTTAACAGTATTTTCTTTGTTTAACTTAGGCTCACAGAAAAACCTGTTAAGTGTAATTTTTTTCAAAATTTCTTTTTGTTAGCGACGGCAAAAAATTTAATTTGGTAATGAGTAGTATCTTTTTATTAGCCGATATAAATAATATCTTTTTAGAATGTTCTGTTTGGTAACAGATTTTCTAAAAATTGTTTTGTCGGTTTTTAGATTAAAATGCAATTTACTGATTTTTTTTATTTTGTAAGTTTTACGACAGAACCCTTCATTCAAAGTTCATCGTTTGGAAAGAAATTACTTATCTGTTTAAAAAATGCCCGGTAAGTATTAAAAAAACGCCAATGACCAGTCAGTTCCCTTCTCCATCTTCAGATTGCGCGTTCGCGTGTTGATGGCTCTCCTCACACAGAATGCGCGTTTTTGGAATTAGTTCTAAATGGCGACCATTACTACTCTTTGTCAATTAATAAGAACGTATGCATATTTATTTCCAGTAATACGTTTTTGTTCCATTAGTTTTGAAATATTGGTGTTTACAAGAAATTCAGACGATTCTTTTTCATTTTAACCTAACAATAGGTATTCGTAGTAGGTGGATCGAGAAAAAATGAGGAAGAAAAAGGTTTTTCTTTTCTTTGGTGGGTTTCCAGAGCGAGTTACTGTCATTTTCTAATCCACTGAAACAGTTACTAATTGATTCATTTTGTATTTTTTAATACTGTATGGCATTGCCTAATCTAGTTTTATCCACATGGGATCTAAATAGATGTCATTTATGTCTTAGTTTCATTTTTTTTGTTGTTCTTTTATTTCTTCCAAAGTATATCCATTGAACAAACAGAGCGACCCAAACTACGATAGATGCGTGATCGAAGTATGATCATCTTGCGCCTTTGCATCTATTGGCTAAAATAAATATGCCTCCCTACGCAGAATTCATTGTACATTGGTATAGAGTCGGAGAGATCACGTGCACTATGCATGATACTGTTTTGGAACAATCCGTTGCTTGGATGGACAGAGTATAGATACTTATTACCTTTTGTTGGTACTATGATGCTCAGAGTATTCTTGTTAAACAATCCCACTTCTTTGTCGAAAACCTTCTACGGCGTTGCAAAATCGACAATAAACATAATAGGAAATACGATGTGGAAATAAAAACTAGAAGATAAATATACCTTTGTAGCGGAAGAAAGAAATGCAAAAAGTTTAATCGATTACATAGTTAATACACAAAACCTATCAAATATGGTGAAAAAAGTAGAGACAAGAAAAGAGGATGAGCTGGGAACAAACCACAGATTAGTAGTAGCGGAATATGGAACAAAAATAATGAATACAGAAGATGTAAGATTCAGTAGAATTGCAATAAGTAAATTAAGAAATACAGAAAAAAAATCTAATTATCAGGAAGAAACAGACAGGGAATTCGGAAAAATGATTAATGAAAACAACGAATGGACACTCGAAAAACGGTGGACAGTATTCAAACAAATAATACTTGAAAAAGCAGAGGATATATGTGAAAGAATTAATTTCAACAAACATTTTAAAAGGACTAACTGGTGGAACAAAGAAATGCAAACATTAGTAGAAGAAAAGAAAACTTCATGGAAAAAATACCTTCAAACAAAGACACAAAAAGAAAAGGAAATATATAACGGTAAAAGAAACTTAGTCAAGGAAGCGGCTGAGAAAGCGAAAAGGGACTCCTGGAAAGAATTTGGAAATGAGATGTCAGAGACACATGCATCAGATAATAGAAAATTTTGGACAGCAATAAAAAGACTACGAGGAAGTAAAGGAAGGAAGGAAGATATAAGAGCAATAAAAAATAAAAATAACAAATTGGAGACCGAAATAAATAAAATACTAAAGACTTGGGAAGAACACTGAATTTAGTAATAGGTCGAAGAAGAAAACATCAAATATAGCTGAAGAGGAATGGAATGAACATGAATACCATGCATTCCAAAGAGAAGAAATGGAAGTGGCTATAAAGAAACTTAAAATAGGAAAAGCCAGTGGGGATGATAAAGTAGCGCCAGAGATGATAAAATGGTTAGGTGAAAAAGGAAAAGAATGGCTGTGTCTCATATGCAGGGAAGCATGGGACACTTAAAAAATCCCCAAAGACTGGGAAAATAACTTTATACTGCCAATACATCAAAAAAGGGGCACTGTGCAATAAATATAGACCAATATGTTTAGCCCAAACCAGCTTTAAAACATATACGAAAATAATAGAGATCCGATTAAGGCGTTATATAGAAGCAAAATTAGAAGAGGAACAAGCAGCTTTTAGACCAGAACGACAAGCAAATGACAATATATACATTTTAAGAAGGCTAATTGATAATACAATAGAAGCGGGAGAAGAAATGTATTTAAAATTTATAGACTTGAAGGCAGCTTTTGACACAGTGGAAAGAGAGAAAATTTGGGAGGTATTGGAAAACTTAGAAGTACCGAAAGCTCTAATTATTCAATTAATATAATTAAAAGCACATACGAGACTGTCAAACTAAGAGTGCAGATAGGAGGTCAAAGATCGGAAGAGTTTTTAATGAAAAAAGGTATAAAACGAGGTGATAGCTTGAGCCCACTATTGTTTGTCATTACTATGGACAAAATAGTGAAGGAAATAAAAAGACAAGGAGGAAATCTGGACATGATAGTAGGGTACAGATACATGGTGCCGGTCAGATTAAGTAATCTACTGTATACAAACGATATTGTACTCATAGCAAAATCAAAAAATAAAAGTCAGGAGCTAATCAACTTATTGGCAAGAGAAATAAAAAATATGAAAATGACAATAAATACAGAAAAAACCAAAGTAATGATAGTAAATGAAAAACAGTGAGAGGGGAGTAAGTACAAGGAATTGGAATGTAATCACAAAACATTAGAAAGAGTTACAACTTATAAGTACCTAGGAAGTATCATAACAGAAGAAGGCAAAATATATGCAGAAATTAATAACAGAGCAAATAAATCGACAAGATTATATTATTCCTTAAATCGAACAATACTAAGCCATAAACACATTGATATGGAAAAGCTGGAAATCTACAACAAAATTACAGTACCAACTATAAGTTATGCTAGTGAGAACTGAGTACTGCAGAAAAAACAAGAAACAAAAATAAATGCAATGAAAATGAATCATTTAAGGAAAATAGCAGGTGAAACAAAATGGGACAAAGTAAGAAACGAAGAAATCAGAAGCATAATTAATCAAGAACCAATAATATCAAAGATTAAAAAGAAACAATTAAACTGGTATGGCCACCTAGTAAGAATGAAGCAAGATAGAATTGCGAAAAAAGTTATGGAAATGGGAATATTAAGAAAAAGACACAGACAAAGAGAAAGACCCAGGAGGAAATGGATAGACCAGATTGAGGAAATTGGAAAGAACAAAGGGAAAACATCAGGAGAAATGAAGGTATTGGCCAGGGACAGAAAAGAATGGGAAAAATGGGTACAGGAAGAATTCCAATCCAACACCTGAGAAGGCATAAGGATAAGAGAAAGAAAGAAAGAAAGAACAAAGACTACTCCATATATTGCTAATGGTCGTCCCTCGATGTGCCAGATTCTGTTTAGGTGATTTTCCGGAGCATTCCAATACTGATGTACGGTTTAGTCATTAGATGATTCCCTTATAATTCTAGCAAGTAAAAATGCACCTGAAAAAACTATTTACCCAATATCAATTTCAAAATTTTACTAAACACTGGATCTTTCGAAATATAACTTATTACTTTTTATGCTTCACATTCATAACTTTGAACAAACAAATTGAACTATTTCATGCTTAAAATACGTTTATCTTCATTCTCATATACATGCCATTTGGTCTGATTATGCCATTAACTGAATTAGAAAGATGAAATTAATAATCACATAGGAAATACGATTTATTACATGATTAAGTACGACTTTGTAAGGAAATATAGAAGGTGCACATGTCGAAAATGTTAATTGATTTTTTATTTTCCACTATAATCAATCTTCTAATATATAATTAGCCCAGCATAGCATATAATTCAGGTAATGAGGGTTTGTAAAATGATTGGTCTAAAGCTTCGTCTCAATTGAAAGTGTAGCAACAACATCTTAGGTACAAAGAATGTAATGTGATTTTTGTTGTGCAAGTTTCATATAACTAAGGCCCATTTGATTTTTAATAATATAAGACATTATATAATTCCATAGTAAACTAATTTTTTCGCATTAACCCGGAGGGTCATTAGCGCGAGATGAAATCTCAGAATTAGTTCAGGTACCCATTCAGACCACAATGTCCTATCAGGACACCTGTCAAAACTATTAGTGGCTTACTCTGGCTTAGGCATTTATTTTTTCTCACCTGGTTGTATATTTGATCATCACTTTTTTTACGAACCCTTTATACAAAAAAGAAGTTTTTTCGCCATGTCACCAATTACCTTGATCGTCCACTAATCAACCCGACAAGATGATTTTTATTTGGTATTGGGGATGCTCACACAGAATTTTCATTATGAAGGTTTGCACCTGTCAATTTTTTGTTAATATCTCGATAATTATAAATTTAATTTTATGTAGAATCCGAAAAGTTGATAATATACAGGGTGTTACATTTAAAATAACACTTTCGGTATAACCGGAAGTGACTTGTATCTCAAAATATTTTCCATAAATTCGCCATCTCCATCTATGCCATTTTTCATAGAAAAGTATATAGATAGTGTAAGCTAGTCGTGAAACAGCTGTATATAGTCTCAAGATAAGACCTGAAATATTTTTCAAGAAATGTGTTTAGAGTTTTGATGGTTATATTGGAGGTGCTGGACCCAGTAAAACCAAAACGGTGACGATATTTCGTAATAAGCTGAATAGATAGCATACAGTTGTGAAATGTAACTAGACATAAACTTTTTAGGGTCCATCTGTCAATGAATAGAAAAGTCTGATTGAAGACGACGAATGTTTTGTTCATGTTATAATGATAAAAAAGAGAACTACAGTCTATAACAGTTAATATTTTTAAAGTAAAAAGTGCTGAGTCATAAATTTTGCAAAATAAATGTGGGTCAATCAGTTTTTTAATATCTTCATATATTAAATGATTGATGTTATATATTTAAAATATATAAGGCTATAGTTAATTAAAATATTGTTCGGATCACACATGTAACAAACACGTGTATTCCAAGTTGATTGATTGACCTGTCGAATGGATTTCAAACAGTTATCGACTTCCGCTTTTGGTATTTTATTTAGTCCGGTCTATTACAACGCTAACGTGAATTAAAGTGATATGCCAATTAATTAGTATTTTATGTTTGTATAACCAGCGGTGTCTGATATTTCTTCTCTATACATTCGCCGAGCAATCCTGAATTGAGATTGTCAATTTAAGATAATTTATACGCAACTATATATTGGGAATGAGAAATCACAAACAAGGCTACACTGCCTTGTTTGGTGTAGCGCTGTGGTGTCAACATCGAACAAAAACCACAAATAATTTTCATTCCAAAATTTCCAACAATTATTACCGACCGACGAAGAGATGTTAAGATACGGAAAGCCAAAGCTTTTTTCTTAAATAGATCTTTTAGAAAGTTTAGACAAGTCAGCGAGCGAAACAACTGCAGAGGCGATGATGATATCACTAAAAACTGTATGGAGAACAAAAAAATGATGCCGATCTCAAAAGAACTCTCTCTGAGAAAGTTTCTGAAATAAGAACTAGATGTACATATCTTATTCTAAGTAGTTAATGACAAGTGGTACATAAAAAGTACTGCTAAAGAAAGTATGTATCGACAGAAGCAATTCGTGAGCTGATCCTGGAAGAAATGCCTGATGTAAAATGCAGCTCTACTTGTAGTACAGGTCTTTAGTGTTTGTTTGGCAAAACTTAATGGGATGAAAATTGCAAGTTGTGGTCCGATAAATCACCCGAGGCATCATCCCTTGAAACAGATCTACCTGTCCATTGTCAGCCATATCAGAATGGCCCTGGATCCAAATCAGAGACTCTTTTTTTTGGCAGACTTGGAAAAATTCAATGTTTTGTGGGTGATAAATTTCTGCTTGAAATACATTGACATAGGACCTTAGGCTAGATATTTCTACCCTAGTTCTGCGACAATATAGACTTGTGGAAGTTGGACCATTAATTACGAGAGGTGTCCAAGGGTGCAGAGGGTAGAGCCAAATCTCATACAATCTCAATCTCAACTGCGAGAAAATTTGGTTAAATTGAAGTAAAACATGTTTCTTGAGTAAATTATGGAAAAATCTGATACAATAATATAAAAGTAGAACTTTCTGAGCTAAAATGCATGCATAAAAGTAAAATTTTCCGCACGCTCGAAGAAAATAGTAGTTTAGCTAACAAGTGCGTAAAGTGATACTTTTCCGCACGCAATTGCAGATGGACGAACGACGCGTTAGCGCAGCAATCGCGTGCGGAAAAGTCACTTTACGCACGTGTTAGGTACACTATTTTTTCTACTAGTGTACGGAAAAAAACCGAAAAATTAACATAGAGAAACATTTATTATTAAATACATATCAACAAATTAATTAATATTAATATTAACATTAAACGTGCAATTTGTAGCATTCTGCAAATTAATTGCAGAGGCTAAAATGTTTTCCAATTAAGTCAGATTTCGGTTTTCCACTGCTTTGTCAGCACTAATTGTTGCAACCGTGGCGATGGGAACTTGGCTGGAAGAGGTCATTTTGGAAGACTTTACTGGCGACAACTGCTGACTAGTGAAAGGGCCAGCGACAGCGTCACTGAAGTTTAATATTTCATTCGATAGGCCTTTTTGGAAACTTGGTGAGCTTTCTACATAACCTTCTGCGTCGCTAGAAGATTTCCAACCTACGAGGCGTTTAATATTTGTTATTCCTTCTGCGGAATCTGCAAGCATTGTGGCGGCGGAACGTCGGAAACTGTGGCCCGTATATAATTGAGGATTTGCAATCTCTGATGGCATTTTTCCGAAGGTGTTTATTCCGATACACTGTACAGTGCAAGCTCCTCATTTCTTATATTTCACGAAAAATCGCTCATGTGGGGTTTCAGGATTTCTTAAACTCACATACTTTCTGAACAAATTGAGCAATTGTCCATTTTCAGCTTCCTCACAAAACATAAAGCTTAGCTTCTGAAAGAGGTTTTTTGTTTCTGGGATATTAAATATTTCCTTTGTCATCAATATGATCTAAAGACATCTTTGTTAATTCTTCTCGCCTACATGCGCCCGCCAAATCAAAAATCGTAGCGACTTTTATATGAATATAAATTTCGTCATGCGCTTCATTTTTTATAAACTTAAAAATTTCTTCTTTTGAGAAAATGTTTGCTTTTTTGGTCTACATCCAATGTTTTGTTTATTTATATATGCCGTGACCTTGAAAAACTTGCTTAAATCGACGTCTTTTTTGAGATTAATTACACTTTTTAACATTGAGTACCTGGACCAAAGAGTGTTTGGCTTGCATGTTTTGGAAATTTCAGCGAAATAAGCCAAAAAAACGTCTTCTTTAAAAGTTTTTATTCCCTTATTCCTTATCCCTTTTCATACCTATAACGGGATTTTGATGGTAGTAGATCCAAGTTTGCAGCTCTAGCCGATTCCAAAACTGACTCTGGCAAATCTTCGTCTGAAGAATCCATGAAAAATCATCTTCTAGAAAAAGCTGCGACGGTAAAATTGGTTTTGACAAGGTAGTGTTTTGACTGACAGGTATATTTTTTCTTTGTTTCTACGGTGATTCAAAGTGATAAATAAAAAATGTCAGATGTTTATTATTATTTGACATTCATTTGATGAGGCTTATACTAGGGCCATTAAAAAAATATTGAAACATACTTTTCTTTTTATTAAAAATTGTAGCAGAATTCAAATAAATTTCTTAATTTTTCAGACATCTTGTAAACTACAACCGTACAAATATATATTTTAAATATTCAAATGTCAGTATACTCCCCAAAAACTTAACAAATTTTCTTTTCCGCACTAAGTGAATAGTGCGGAAAAGTGACTCTTTCAACACTAAAATGATTTCGGAAAAGTGTACCTTTCCGCACGCTAGTAGATAATAGCTATTTGTATAACAAGGGAGGAAAGTGCTACTTTTCCTCCCTAGGATGAAGTTAACTGCCCGACGCGTAGCGGAGGGCAGTAATCATTCAAGGGAGGAAAAGGCACTTTACTCCCATGTTATATATATGATTTTTCCGCCTCCCTCAAATAACAAGTCATTTTTAAACTATTTATTTATGAAAGGATAAAAAAAAGAAAAAAAGCTGTCCTCACCGGAATTCGAACCATCACCTACAGGGCTATCATGAACAGTGAGCTGTGCACAACCAATCATTATTAGAATTTCAATTCTTTGCGATTCAGTCAGCTTCATGTTGATAGATACAAAGACTTTTTGAATACGTCTACTACAATAATACTATTAATCACTTGACAGAAAGTTAATTAAGTTTGAATGTCCAAGTATCAAAGTTGATGTTGATAAGGTAACTAGATTTTTTTTAAAAGTAAAAAGTAGGTAGATAAGACATTTCATTACCAGTGACGGCGATTACAAAATTTATTTTTGGGCGTCAATAAATACATCATACATTTTATTAAGAAATCTGTTGAAATTTCATCAATAATATTTGTGACAATACGCAAATCAATTACTGTACATATTGATATGGATGAATAGGTATTTAAAAGACCTTTCAAATAATGTATTAGAACACCCACATTTCCTTTTAAAAATTTTATCGATGATGTCATCACGCTCACATAGATGACGTCAAAAATGAAAGGTATCCTTACGAATAGCCTGTTTAAAAATAAAAATCGACGGGATTCAGGATTTTTCCTTAAAGTCGCCGGTTTACGAAATAACGATTTTATTCCTTTCATTTGCACCATACTGTATATTGTAATGTTATTGTCATTATAATGTAATGGTTTATATAAGATATTAGTTGAAATTTTGTATTAAACAATCAAAATAAATCAAGTTCGGACAGTTGTCAATTTTTAAAATGAGGTAAGAAAAATAAAGTGTCAAGGGAAGGGAAAGAAATATTTTTTTTTAAAAGAGAATTTGAATTTGAAGTTCAAAAATCTTCAAAAAGAGGAAGTACGTATAAATTTACACGCATAAGATTTATTATTATTCAAGAAGTACAAAGATATTCTACCAAGAATACATACTGATAGATTCAGTATTCTCCAGGGAGCACAAACATCCCAATTCTGTAGTACATGATCCAGTGTGAAGACACTCATTCCAGGATAGAATAAACATCCTGAACTGAACTGTTGATAATTCCCTGAACCGAACAGTTTAATATGTACCGTCCAGCATGTATGTATGTAGGTATATCGGGGTGACATTCACTGAGACCTAAAAGATCTATTGTGCCCCCCTTTTTATGTACCATATTCAGGTATCGTTTTCTCATTTAAATCAATTTTGCATTTTTCACTGTTTGTTAGCGTTGAGTTTTGTTTGTTAAGTATTTGTTAGGTTCTGATTACTGTAAAATATTGTGTGTTGTAATAAATTGTGAAAACTTAACGATAACAATATATATATTTTTGAAAATCTGAAGAGCTCAACTGACGATCAAAAAATACGAGAACAGTGATCGTATGGAGGAGGGGGTTGAAGTTATAACGAGTACATCTGCAAAAATATGTCTAATTTACATTTATATAGAGTGAATAGTTTTTTTTTGAAACTCTCTGTATTTTGGCAATTTCTTCAAATTTCTTAAAATATCCAATGGTATTCACTAAAAATAGAAATATGACCTGAATTGGCACTTCCAAAATAGTATTTTATTGTACTCCAGCTAAGCTATTAACCTTGGTTGCACCACACCAAACATTGTAATTTATTTGAATAACACTAAATAATTTAACGGTCTTTTTATTTCTTCAATGGCCATTATCCCTAAAATGGATTGTAATTGCAGCTACTCGTATCAAAATTAAACGTTAAACACTTACATGCTCGACAGTTTATGCTTAATGTTATTGGATTTCCCGCTGATGTGATAATAGACACAATATATTATTCACTATTAATCGTGTAGATGGTTAAGCTAGAGGGCTTTTGTGGAACAATTTATTAAAATCAAACGTTATGCAACCCAAAAAAAATTGGTTATTTAGTTGTTCAAACCAGATTGGTTTTTTATTTTTCATTTCCTCAGTTATTTTGGTAATAGAGTGTTATACATTTCGTAATCGAGACGACTACGTATGAAATTAGAAGTAAACTAATATACAGGGTGTTTATCAATACATTTTGCTAATCTATCGTTAAATGCTTTGACCCAGCAACTCCGACGTAATTAATACCCATTGTGCAGCTTCATCTCTAACTTAAAATATCACGAAAAATATTGACTCAGTCGTTGTAAAGAAAAAGTATGACATTCATGAAGAAAGTATTGAAGAGTCGAAAACCAACCAGTAGGCTTCTGGTAGAATCCTGGAACGTCTATTCAACATAACTTAGTAGGGTGTACCTATAGTCCTTCATTTTCGGCTAAGTATAACACCCTGTAACTCAGACATGAGACACATTTTATAGATTTGATTTGAATCTAATAGGCCTTTTAACTGTCATCTGAATCATCATATGCTAAGACTTGGACTGTCGGAAGATCCGACTTGTCATCTTTGTCTGGAAGATGATGAAATAGCAGAGCATATAATTTGTGCATGCCCCGCCGCTGCTCGAATCAGGTATCTGATGTTTGGCAGGGTCTCTCTCTTGCCTTCGGACCTGAAATATAATTCACCAAACAAACAAATCGGCTTTGTTAAGAAACTGAATTTGTTTGGTGAAATCTGAATAGGTATAAGCCACAATAGACTCTTGCGAGTCGCAGTGGAGGGCCTTATAGACCCACTCACCACAAACCCGACCCTAACCTAGTCTACCAGCCCAGCATGTGTAAATAGGTGAAATCGAGCTGATAGAATTTCCCAAAAACTCATACAGATGAATTTTATTTTCACTTCCACGTTAAATTCAGCATCGGAAGGTATAAGTGAGAAACTTTTCAGAAAAATTATTAAAACGGTTCAAGAGACTTAAACTCACATTGATTATTATCAACACTGTAAAATGTATTTTGAAAATATGGGAGAGATAAGGCGATAGAAAGAAAAATATGCTTTATTGTTTATGAAAAGAGGAGGCCGGTGCTGCGGCCCTTTTCGGTTGTGCATTTGAGTATCACCTAGAAATCTGCCTAAAGCACCTTTCAGGGGTGGTAGCTCGGAAGGATGTGGGATGAGGACGTTTTGTCATAGGAAAGACCAATCATAATTTTATTAATATAATTCAGAATAATAGGATTATCAATGAATTTTTTAATATACCTACATATTATACTTAGATAGATAAAGTACGCGGTCCTTTAGATGTCCATCACTTAGGATGTTAGTTTTAAGGGAACGAAGAGGAAATGCTGTGTTGAAATATTTGATAATTTTATTCAGAAAGTCCTTGAATTTAGATTCAATATCTTCAGAAAGATCAATGAAGATTGAGATTTGTTGAGAAAATAATCTCACCAACTGAAAGATTTTTTTGAGATGTAGGTATGACTACTGCTTTATGATCATCGAGTTAGTCAATCCACGTGCATAGTTAGATGAAATGTATTAGAAACATTTGCCAAATCAATATTAAAATCGGCGCATAAAATTTTCCTGCTTTTAACAGGCAGTGCGTCAAGTAAATTTAGAAGATTATAAAAAAAGTAGGCATATGATTTAGGTGATTTGGGTGATCGATGAAGTAGTAAAATCCGATATTTTCGATTTTATCAACCCTCATTTTATTGATACACTAGTTTCAATTTTTTTTCAAATAACCCGTGACTATATAACTCACTCTGTATAATTAAACGTTCTATACTGACCTCGTAAACATAACTGTGCTGTAGATAACCTCTAATACTCACAAGAGGCTCACCTAAATAAAAGAAGATTAGTGAGTTGATTTTTATACATAAATTAAATCGTAACTGATTTTAATGTGATTTGTTTCAACCGTTTATAGCAGCACCTGTGGTTAACGTATCGCCCACTGATTTTCAGCTAAATATAGTATTTTAAACATTCCTTTTCCGTGAAAACAACCTATTACAAACACAAAATTTATTGTATTTTTGTCACATTTTTTGCAAGAAATAAATAGGGTAATTCGAGGATAGATGGCCAAGCTTGTGAAATTTCATTTTAATATTTTTATGCGTCGAATTAGAATTGCCGTTTCTTTTCAAGAATAAACTTTATTGTGTTAGAAACATGTATTGAGTAACAAAATGGAATACAAAAATGAAACTCACAATTTATGCAAAAAATAAAAATAGTTCACCAACGCCATCTCCCCCACAGTGCTGGGGTGAGATTGCGCAACTAGAAAAAAGGTATTTTGGCCAGCAAGTCACTTTGTTTTGCACATAAAAACACCACATTCGCGACAAAAGTTAACAAACTTGGAGCAGGAATCGTGAAACCATTTGGAACAACGTAAGCATTTAACCCAGTCGTCAGATTTTGTGGTTTGGGAATACACCTCACCACAACCAGTGAAGTATTCGTCACCGTCGTCCATATCATCTGAAGAGTCATCCAAAGTCGGTGCTTCTAAATCCTCCTCCGAAGATGAGTTGGAAGCTTTGTTAGATTTTTTTTTGATTAATTTTGATTTCTTCAAAACTGGTTCCTTTTTATTAATGTCCTTTCCTTTATTTGATTTTTTTGCCGATTTTTTCTATTTCTCTGCTGCTGCTTGCTCCCTCGTCGAACGTAATCGACGTCAGCAGAAACAACTGGAACAGGCGAGATGATATCCAGTATTTTTCCAGGGGTACATTTCACAGGACTAGTTTCATTGGTTCCTACAGGCACAGGTAGTCCGTTTTGTTTTTCTGGTATAGTTTCACCTACAGTCTGCCATCTACAGCAAGGTTGTTGATTATCATCATCTAAAGCTTTTGGAAAACTTTGAGAACTACCAGCAGAATTTTGTTTATTTTCAACTGCATCAGGGACATCAGCTAACTTACTATTTTCAGTCAAATAAGCGTAATCTGGAATAGCTGAAGGGTTAAATGGCACAATACCAGTAGCCTTAAATGCTGAAGTTCCATTATTTACAGTCGCAGACTTGTTCCATCATTCAGCAAGTAACTTTCCAAACTGTAATCTAGGAAGCTTTCGTCCAGGGTTATTTTTAATGTATAAATTACAAGCTGAGTAGGGGTTTAGTTTTACCGATCTAAAAAAACACCTATCTGGAGGTTGCAAAAATTGTGTCGTATGACAAAACAATATGATGTTATGTTCAACACAGTATTCTAGCATCTCCACGTTACCTACTGCAGTGTGAAGCATGGCCATCACTAATAACAAAACTGTCCCTGCCGGTTTTCTGGGAACAAATTGATCTTTATGCCATCGAAAAAATATGTCACTATTGACATACGCTGACTTCTCCACATGTACAATTAAGATCCCGGGGGCATCCCATCCTTAAACTCTCGTTTTTTATTTTTGCCTTTCATTACTCAGCAAGGGGGAATAAAAACGCCTTCTGCGTTACAACAAGCTATAACTCACCAGAGCTGATACTTGCGATATTTTTAGATCCTTTTTTAACAATTACGTGGCCCGGCCATATTAAAGGTATGTCCAGGTTTTCCGATAAGATTGATTTTGGTCAAAGTATTTTCTAGCAGCTCAAAATAAACCTGAACATCTTTTTTATTCATTCCCAAGGATCGATTAATGGACACTCCTTCTGCTTTTCTTACTGACAGCCTTGGATTTCTATGCAGAAATAACTGAAGCCGCGGAAAACCAGCTAATCTTGATTCCTTACTGAAACGACGTTCAATACCCATCTGTTCGGCCAACTTAAATGTCATTCTTCGCACGTCCAATCGAGTACGAGAAAATCCGTTTTGAAGTTTGAAGATGTGTTTGACCAACTTTCCTTCGGCAGCTGCACCTAATGGTCCAAGAGGACCTATCTTTATATTTCGTGTTGATTTGCTTCTTCGTAGGGTAGTGGCCGGTACCCCAAAATATCTAGCAGCCTCATTAACTCCCATTCTGTTTTCATTAACGGCTTGAATGGCTTCGGGTAACTGTTGCTCAGTCCAACTAGCCCTGAAACAACTTCCATTGCACTTGTAATTGGTAGGCATACTGGGAAAAAAAAGTAATATCGAGACATCTCACCTCAAAAATAAGTGAACCATCTATCCTCGTCATGAGAGGGGAGATGGCGCACCTAATAAACTGAACACGTTTCTAAATATTCGCCATTTTAAGGTTATACAACAAAACTAGAATGTTTTCACTCACCTAAGATGATAACTTGACTAAAATTATTGCTAAATGCAAAGTTCACCAGTACCAGGGAAAAATTCGGAATAATATTTTTGGCCCAACCGGATCATAAAATAAATAATTTTTAAATAGGTTTGTAACTTGTAAACACAGACGATATGGCGGCTTGTTTAATATGAACTAAAGGATATCAGAACGTCTCTACTTGTCAGTGGCACTAGTGGCTGCGCTCTAAAACCATTGCGCCATCTCACCTTCTGGGCCTTCTATCCTCGAATTACCCTATATTATATATTATATAATATAGCCTTTGATAAAAAAAATCGATATCTTCGATTAAATTTGCAAATACAAGTGACTCTACATTTGAAATCCACTTCTAACTGCAACTTTTACTGACAAAGTATCTACTAATATCAATTGTATCTAGTGTAAGCACCAACAGACTGTTCAAGTATTTTAGGACAATAATAAGATAGGCCAATCCAGCCAATTAGCATCAGGTCTAAACCTTCCATGTAGCCTCTTGTCGGTGGTTTTTTATAGCCTAGTACTGCAGTTTCCTTCACTGGGTGACGGTTCTGAGCAGAATAGCGTCAGTCAAAATAGCGCTGGACAAAATAGCGGTAGGTTAAAATAGCGTCAGTCAAAATAGCGCTGGACAAAATAGCGCTAGGTTAAAATAGCGTCAGTCAAAATGCTTATTCCCTTCCCCTTTTTGGAAAACTTCAAGTGGAATACAAATTCTTTGAAATATTTTCGAGAAGGGGAAGGGAATGAGCTATTTTGTCTGCCGCTGTTTTTGTTTTGCGTTATTTTTGAGCGGCGCTATTTTGACTGACTCTATTTCAACCTAGCGCTATTTTGGCTGACGCTATTCTGCTACAGAGCCCTGATGGGTGACATATTATGCACATGGCTTCGTCTGTCAACTCCATTAGCTTTGCCTGCCTATTAATCTTACAGTGACCCGTTAGCCTACCTTCTACGGCTTTGACAGTTTTCCTATTTTTGCTTATTAGGTCTGTTGAGATTTCTATGCCACCCACTTTCTTGTAACAATATTTATGAATGGCATTGATGCGCCGTGATTGGCTATTTCATCCACCTTTTCCTTGCCTTCATGATCCTCGTGCTCTGGTACTGCTACATAACCTTGCAGCATCTTGGAGTGTGTATAGGACACGTACCCAATCCCATACAATATAATGTTCTACGTGACGACCATTTCTTGCAATACATAAATCCAATCGTTTTTGTAAGGATTGTCTAACTCTAAAAAACATTTTACGTTACCCCAATAACAATAATCGATAGGATTGAGATCTGGTGATCTTGAAATTGACTATCCCTCCTAGTTCAATCCATCGATTTCCATACGTCGTGTCAAGATATTGACGAACTACTCGACTACAATGAGCAGTCTTCAAAGGGCGCTAGCTCCTTTAGGGGAAACTTTTTGATAAAGGTGAATTAGTTTAGATAGACATCTAGTATCTGTAGTTTTCGTTTGGCAGGACACCCTATATATAAAATATACATCAACCTTTCAATAAAGCGACATTTGATTGAGCCTGGTAAGCATGAATAATTTCAATTCAAAATAGTGTAATAAAGTTTCTTAAAAATGGTGACATCAACTTGATTCACAGAGTTTCTCGAACTTTTAATAATAAAACAAAATTCCGAGTCATATGTTAATAACATATTCATAAAACTGGTATTGCGTTTTTGTTTTGTTCCATATTGAGCTGAGAAGCAAAGCCGCCTTTTGTGAACAGTTATCCAAACGAGGAGCCCACGTACGCATTCTTTTCACGTCGCTCCGCGGAAAACACTTAATTGCGCAAACAAATGAATATATTAATTGAACATAATAACACTTTTGTGTGACCGAGTCGGTGGACCCACGACAACATCATAGAAATTCTTTTACGGTTTTAATAATTCTCTTCTCAGCTTTATCAATGCATCAAAGCATGATTTTCAAACAAGTAATTATTAACTCAGTGCCTATAATTATTGGAATATTCACAATATAGACTTACATCTCCAAGCATCTGCGCATAAAATTTTTGGAAAGTCTGCCTTATTCTATCTTTCATATCGTCTGGTGTAGTGACAGGTATTTTGAGCACCTAATCTTTAACATAACCTCAAAGAAGAAATCAACTTTATTTAACTCTGGTGATCTTGGTGCCCAGAGAACTGGTCCTGCTCGACCAATCCAGCCTTCAGGAGTCATATCATTCAATTGACCGTGAATGAGCGCATTATGGTGAGCTGGAACCTCGTCATGTAGATATCACATTTGTTGACAAAGGAACTCGCAAATCGTAAATGTTTGTTGATATTTGAGAACCTACTTATTACTTACTTAATCACTAATAACGCTAATGATGATGTGGTTCTATTTTAACTATTTAGAAAAACTACATAAAAAATCTTACCCTCATACAAATGTGGTACTGTTATCGACCTTTTATAACATTTTTCCAAACTAACCCACTCTCTTAACTTAATTGTTGTATAACCTATTATCATTGCAATAGCAAAGTCAAGCATAATTCAACCAATCACATGACTAAAAATTAACGGGAAAAAAAGTAATAATCTTCCCGCTTAAGAGTCATTATCAATACCTAGTAGAGGTAGGTTAGGAAGGATATGGTTCAGCGAGATTGCGTGGTCTAAATCACAGGATCCGGATCCTTGACTGAGGAAGTAGAGTTTCTCGAGAGAACAGATATTTTGTCTTCGTCACTACAGTGACTAAGTAAACAAGAAAGATGAAGACCGAATATATATTCTCTCGGGAACCTCTAATTCCTCAGTCGAGAATTCGATCCCAGATCACCTACAGATAGATAGGCATCTGGCTCGTGTGGCCTCCTATGGAAAAATTAGTTTACGGGTGGCGCCATCGCTAGAGTCGAGTTAACACTAATAACCTGAGACAAGGTTGTGATCTTTGCTAACGTCAAACGTACGTGCTATACAGAATTCTTATAGGTTATTCCAATGCGAGCTTTGACCCAAATAAACTTGACTACTCTATGATCTCTTTGAAGATTTGCTGGTCGTTGTTAGATAATGACTTTAATGTTTCTTTCTCACACTTACACCAAATTTACCTGTAAAAATTTCACCAGTTCTTCCTAGACATGCAATTACATTTTAGTTTAGTTACAAGGAATAAACAATAGCAAACTAGGTACTCTTCAAAAATATCACTATATCATAGTTTAGGTAAGAGTTCCTCTTCTATCCAGCAGTCTCCAAGGTGTTGTTCCCTGGGATTCCGTGGTACTATGGGAATGGATATTTCTTCTTCCATTCCACAGAATCTACATTCTCCTTGTTCCACTAATTTGAGCTTTTTAAAATGTCCATAAGACACCTATACCTGCACTTGAGCTCACATGTTATTACGCAAAGTTCAAAATATCAAAATATCTGCAATACAATTTATTAGTGCATACAAGTAGGTTCATAGTTTACTTCCAGTACTTAATTGAACTTTATTCGACTCGCTTTGTTTATTAGCCACGCTCGTTACGCTCGCTTGGCTATAACTGCGACTTGTCTACTAAAGCTCTGTATTATGAATTCGTTACAGATCGACTCACTTCAAGACATTATTGACAAGTATCTTCAACCGAACTGACAAACATTGGTAGTTTGCTTGCAAACTTTATACTATGCAGTAACATATAGATAATAAAGTACAGTAAATTTATTGAAATAAATCATATTGTAATGATGTCTCATTTTTACTAATAAAAAAATAAATGGAATTTTTTTTTATACCACGTTTTTTAAATGAACGAGAAGGAAAAAATAATAATGGTAAACGTGTGGCGCATGCGACAGTTCTGTAGAAATGTAGAAAGTAGCTGTATCGCATGCGCCCCACGTTTATTATTATTATTTGTAAATGTGGTCAAAATTTTTGAAAAATTGTCAATGGTCAATAATTGTAAAAGTTTTGAAAAATGGTCAAAAATTGAAAAATTTTTGAAAAAATGGTCAATAATTATAAGAAACTGTCAAAAATGGTCAATAATTGTTAAAAATTGTCAATAATTGTCAGAACCTGTCAAAAATGCTCAAAAATTGTTAAAATTTGGAAAAATGGTCTAAAATGGTCAAAGTTGTCAAAAATGATCAATAATTGTCAAAACTGTCAAAATTGGTCAATAATTATCAACAATGGTCAATAATTGTTTAAAATTGTCAAAATTTTCGAAAAATTGTCAAAATTTTGAAAAAATGGTCAATAATTATAAAAAACTGTCAAAAAAGCTCAATAATTGTCAAAATTTTTGAAAAATTGTCAAAAATGGTCAATAATTGTTAAAATTTGGAAAAATGGTCTAAAATGGTCAACATTTTTGAAAAGTTGTCAAAAATGATCAATAATTGTCGAAACTGTCAAAATTGGTCAATAATTGTCAAAAATGGTCAATAATTGTAAAAATTTTGAAAAATGGTCAAAAATTGTAAAATTTTTGAAAAAATGGTCAATAATTATAAGAAACTGTCAAAAATGGTCAATAATTGTTAAAAATTGTCAATAATTGTCAGAACCTGTCAAAAATGCTCAAAAATTGTTAAAATTTGGAAAAATGGTCTAAAATGGTCAAAGTTGTCAAAAATGATCAATAATTGTCAAAACTGTCAAAATTGGTCAATAATTGTCAAAAATGGTCAATAATTGTCAAAAATGGTCAATAATTGTTTAAAATTGTCAAAATTTTCGAAAAACTGTCAAAAAAGCTCAATAATTGTCAAAATTTTTGAAAAATTGTCAAAAATGGTCAATAATTGTTAAAATTTGGAAAAATGGTCTAAAATGGTCAACATTTTTGAAAAGTTGTCAAAAATGATCAATAATTGTCGAAACTGTCAAAATTGGTCAATTATTGTCAAAAATGGTCAATAATTGTCAAAAATGGCCAATAATTGTTAAAATTTGAAAAAATTGTCAATAATTGTCAAATTTTTTGAAAAATACTCAAAATTTTCGAAAAATTGTCAAAAATGGTCAAAAAATGTCAAAATTTTGAAAAAATGGTCAATAATTATAAAAAACTGTCAAAAAAGGTCAAAAATTGTTGAAAATTGTCAAAAATGTTCAATAATTGTAAAATTTTTGAAAAATGGTGAAAAATTGTCAAAATTTTGAAAAAATGGTCAATAATTATAAGAAACTGTCAAAAATGGTTAATAATTGTTAAAAATTGTCAATTATTGTCAGAAATTGTCAAAATTTCTGAAAAATGGTCAAAATTTTCGAAAAATTGTCAAAAATTGTCAAAAATGGTCAAAAATTGTCAAAATTTTGAAAAAATGGTCAATTATTGTTGAAAATTGTTAAAAATGGTCAATAATTGTTGAAATTTGGAAAAATGGTCTAAAATGTAAACGTGTGGCGCATGCAACAGTTCTGTAGAAATGTAGAATGTAGCTGTATCGCATGTAGCGCCCCATGTTTATTGTTATTATTTGTAAAAGTGGTCAACATTTTTGAAAAATTGTCAAAAATTGTCAAAAATTGTCAAAAATTGTCAAAAATGGTCAATAATTGTTGAAATTTGGAAAAACGGTCTAAAATGTTCAAAATTTTTGAAAAATTGTCAAAAATGATCAATAATTGTCAAAACTGTCAAAATTGTTCAATAATTGTTAAAATTTGAAAAAATAGTCCAAAATTTTGAAAAAATGGTCAATAATTGTCAAATTTTTTGAAAAATGGTCAAAATTTTCGAAAAATCGTTCATCAGTCATTTTATTGTGCATAAGAAGCAAGCTTCTGTCGGCGGTCCGACGACCGCTCACCTTTTTTTATTTGTATATTTATTAAGTTACCTTAGATAATTTTGTGTTTTGTGTTCTGTCGAAGGTTCTGTAATTGTAATAATTTTGTACTGTCATCAAGAAGTATGAAACGTCATCGTCATTTTGCAAAATATTTTTCAAATTTTGATTGATAAAACACTGATTGTTAAGCTAAATAAGCATGGAAGAAGAATCCGATTGCATTCCTCCTGAAATTGCGTGCAATGTAACTCAAAACCTGCTTCCGGAAAAGTCAAGAAAAATATACATCGAGTCATATGGCGATTTTTTGGATTGGTGTAACACTAAAAAAATAAAAAATTACACGGAAAAGTATTTTTTAATGTGGTCGTTGATAAAATATTGTATGATACTATTGCGTGAAGGCAAAGTATTATCATAATGTCGGATAGTCAAGCAGCCATTAAAGCACTGAGCTGTTGTATTATCAGTTCCAAAATGGTGTGGGAATGCCTAGACAAACTAAATGAACTAGGCGAGAACAATATAGTCACCTTACTGTGGATTCTAGGATACAATGGGATAGAAGGACATGAAATAGCAGATGAACCAGCAAAGAGAGGGACTGGAACTTCCTTTTGGGGGTTGGAACCCTTTTGCAGTATCAGCTCCAGTGTATTTGAAGAAATAGGCAAAGCCAAAAAAAGAGAAGATCTGACCATTGGAAAAATCTAGCAGGACTTAGACAATCAAAGATTCTTCTGGGTGACTACAACCTGTTGAGATCAAATGAATGCGTGAGTCAGAGTAAAACTGCACTAAGAGTTTTAACAGGAATCCTAACGGGACATTGTCGCCTGAATGGGCACCTGAAAAAGCTCAAAATAGTGGAGGAAAAAGAATGTAGATTCTATGGCATGGAAGAAGAAACCTCCATCCACATACTTGCGAATTGCACAGCAATTCAGAATCCTAGGGCAAAACATCTTGGTGATTACTGGATAGAAGAGGGACATTTATCTAAGTTAAAGCCTGCAGATATCCTAAAATTCCTTCGGGAAATAGGACTAAAGGAGCTACTAGTCTCTGAGACTTTCCTCAGAAACTAAGTAGAAGTAAGGGGGCACAATGGATATTTTAGCTCTCAGTGAATTTCACTCCAACTTACATACATATATACAGGTGTGGCGCGAAAAGTGTTGATTAAAAGTAATGGCGGATACAGTTATGTTAAAAATCTGAAATTACGAAGCTGTAGGTTTTGTATGACGCTAAGTTCAAATATAATGTTGGCATTTCCGATTGTACAGGAAGTAGATCTCAACTTAGTTATTTTAAGTGGAACCTAATATTTTCTATTTTATTTTCGAATTCTACCTTAAATTTACGTGAATAACGGCAAATGTAGTATTTACTAATGATACTTTTTTAAATGTTATTATTATTCATGGCGAGTGTAATAGAATTGTTGAACGGACTTGCCATAATCGACCAAATGCAACAGGTGATATTTTTAAAAGATTGCTTAAAAACTGCCATCAGTTTGGTGAATGTAAGACAAAAATTAATAAAAATAAACTAGAGATTGTGAGAGAAAACTTACTTCGGCGACGAGAACAATTCATTGCATTTAAAAAAAACACAAATGGAAACCATTTTCATATCATTTGGTGCAAGACTTACAATTAAGTGATCTTCCTTGAAGGGTAGAATTCTGTGAATGGTTTTAAATGTAGACCCAAGAGGATGAAAACTTCATAAAAAAGTTATATGGTGTGATGAAGCAAAGTTTAGCAAAAATGAATTATTTAATCGACACAATTCCCATTCTTGGTCTAATGAAAATCCACATGTTAGTAGAGAACGTTATTTCCAAGATAGTTGGAGTTTTAATGTTTTTTGTGCATTAAAAGACAATAAAATTTTAGCATTAAAATTTTATGATGAAAATTTAAATGGTGAAATATATTGCCACATTTTAGAAGAAGCCATAAGACGGGCGTTACATACTTTAAGAAATGGAGAGGCGGCTTCAGCTTGGTACCAGAAACATAACTTTGGACTCATAACTTTGGACCTGCTGCTCAGCATTTTTACGACATGTTTGATGGTAGATGGATTGCAAATCAGGGTCAGTTTCGTTGGCCAGCTCGCTCTCCTGACTTGGCTCCTTGACATTTTGGTATTTGGGGTTACATTAAAAATCAGGTACTTTCCAAACCTGTTACAACAAAGGAAGATATGATGCAGAGAATCTTACTTGCTTTTAAATCTCTAACACCCGACCATATTTCCAGATGATTCATAAATGATTAGAATTAGATGGAGCTAATTTTGAACACTTATTATAAAACTTTATTTGTTTAATATTACATTTAGTTATTTTTGTTTGCAAGTTATCTAATTAAATTAATATAAAATACCTAGTCAACGTTTCCAATGATATCCACAATTGAAAATCCTTTCATGCTATTGGTTACTTTTCAGAATTAATAACTTATGGAAAAATAATAAAATATCACCTTAAATAATGGAAATCAACGCCTACCCTTTACTAATGTTGAAATAATTAAGTGTTGTTATGCTTTAACTAATATAATGAAATATCTCAAAAATGGTTGGATTTAGGTATAGGGAATACCGATACCAAACGAATTGGCTTAAAAAAATACAGCAACTTAAAAATGATTTAAATTGTGCATGTTGGCGGCTAAGTATAAAACACCCTGTATGAAATATCGATGAGTTGGACATATGGAGTTAACGGGCAAACGTTTGTTGTTTATTGGTTACAATTTCACGTCACTAGCTTCGTTACATATTAATGGAGAGATTGTTATTCAATGTGTTCCAAATTTTGAAAATAATTGAAATATCTCGAAAATACTTAATTTTTGGTATAGGACATTGTGCACAAATTATATCCAAAATTTCATGTAGAATTCGGAAATAAAATAAAAACTATTAGGTTCTATTTAAAATCACAAACTTGATGTTCCATTTTAAAACTAAACAATGAATAAATATATTTTTATGTCCTCACTTATACTCTACGATTTTGATATAATAAAAAGCTCAAAATATACATAACGTCATTCAATTATGTGTAACTGAAATCATAAATATCGTAAGTAAGGCATAATTAAAATACAAACAATAAAAGTCGGTCAATATCTACATTTTTTATACAGTTTCGACATCCTTAACAGACAACTAATTTGGTACTGATCGTATACCTCTGCTGTACTCAAATACCGGACAAAGATAGTTTCACATGATGCTCACTGGTTAACTGTTAAGTCTGATATGAATCATGAGTCATCATCGTCCCTTTATTGCAACTAAATAAACTTGAAATCTTATAATTCATATCATCCTATTTCAATGACGTGAAGCTAATGCAAACTAATGGATCGAATAATAAATGCTATGTAGCCTGCGGTGGCTTCTAGAAAAAGAAAATCTTAAAATAAAATGAATAATGCATTTGGGTATCAACAGTCACTACTCGCTATTTATTTAACCATTAAAAAAGCTCTATACCGTTCGTACAAAGAGTACTATTGATACTTGAGTAAAATATTAAATATAAAAATGGTTACAGCTTGGTGATTATTATTTCTTACCCTAGTCAGAAAACTCCTGTGGAACACTCATGGAAAGGCGATAACATACAAAGCAAGAATGGCTCTAATTGTGTGCAGGAGCTTGGCAGGGAAAAGTTAGGTTATGAACGAAGGTTCCTGAGCTGGATGTTCACAGACATAGTGAGACCAGCCATCACTTACCGATCCATTTTATGGAGTAGTGGGATTAGCAAATTGACGACGAGAAACTACCTCTCCAGAATTTAAAGACTTGCCTGTAGGTGTTTTCCAAGAGCAATTAAAACATGCCCAACAACGTGTATCTTAACTACAATTAACATATCGTGATGGAAATTGTTGCAGAAAGAAAAAGATACAGACTAAGTAGAGAGGGAATAATTAAGAAAAGCTTCCTCCTCTTTTTATAGAAATTCTGGGACACCACAGGATAGTATGATGAAAAAGGACCAGCACCTCCTTAGTCACGAAACCTTCACGTAACCCCTGTGCTATGGACGATTCTTACCTTTCAATGTTCTATTCGATATTATAAGCTACCATCACCACGTCTGCGTCCTACATTCGGCCATCCTACTGGAACTGACGTTTGTGCGTTCGCCCATCTCACTCGCTCGTGAGC
The DNA here is from genome assembly GCA_947563755.1 of Lochmaea crataegi. Taxonomy (NCBI): domain Eukaryota; kingdom Metazoa; phylum Arthropoda; class Insecta; order Coleoptera; family Chrysomelidae; genus Lochmaea; species Lochmaea crataegi. The sequence goes on from OX387431.1 coordinate 12,189,547, forward strand.
CTGACGCTTTGCCTGCCCACGCCTAGCTTGCTCTCCTGGCAAACCTGACGCCTGCACGCCCATTCCAATCATCCCTTTCACTATCACATCACATTATGGCCTTATGTGGACATTACGTAGATCGATTCCACTTCTGATACTGCAGGCGCCAAACGTGATGGCGAGCGATCGCGCAGGTATAGACTCTCCCAACTAAATTACTATTGGATTACGATAAGCCCCTTGCCGGTCAGTAGTTTTAATTAGGGTAGCAAATGGAACATGATTTCTTTGTAATTTCTTTTCATATTTTATTCAGTATTATAGGTAGTAGTACAGTTCATTAAAATGTTATATAATGATTTACTTATTTAAAAATTAACTTTAATCAGTCACTATCTGAATACAAATTTTCTTCATCTTCACTGCTGCTTGTGTTTGTGCTGCTATCGTCATTTAAATTTATAATCACTGGATTTACCTATGTTTGAACATCTGTAAATGTTTCATTTTCCCAATATTTCCGCTCTATATCTACTACATGTCAGCAACTCTTTTGCCATTCCTCGGAAGTGATTTGATCAAACTCGTGCTCCGCCAATTTCCTCACATCTTCCAACTTGGAAGTTACATTCTTTTGGGACACATTGTTTTTGACAGTAGCTCAAATGAGTTCAATGGGATTCAAATCCGGATGGTAGGGTGGAAGTCGCAAAACGTTATGTCCGTGTTCAAGCATAACATCATCAAATTTGTATCTAATATGATGCTTTTTATTTCTCTTGATCAACTCGTATAATTCGGGTTTGAGCATGTCAGGGGTGAACAAAATGTTTTTTTCGAGCAGCCACTTCACCATGTTACCATCCTAGAATTTGTGTTGGGGGCTAGATTAATTTGAATATTATGGTATGGAGCATTATCGGACGCAAGACTATCGAATTCACAGGTAAATTTGGGATCAACTTTTCTTGTAACCATTTACCATAATTTTCAGAATTCATTTCTGAATGATAATCCCCTGATTTTGTGCCTGATTTAAATATAAGCCGACAATTAGGTATAAAGCCTATGTCACCTCCTGCATGGACAATAATGAGTCTTGGTCCCTTCGAAATATTTTTAAATAACCCTTCGGTTGATTCATCCGTCCAGTTCTTAGAAGATGTATGTCCCCTATGAAGGTATGTTTCATTGTTTCATCAAGAAACACAATTGGTCGCTGTTGCCTAAATAATTGATTTTTTGTAAATACTTGATCCTCAATGCTGTTATGTCCATTTTCTCTATTAAAATGTTTCTATTATTTTCAGTCCTTCTCCATTTGAAACCTATTTTCTTTAAAATTCTACGAAGAGATGTTCCGGAAGCCACAATTCCCAAAACGTCATTAATTTTGTGTTGTAACTGTTTTACCGTAATACGACACCCTTCCGTCTACTATTGGAATACTCATACTCGGGAATATCAGTTATTGGTGCTCTTCTAGGCCGCTTTTTTCTTGGGTTGGAAAATTTTACTTGCACGTTATTTGCAGAAATTAATTGCTCCCCTTCTTTAACCACTCTTTCAATGGTTCATATCGAAATACCTAATACAAAATAAAGATTTGTGTTGGAATAGTTATTTTTGAAATTTATTTAATGTTACCTGTAGCGAGAGATGTTTTATTTTTCACATTTGATAACGTATCCGACTCACATTTGACACATTTGAAAAGAATTGAACACTTTAAAAATTATTTCACGAGCCTGACTCTTGACTCTTTTGTTAGGCGATTACATTTTTTCAGAAACAACACAAAAATTATTCAGACAATACCAAACGCCAACAGAATTGGAGGAAAAATAATGATACGCCTCTGTACAGAGCATTTATATGTCTTGCAAGAGCTGTAGTGGGAGGTAACATTGAAAATGAGTTTGTGCGCATGGGGGCTTGCCATCACGTTTGGCGCTTGCAGTATATAAGCTGAATATTGAACAACCTGCTACTAATTAAATCCTTATGTAGACATAGAAAAATATAATTTATAGTCTATAAACAATAACCAACAATTCTAAAATATTTAAACCACAAACTTACAGCTTAAATGGATAGATATATATTATAAATATTTCAAATTTTAGGACATATATTTATCAATACCTATAATTCCTTAAGCAAAATACGTATTATGTATATCTCATTCCCAAATGCCCTTTTAACTGAAACTGACATGATTTTGACAAAGTAAGTATTTCCTTGCGTGTAACTATAATTAAATTATTATGTATAATGCCGAATTTTACGAAGCGAATAATCCTCATTAAAACAAACATTCAACTTTCTCCCCGATGTGGTAATTTATCTTTCATCAATGTTAATAACGTTACACAAAAAACACTATAACCTTTTAGCATCTCTTATCACCCCCGGGTTATTACAAAATTACATAAATAGGGGTGAGAATGGTCTACTTAAAAGAGGGTACCGACATTGTTCTATACAAAAGAAAAAGTTTTTAGAAAAATAGCAGCATTTCACTGATTGAACTCTGAGGTAGGTGATTATTTTGCTAGTAACTGCAAATAATATTTATACTAGAAAAATTGCAGCTGAAAGGAATGAATCCAAGATAGAAAATATTTATTTCTAATTTCATGCTAATCCTTATGGAGATATTTAACAAAGTAACGGTTGAAGTAATCACTATAGGTTACGATGGAATGAAAGTAGATAAGATGATGCGTTTTATAAATGTTAAAAGTAATAAAGTGTGTATTGTGTATATAATTGTTTGGTTTATGGCGAAGAATAATACAGTTTAATCTTATGATTAATTGGATCAGCTGCATCCTGGGATCAAGTCTTTTATGCTTAGTTTTTTTCGTACATATCACCAGACTAGTGAATTAGAACCTTCTTGACCTAGATATGACACAAACATCTGCAATCAACTGATAGAATTAAGTTTTTTTAATTCTAATTGTGGTGAAGTAAATGGTTTGGCGAATTATGATATTTGCAATAACTTTTTATTTCAAAATAACAACATAAAAATTATATAACTTAAAAACATACATACAAAAGTGCAATATTTTCTGACGAAAAGTGCAAGTGATGCCCACAATTATTTTATAGGTGTCGACTTGGAAGAAGACCGTCACAAGTCAAAAATGTTCATTTTTCAGTATTTTCAATAAGCTAACTCTAAATATCTGATATTTGTATCAGGAACAGTGTCACATATTGAACTCGTTCGGTAATCGCTAGATGACGTTTTGTGACATTTGGGGTTTCTAGAATTGTCGTACAAATTTGCGAGGACGACAGTCACAATCACAAAGTCAGTTGTGTTTCAGCAGTTGTGAAAAATGTTTCTCATTTTTTCGACAGTAATGACACAATTTAAGAAGGTACGTAATTTATGTTTACTATTTTGTGAAATACCGTCATATTTTGACATAGAACATGATTTTTCATAAAGTACAATCTATTTATGTTAATCACTTTGTTACATTTTGAGTTGGAACAGTATTCGTCATAAAATAAGATTAATTTTATTGCTAAAGTACACCATTTTGGTTTATGCCAGTTTTCTACAGAGACTAACTTCGGATTTTTATTAAAGTACATGCAATATTTTAAGTTGTCTCTAATAAAAAATGGACTATCTGCTTTATAATTTTCACATCACACATACATGAATTTATTTTGATCTTTGAAATCAACAAAATAATTTTGTTTGCTGCCTTTAGATTCTTCAACAATTTAATAATGGAGAGGACAAAACTCGACCCAGAAATGTTATCGTACGGAGAGGGACGTTGAAAAAGTTTGGAAAATTTCCACCGACCACAATAAAGAAAATTATATTCCAAATACCACTCTTTCTACAAAGTCTAATATAGATGTCAATGAGCTACCAGATGTTACCGGTGTTCTTACAGAGATAGAAAATAATCCTGGAAACTTCGTAAATACGGACCTGTTTAATGAAGATGCAATTGAAACAGGTTGGTGTATTTCACAATAATATTTAACTTCATGCTGCATTATCTTTCTGTTCAATAAAGAAACGTGTTTGAACTTCAAGTAAAGTACGTATTTGTGTTTCAGGATTTTCATACCAGAATAACATGCACGAAATAACAAGTCTTCCCAGTACAAGCTACGATAATGTAAATGACAACCAAGGTAGATATTAGTATTATCAGTCGACGTATGAAAAATATTGCAAATATAATCTTATGTATTGTTTTTCTATTACAGAAGCTACATCATCCAAAGTTCTATTTGATGAAGGTTCTAATCAATATGCTTGCATTTTAGGTAGCGACTCAGATAGTGATGAAAGCTCTACTGAACCTTTTGGGTCCGGTGGCTCAGATGCAGATCCTGATTTTTTAGCAGACAAATCCTGGTCATCCTCTCACCATTCTGAGCACGATGACGTTTAAAATGAAGCTGAACACAAACGCCGTTCAGTGAAATATCCTTCTCAAGTGGAAAAAGCAATTAAAAAACGAAGATGTGACAAAAAAATAAAGCGAAAGGTCTTAGAAATAGAGGACTTGCTTACGAATCTATTCGAATGATAAAAAAGGTGATGAAACCGTGGAACGAAATAAAGTAATGCGTGCTGAAAAGAAGATGTTGCCTCCCTGTGATAATAAATGCCGCTTGACCTGCTCTACAAAGTTTTCACAAGATCAGATACAACAATTTTTCGAAGAGTATTGGGGAATGGGAGAGCTCCAGAGACAGCGTGATTTCCTATCAAATTGCATGTCAACTATTAAACCAAAATATAGGTACGAGAAAGCTGGGACTGTCTCAATAATGCATTTTACTTAGAATCTAATGAACAAAGAGTTCGTGTTTCTAAACACTTCTTTTTAGCTACCCCGGGTATTAATAGTAGAATCTTACGAAAGGTAATAGCGAAGCAGGAGACAATGACCAAAGGGATAATTAAATCTGAAATAAGAGGAAAGCACTCCAAACATGAACCTGTAGGAGAAAGTATAAAAGAAGGCATCAGGAATAACATTAATTCAATCCCAAGAATACCTAGTCGTTATTGCCGATCACAGAGTAAAAAAGAGTACATAGATGGGGGAAAGTCGTTTGCTGATCTCTGGAAACTACTTGATGTACTATACAATCAAGAATTCAATATTGGTTTCTTCAGTCCGAAAGAAGATCAATGCGAGCAATGTCTCGTATTCATTGGTGCAAATCCAGAAGAAAAAAACCAATTCAGGCTAATAACGACACTCTGATAAAGCCTCAGAGAGCATAGTCATCACTTATGATCTTCAGGCAGTATTACCTTGCCCAATAGGGCATCATCATACTACTTTGTATCTAAGCTAAATATTTTCAATTTGACTATGTTTGACATACAAAGAAATACAGCATGTTGTTATGTTTGGCATGAGGCTGAGGCTAACAGGGGATCGAATGAAATTGGTTCGTGTGTATGGAACTACTTGGTTGTATGTATGTATGTATGTATGTAAATTGGGGTGACATTCACTGAGACCTAAAAGATCTATTGTGGCCCCTTACTTCTACTTAGTTCCTGAGGAAAGTCTCAGAGACTAGCAGCTCCTTTAGTCCCATTTCCCGGAGGAATTTTAGGATATCTGCAGGCTTTAACTTAGGCAAATGTCCCTCTTCTATCCAGTAATCTCCAAGGTGTTGTGCCCTAGGATTCTGAATTGCTGTGCAGTTCGCAAGTATGTGGATGGAGGTTTCTTCTTCCATACCACAGAATCTACATTCTTCTTCCTCCACTATTTTGAGCTTTTTCAGGTGCCCATTCAGGCGACAATGTCCCGTAAGGATGCCTGTTAAGACTCTTAGTGCAGTTTTACTTTGACTTATGCATTCATTTGATCTCAACAGGTTGTAGTCACCCAGAAGAATCTTTGATTGTCTAAGTCCTGCTAGATTTTTCCAATGGTCAGATCTTCTCTTTTTTCGGCTTCGCCTATTTCTTCAAATACATTAGAGCTGATACTGCAAAAGGGTTCCAACCCCCTAAAGGGAGTTCCAGTCCCCCTCTTTGCTGGTTCATCTGCTATTTCCTTTCCTTCTATCCCATTGTGTCCTGGAATCCACAGTAAGGTGACTATATTGTTCTCGCCTAGTTCATTTAGTTTGCCTAGGCATTCCCACACCATTTTGGAACTGATAACACAAGAGCTCAGTGCTTCAATGGCTGCCTGACTATCCGACATTATGATAATCCTTTGCCTTATATATCCTTTATCACCGAAAGGATTGAACTGGGCACACTTTCTTATGGCGTGAATTTCCGCTTGAAAGATACTCGGCGTTTTTCCCAAACTTTCAGAGTGTTTGGTTCCTGGCCCGTACACTCCTATCTCAGTTCCTTCTATTGCTTTTGAGCCATCTGTGTACCATTGAATGGCATTCTTTCCAAGTCTGGTAATGGTATTTGGATCCAATTCCTTCTTGTTGCTTAATTCCGTAACGAATTTCTTTGAAAAGTTATACTTTTCCATCATACCATCTTGTGGCATGTCCCAGGTTTTCTGATTTCTAAGAAGTAAGGAGGTGGTTTTTTTTAATGATTCCCTCTCTACTTAGTCTGTATCTTGTTCTTTCTGCAACACTTTCCACCACCATATGTAGTGGTGTGAGGTTGATAATCAGTTCCATGGCTGCCGTTGGGCATGTTCTCATTGCTCCAGTAATGCACATATAGGCTAGTCTTTGAATTTTTGAGAGATTTTCTCTCGTTGTCAATAGGCTAGTTCTACTACTCCACGCAATGGCTCCATAAGTGATTGGTCTCACTATGGCAGTGTACATCCAGCTCAGGATTTTTGGGTTGCACCCCCAGAACTACTTGGTTACTTTACAAGAAAACATTGTTAAATCAACTGATAATTCCAAACTGTTAGATGTTGTTTTCTATACTGATAACTGTGCGGGACAAGATAAGAATATATTTATTGTGGCTTTGTACATGTATGCTGTATTAAAACTGGAATCAATAAACTGGAATCAATAAGTTTTTAATAACGGGTCACACCCAAAATGAGGGTGACCATGTCCATTCAATAAAAATAGAAAAGAAAGGGCCTATCTACGTTCCCGGTCAGTACGTTGCTATTATCAGGCAAGCGAAAAAAACTGGAAACCCCTCTTCTGTGAAAGAAATGTGCCTCAAAGATTTCTGGGATTTCAAAGATCTTCCCACACAGTTTGGTATGAAAAATATTCACAAGAACTCCGAAGGTGATACAGTAAAAATGTCTGATATGAAAATGTTTATGTTAAAAAAAAGATCAACCTGGAACGATGCTCTACAAAACCTCATACGAACAAAAAAAGTGTAAATATTTTAAATCCGAGACGTAAAGAAAAATGCTTATGAACAGAGACCAGGTATTACAGAGGCAAAGAAGAAGGGATTGCTCTCATTGTTCAATGAGAAACCTGAAAAACGAGTTGTGCCTACATACTATTACGACTTTTATAATAGACTATAGTTTAAGTATTTTGCAACCTATTTCTAATACTATTAGTACCTAGTAGTTCTGCGTTATATTATTATTAAACTTAAATTGCGTTATTTTGTTATTATTTCATTCCAAAAAAAGTCAATAAAAGTTATAAATTCTTTGGGAAAGACTGTTACAATTCTTAATTAAAGGTGATACAAACCACAGGTAAATATAAATATGAATTTAATACCTCTAATTGGAGCTCATGGTATCTACTTTTATATTTATGAAGTCATTACCGATTGGAATCTACCATATTATAGGTTTAATTATGTTGTGTTAAAATTTCATTTTTTCAAATGCCTCTCCTGAAAATTAATGATTTTTTACTTGTGACGGTCTTCTTCCAAACCGACGATATAGAAATTGAAGCCATTGCAGAATATCTCTAACGCTGCCTTCTGCATGTGAATTCCAATATCTTTATATATCTTATGTTAGATTTGTATTGAAAGTATGGAATCGTAATTATGGCAAATGAACTTGCTAATCTGGCCCCGTTGGCAGGTCTGGAAAAGGCTGAAATATTAAATGCACAGCCCACAATGCAATTTAATAATTTAATCATCGAGACAGTGGTGTAGCGTGGAGGGAGCAGCAGGGGCGAAACAGAGGGGGCGAGATGAAGTGCTAGTGACTAGTGACTAGTGACAACTTCCTAGCGCCCGGCTGGCTGGTGCGGCGGCACCGAGTTTCCTCGAACTCGAAACGATTGCGAGGACTCAGTTAATCAAGTAAAGAAAACAATAACTCTAAAATTGGCGGAACTGACATGCGCATATCGTCGAAAATGTTCAAAACCATCCCCAATTCGAGCTTGCGCACTAAACAGAACTCTATACGATTCCAGAACGGTTCATAAATGCCAGTTGGAATAAACCTAATATCTGACTTTTTGAGAACATATGACTAGCTGACAGAATTTAATTGAATTATTAGAGCCTCTATAGGTTCTTAGGAACCAGAAAGTCTCTGCTGGCCTGAATATGGATAAAGCAGTTGATAGAGTAGTACGAATTTTTTGCAGTGCAAACCCAGTACAAAAGCAACAAGAATTCACGGCATTACCTGACGAACATTCGACGGCATTGTGTAGTAGAATTAAATTCGAATGATACAAAACGAAGAACTTTCAAGAATTCTGTCAATTCTGTTCTATTAAAAAAATTTCATGCAATCATTCGTATATTTTCAAATGAGTGCACCCCAAAATAGATTAGGATAGGACAACGTCTGTCGGGTCCTCCGGTAGTAATAGAAAATTCATTAATTTGACAACTCAAGATTACTTTACTTTTAAGCTTATAATTAAATCGTCACTTTTTGGTGATCGAATTACGAAAAATGTTATCATTATACAATTAAATGAAAAAGTCGCTACCAGTTATACGAAACCTAAAAGGTTAAAGAGTCACGTGATGTTTTAAATATAAAAACGTGACGACTAATGCTTCGAACGCGTGCTACCCTAATTCGGTAATGGGGTAGACACCACACGATCGTGTCGAGCGTTCGGGGTCATTCTGTTTGGGGAAGAATTACGATCTCATTACACTAATTGACTGTGCGGTTGTTACCTGGTGGCGAATGGTTTATGCCGGAAAACCAGCTGTCAACTTAGCGGTCATCACAAAATCAATAATTCATTCACTTTGAGTAAGGGTTGCTTCTTAGCCGTGTATACTTCACTATTGGAAACTTAAATTTAACTAAACTGTCATTTATTGGAAAAAACATTATTTAATATACAAAAATTGTGCTCCAAATATACAACTAAGGTATAATACAGTTACAGTCAACTTTAGTAAATACAGGGTATCCCAGAAGTTCCTGAACCATTTTCACTGCAAATATATCCGAACTCACAAGCTGTGGAGAGGTGCGGATTCCACTGAAACCTTATTTTGAAAGAAACAATATTCGATTTTTTAACAAAGCAACCCATTTAATGTCAAAGTTAAACACTTCCCCTTTCCAAATATGTATAATTTGCTGTAGTTTATTAGTAAAATGAGTGAGTTATTTGCTTTTCAATCGAAGAGGTTTACTTACACGTTTACAGGTTCCATGTAGGCTTTGTAATTTTTATAACTAACGGTGGACTGATTGGTTAGTTCGGCACCACCAGTAAGCTTCGAGTTCTCAGCACCTCAGCCTTTAGGCTTTTTGTGCTCTTGGTTTTACCGTTTATGTGAAGATAGCAGTAGCCCCTATGAGGCTCAACAGATTTATGCCAATTGAATGCACAGTGACCGTTGACTAATGCCGTCACTTTCCTCATTTGGCTGAGGTTTAATATTTCGATAATGAGCGACTCCGATGGTTATTTATCCAGGAGTTTGATGTGTTCCTACTTTGGCACGTGGCTTCAGTACATCTGATGTTTTGTTTGAATCCACCAAAATGTACAGCCACGTGCTGCAGTTTTTGATATTCCAAATGCGAGTTTTGGACCAGTAGATGCAGTTTCAGACCCTAGCACTTGGGTGTCTTCAGTTCCATTGTCTACAATACACTTGTGCCTCGGGACCCGAAGTGTCACCCTCTTTTGGTATGCCAGAGTTGAGAGTTTTTGAAGGCAGTCCCAGACAAGTCTAGATCTGATCTGGGGACATGCTAAAGATTTCAGTGCTGCCTGATTGTCTGAGAGTATAAGGATCTTTTGGCCTCTACTCTATTGGGACTCTGGAAATGATATGGCCAATGAAATGGTAAAACAAGCAATGCGTCGCGATAGATTTTTTCAAATAATGCGATTTCTACACTGCGCAGACAACACTAAAATGGACCCTAAAGATAAAATGGGGAAGTTGAGACCAATTGTAAGCTAGCTACAAAGTTCATTTTTGAAATACTATGCTCCTACAGAAAATATGAATTATGATGAATCAATAGTAAAGTATTATGGACGTCGTCATTGCAAATAGTTCATCCGAGGAAAACCGATTCGTTTCGGATACAAAGTTTGGTGTCTTAATGCGGAAAACAGCTATTTGGTTATATATCAGGGTAAAAATCCGAACTCGAATGACGATTACGAATTTGGCAAAGCTGCTTCTCCGCTTGTTTTGATGTTGGACCGCTTGCCTGAGAAGGCTTTTCCTAACCAAATATACATAGTGTGATGTTATAAATAACCTCACAAATAATAAACTTAATACATGTAAAACTCAACGAGAAAGAAGGTAAAAAACTACTGAGGTTACAAAAATATATTGTGACACTATATGAACACACTCTGTATGTTAACAAAGAAATATAATTGAATTAATGAAATTAAACTTATCTTACTATCTTTTACATAGTTATAAAAACCTAGAAAATGCAATAATGAGAATTTTGTCATTCGAACAACTATCTCAAAAAGCTTAGGTCCAGACTATCTCACTGGAGATTAATATTGACAATTTGATGTAAGAATAAGTTCTAACAATCCTTCCTCTTCAATTATGAACAACAAAGTCAATCAAATAACAATTTATAATTCGCGGGGATTGAAATTAAAGATATGTAGTCTCATGAAAATTTGACAGATATGAAATCAAATAAATAAAATTTTCTAATAAGATTTTAGTTAATAATTCTATAAGGAAATGTTGATATTATGTTTGAAAAGGTCATCAATATCATTAAAGTAATGATATAAGGTTCAGGAAGAACACAATTGTAATAAAAGGCATAACCTTGACATTGATATTTAAAAATAGAAAAAGATTGTAAATTAGCATAAGAAAGGTGAAGGAAGGTATGTGAAAAACATTCTACGAAAAAATACAGTGTTTTTAAAATCATTTCGCGTCTGTTTAACAGAATATAGTGCTCTTTACAACATTCAAGTGACAAATATTTAAATCTTCTAAATAAGCAATAAAACGCAAAAGGGACGCAAGTGAGGGTTTATTTTAGTTATAGGATGTTATTAGCCTTAATTTAGTATAGTTTTTGCATATCCTGAAGTCATATTAAGAAATTTGGGAAAATTTTGACCATAAAAGTAAGGTTAGAGAACCCAAATTTATCAGTTTAGTGTCATAAAAGTCGTCGTTCAGGGAGGCTTCTCTCTGACATTCAATTGTTTCAAATTTTATTAACATAGAAAAAAGATTAATTTTATAATCAAGTAGGAACATAACCTAACTTTAACAGTCAAGAAAAATAGACAAGAAGTGACAGCTTGATGTTTACTAAAATATTATAAAACAAATTTAGCATTTTAAATCATAAAGAAAAGAGTAACACTCACCGATTTTACAAAATATTGAAAAAAACGAAAAACATTTCCAATTTGAACTAACGTGTTAGAGATTCCAAAAATCTTAATACTATCTCCAGGTATGTTTTATTTTGGAACAAATTTCCATTCTGATGTTTGCTGAAAGAAATTAAAATTAAACTCTTAATGTTTAATAAAGTGAAAATAGAATCGCATTGATGGTTCAGTGCGACCCAAAGGTTAGTGATTAACTAATATTAATAACTATACTTGATTTGTTTGACTAATGATAGAACTTAATAGCAATACTTACATTTCTTGATAAACTTCAAGGATTTTTCTAAACTTCTTTGACGTGACAATATTTTATAATAATAATTCATACCAATAATTTTTTTAATTGTGAATAATTTCATAAAATGCATATCGAGGCGTGAACTGTAGACCATTTTGTAAAACTGAACAAGGAAGCTTGTCATCAGTCAACGTCACGATCAGTGAACAGTGTTGTCACACTAACTCTTAAAATATTATATTCAGATCTGTAGTTATATAAAAATTTTGTTTTCTATTTGTTATTGTTCAAAAAAATTTTATAAATTCAACAAGAAGGTTTAGGAGTTTTATTTGTTAAACATACATCTGTGAGAAATTAAACCGCACGTCCTTTGATGGAGAATTTTGTTTTGACTGAGTTTAGCTGAGCGTAGAAAAAATCTACAAATTTATTCTCATTTCAATTTATATTCTATAAAAAATCAACCCACATTTCAAATAGTAATAAATCAAAATATCAACACTCCACGAAGAGAAATAAAAAAAAATAACATTGTATCATTAAAACAGTGATATTGACCTAGTGTAACCAAATGGTCACATGTTCAAAGTACGTTTTTTCAAATAAATTTTTTTCAAAAATGCTTTTTTGTACTATTTTTTACTCTATAGACCACAAAACTCTTTATTTATTGCAGTTTGAATTAAAAAATAAAATCCGGCTTCAAAGATACATTGTGTAATTGAAAACGATAACATTTTTGAATAGAGAATAAAAAGACCTTTTATACGATATATCACAGGCACATACTTCCCATTTAAAAAATTGGGCGTTGTACATATCATTCGAAGGGGGTTGAAGGTAGGAATCGCATTTTCACGTTGTAGAATGTCAATTTATAATTTAAATTTGACGTGCTTTGGGATTTTTTATAAATATGTACAGTAACCGAAATAATGAATTTATTCCGTTTGGCTTTTCACACACTGTATTTATATGATGCTACAAACATTTGCCGCATACTAATAAATATTTTATCGAGGTAGTAAGTTGAGGAACTTGCATTTAAATTTTTTTATTCGCATATTTCTCACTAAATATTTTCATTCCAATACATTAAATCGGTATCTTTACATAATCAAATTATTTAATAAATTTCTTCAAGTTCATTAAAAAGTCGTTGAGGGTCGGTGTATTTCAGCATCGTTATCAAAATAATCGAATTCAAAGTACAGCATTCAAGCAATCCGATGAAAATAAAGATGAATTTAATGGTTACCATTAACACTAGCGCCTAAGTAATAATTGATTAGAATTTCAATCGATAAATTCAAAGTTGATTACGAATCGTAGGTAGGTAGCACTTCGTCGAGGTATGTATTAAAAAATCAATACGCAGGGAAAACATTTTTATCGATGGTACAGTCCAGTGAATAGTATAGCTACTAACTGCTTTCATTAAGAAATATGAAGTTACTACTTTATATCAGCATCAACAATTTTTATAGAACAGTGAATGTGATTTCAATAAATAAAACCCAATCTTAGACTATATACTAAACTACATTCATCTGAACCTTTAAAATCAAAGTTATCGTATTCCAAATAAAAAGAAACTTCCTTTACCCGAGACGATCCAGCTAGATCAGAGGATGGTCGCTGGTGGGTGTTGTTGCAGGCTAGGCGAAGAAGAAATAGCTCTTGTTTTAATCTCTTCTTACTTGGGATGTCAACAATCAATCTTAGGGGTACCTATATCAAGTTAAATGTCCACGGGATACGGTAATGTCAAATTAAGCATTAATATCAATAAGACAGTTTATGATCGTTGTTGGAACAAGCCTATAGTTGAAGAAGCGTCAGCCCAAATGTGGGGTGGGAAAGTAGCTTCGTCGGATATAAAATAATTAACCAACTAATCAACAAAAGCTGTTAACTTATTGTTCCTTGGTTTTATCGCCAGTAACTTAACCCACTGAGTATCGTGCTAAAAAGATTGGGCAAAGCACCAAACGGGGTCGTTCAGGGACCCCAACCTTAATACATGTATTTAGGTATGTTACCATAACTGGGGGGTTAGAAAATATGTATTTCTTACTATTTAAAGTACATTTATTGAGATTCCAAAGTGCAATTTTTCTATTTTTTTTTTATTTGAAAAAAAAAACACCTAAACAGGCAAATACAGCAAATACAAAACAAAAATACAATACAAATTTTAAAACTATAAATTCATAATTTGTTTTGAAAACAACTTATACATAAAAAAATTTCTTCTTTTTTCCTGTGTAATCGATATATAATTTCTTTACAACGATCGCATAGAGTGTTCACTTTGTTCACGTTTTTTGGTTTGGCCTGATTGTTGAGGAATATTTTCCTTACATACGTCTATTACTATTCCAATCTTTTAGTGCTTGTTTTGTATGTTCATGATGGATTTCATATTTTGCCCAGTATTCCATGTTTAGTCGTGCAATGTCTCTTCCCAATTCTAATAGAAAATGACGGCGACGAGAAGAACCACTTTTCTTCCAATATAATGGGACTCGTGAATAAAAATGGAGCATTTGCTCAAAGTACAAAGTAAAAGCAAAAGCAAATGCATCGAAGCAAAAGGTAGAAGAAAAAGCATTTACTTCGTTTCGTATGAATAATGATTTGCTTTTGCTCCGTAGGAAATGCTCCGTTATTTAAACCGTTTGCTACACTTTTTGACAAGTCTACACAGGAATATATTGCACAGAAGGAAAATTTTGCACGGAGATTTGCGTTAGGATGTAGGCAACGAATAAGAACGGATTTTACGAAAATCCGCCCTTAAGGGTTATATGTTTCAACTTACTTTACAAATTTTGTTGAAGAATGAGGTGAGCAGTTTCCTCCCGTCTTCGCATTCCATTTCTTCTAATGTTAATATCGACCTCATCGTTTTCTTCAATTTGCGTCATTATTTTGCTCAATTTCATACAACTGAAAGTCTGTATAGCGCAATGTTGTGTAGGACAATGCGCACACTATTAGTTTAGGGATGTTTTCCAGCTTCAGTCGAGTTTTATATTGCAGTATGGAAAATCTTTGTTTCAACTGTCAAAGCAACGCTCAATACACACTCTTTCCCTTTTCAACAAATTATCATATCGTGTTTCTTGTGGTGTGTTTGAATTTCGATAAGGAGTCATTAAACTGGGTTCAACTCCATACCCTTCATCTGCTAGGAGCAAAGCTCGTTGTGTATTGCGACGCATTAGGGCACAAATATCAGTCCTTTTCCAGATTCTACTGTCATGTGTAGCACCGGGCCATTGCACATCTACACTTGTAAATTTGTCCTGTGCATCGCACGTTGCTTGTACATTGATGCTAGCAAAACCTTTCCTGTTTATGTTTTCATCTCCAAATTGGGAGGACTTTGAAATACGGACAAGTGTGCAATCCAGAACTCCTACTGCTGCTGAAAACGTGTAAACTTGCTGCCAAAGATGTTGGGCTTCACGTATTTCGTCATTGGTAGATGGAAACTTGATCCAAAGATGTGCTTTCTGCCAAATTTTTCCCATTACTTCAGCAATTGTTTTTGACACACTACTCTGGTGAATTACAATTATTTCCGCCACGCCGCTTTGGTAACCTGGATCTGCGATAAAACGCAAAAACACTTTCATTTTCTGAAACGATGATAATGCAGCTCCAAAGAAATGGTTGGTTTCGTTGAAACGATAAAGGTGTCTGAAGTGTTTGTCGACGTCTCTTGTATCGTTTTACAGCGCTTATATTATTTAAAAACGCCATTATTACCAAACACGTGTTTCTTCCCCGGTCGCGAAGTCTGCACTAAAGGTACCTTCAGAGAAATGAAGTTTTTGCTACAGATCCTTAGCAAAAGCATGAATTTATTCATATAATCTAAAGTATTTGCTTTTAGCGCTGCAAATGCTTTTACTACGGTTGTGAAGCAAAAGCTCCAAATGTTTAATCATATGCTTTGAAGGTTTTGCTTCATGAATTTGAAGTAAAAGCATTTGCTGCCTTTTATTCACGAGACCCAATGAATGTGTTTAGAGCAGCTATATCTAAAATATTCATAATCAATCGATACGGCCAACGGAATGTTTTTCGATAGCAACTGTATTCTCTTATGAGTTCATCGGCGTTGTCTACACCTCCCTTTTAGTTGCATTATGTTCCAAAATCATCTGTGGTTTATTCTGATATTCAGAGACAACTTTATCATCATCATGCTGCGTTGATAATAAATGTACCATTTTATTTTGCTTAGGAATATTATGATACAACAACTATATCTTTAGTGTTCCCTCTCCATTTTCCATTATAAGGTTTTACAAGATCTGAAGCAACACGATATCCTTGGCTTGTTTCAGTTTTTCCCCCAGGAGCTTTTCCTGTGTAAACCTGAAGATTGCTGAGATAGGATGTTTTGATATCAGCGGCTGCCCAAATTTTTATGCCGTATCTTCCAGGTTTGGATTTTATATATTGCCTGAAAGGGCATTTCCCTCGGAAACAAAACAATTGTTCATCGATTGTAATCTGTTCATATGGTTCAAATGACTTATTGTAGCATTTAACAAATATATTCCAAATTTCTCTTATAGATGCTAGTTTGTCATTTTTAGTTCGTTCGATGCGAGTACTTTCTTTTACTTTCTCAAAAATTTCCTCAAATATTCTCCGTGAAAAAGCTGAAGGGAAAAAATATCTTCGTATTGATACATCTGTTGTCCACATTTCTTTCGTGGATTCTTTTCCACAATCCACCTCGAAGAACTCCCGCTTTTATAAGAACTCCAATGAAACAGTCCAACTCGTCTTTCTGTATTGGTATCCATGTTTTCTTATTATCTGGATATGTTTTGTTCCATTCATCGTAGCATCTCAATGAAGGCAAATTATTTCTTTCATATCCGTAGTAATAAATAAATTTAGCATTTCAACAAATGTGTTAGAATTTCTACTGTATTCAGTAAAACCAGGACGAGCATTTAAAAAGTTTCTACCTCTCCTTCTGGCTCTAAGAAACGGGCGAGCATTCCACTCCTCCCGATTTTGCAAGCTATTTTGGACAACTTCCGTGTTCACTTACGTCTTCAACAGCTTCTCGCGTGGGTTTCCTGTAGGTTCGGCGTCTTCTTCTTCTTCTTCATCTGAATTTGTCCTCGATTTCGGAAACACATTCATCAATACAAATTTCATTCTCATCAGGAAATGCACTGCCATCATACTCCAATTCGTCATCAAAACCATCGTTAACTTCTTTCTCCAATTCTTCAGTAGTCAGTGCTTTTACCTTCTTCCATTGGCTCATTTCTAGAATAAAATGAAAAAATTCAACGTAAATATATGACACCTCTTAATACCCAAACGGGGTAACTGCACTTACCTAATAAAAAATGAATGTGTTCCTGTACAACGTACTCACAACAACAAACGATAATGTTCTGATGGATGCAGTGTTGACCAGACTCGTCGTGGAAAATAGCTGAGAGCATTGTTGCCAATAGCTCAGAAAAAAAATATGGGGAAAAATGTATTGGTGGGGTCCTGCAACGACCCCGCTTGATGCCCAGAGGGTTAAAACTTTATTTAAACAGTAAGATGGAAGCGTCAACCAATAATTGGCACACTTTACGAACTGCATTATGAATGGCAATTTCAAAAGCAATCACTACTTTCTCAGGAATGAAACTTAAATTGTCGAAAAAACAAATGATTCTGATTTGTTTTCCAGTGAACTAAACACTGAAGGTATAAAATTTCCATAAAAGTATGAAAGTTAAATAGTTATTAGAGTAAACAAGAAATATTATATAAGCCGAAATCATCAACACCCGCCACTCTTTTAAAATAAAGAAAGCCCTGTGTGACGAATTCCAGGAACCCTTCAAATTCATCTTGACCGCTAATTGTGACGAATATCATGCCCTTACATAGTATAATATGTAATAACAATAATAAAGAACAATTTAATATAAAAATACCTATCATTAGAAAATAACTGCATTCTAAAATCTGAATTTCTATTCTCCGTTCGAAGTTGAATTTCTTTTGTACTGTGAGTATAATCAGGAAAATCGATTAAATATAAAGAGAGAAAGTGTATGTGGGCGTTATGCGTAACAAACGGCCATTTTCAGAAAAAAGCGCATGAGACGCGCGCCACTAATCGGCGGAAGCGTCGTCTGAATGGACGAATCATTTGCGGCTCGAGACGCTTGGTTGATTTACTAAACAATAGAGATATGGAAGACTAGATCAATGGAGTTTGTACCATTTCAGAAGTTAATAATAGACTATATACCTTCATAAAATTAGGTATACAATGAGCTTCTATTATACAGATACATTCAAATAAAAAGGGAACATAGGGGTTTAGTGTATTAGCCGATCTAAATAGTCCACCAACAAAACATTTCTATAAGTTCACTTCAATGAATATCAAGTATTGATCTGGACAGCTGGATTCAGAATCGCTGTAAAAAAGCCCGCCCCTTCTCCTACCAAAATTTGTTAGTTATGTGGGATGTGTGCGAACTGCGATTTAGTATTGAATAATTATATATTATATAGATACATGTTTCGTGTATATAAAAAAATATACGTTTAGTTTCCCTTGATTTTAACGTAATATTTAAAAAAAAAATTAATATTAAATTAACTGTCATGTTTAGTTAAAACGCCAAAGTCTCAGACCACTAAATTTGAATTTTTAAAGTGAGTCAGTCGAAAAATGGCATTAGGCCGAGAAAAGTTTCGCGCAATAATTTTTTACAATTTTTGAATACAATTTTCTCAACAAGAATGCCTTGCCGAGTTGTTACGGTTCACCCCAGAATATAAATACTCAATTAATAACTGTGGTTTGGATGCATAAAAGATTCATTTATTTATTACCTTAAAAACTATATGTATATTTATATTGAACTAATAACTGTGTACATTGTAAATAGTTTATTTAATTGGAAGGATCGAATCACTGATTGTTCACATTTAACAACTGGTTCATAGGTTAACCGTGATATTGTCTTTTACAAATTCCAAAGGTGTCTGGATTCTTCAAATATCCAGTTAACCACTTGACCTTGACCCCGACTGAAAAGGTAGAAGACCTCTTTTGACCTTTCAAGGCCATTGACACAGACCACTGGCTTGAAACCCTCTATTTTGGATTGTGCTTTTCCCAAGTCCACATGGTTGTTCAACCTTAGTTTTGATACGATTTTGGGAATTGGGAAAAATTAATGATCAGGGACTCTCCTGCTCAGAGTTGTAAAGGTGCATGAATGCATGGATATAGTTCCTGATTAAAGAAACACAAACACTTAAAGGTCACCAATCACCAACACCATTTCTCATTTATATTTTCTTTTCAGACCTTTTCTTTTTCTCTCTTTTTCTTTTTTTCAGTCAGTGTTGATGAATCCTGGATTTACTCTTATGAATCCGAAAATAAACGTCAATCGGCTGTTCCAAAATGAACCAAAACAGGCTAAAGTTATTCGTTTTTGAAGTGTTTCCAAAAAGATGGTGGCGACATTTGTCTCAAAAGCGGGTCATGTAGCAACAATTTCTCTGCAATATCAAAGAACTGTTACTTCTGATTGCTACATATCGATTTGTTTGCCAGGCGTTATTGCTGAGTCTCAAAAACCAACTCCCAACGACGAATGATCCTCCACCAAGACCTTTCAAGTTCCCAAACAGCTCGAAGAACAATTAATGATTTTTCAAAGCAAAAAAAACATCGAATTGTTAGACCATCTTCCATACAGTCCCGAACAAAGTCCTAACGACTTTTTTACTTTTCCAAAAATTAAGCATGAACTGCATGGTCAAAGGTTCCAGTCCCCAGAAGATGCAGTCAATGCCTTCAAAAACTCTATTTTGAAAAAATGCTAAAAATTCGTAAAGAGGGGTTTTTTGGACCGGAAAATCGACTGGCAAACCTTGACAATTTTTTTAAGTCTTAAACTTCAAAATATTTTTGTAAGTTCCAAATTGTCAATCTTTTTAAAGGCGTGAAAAAATTAGTTAATATAATAGTTCTTGATCACGATATTTGTTGAAACTCTATTTTTAAAGTCTCGGTAGGGTTCAGCTGCCGTTATCAAGAATAATGAAAAATGATAAATTTTCGAATCATCGAAAATCGATTATTTTCGATTATTCGATTATTTTCGATTAATCGATTATTTTCGATTAATCGATTTTTTTCGATTGATCGATTTTTTCGATTAATCGATTTTTTTCGATTAATCGATTTTTTTCTATCAATCGATTTTTTTCGACCAATCGATTTTTTTCGATTAATCGATTATTTTAGAATAATCGATTATTTTAGAATAATCGATTATTTTCAATTAATCGATTATTTTAGATAAATCGATTATTTTCGATTAATCGATTAATCGATTTTTTTCGAATAATCGATTTTTTTCGATTTATTGATTTTTTTCGATTAATCAATTAATCGATTAACATCGATTAATCGATTTTTTTCGAGTAGTCGATTTTTTTCGATTAATCGATTTTTTCGATTAATCAATTAATCGATTAACATCGATTAACCGATTAATCGAAAATAATCGATTATTATATATAATCGATAATCGATTCTGTTTTTTGATAATCGCCCAGACCTAATTTTGAGTCGATATTGCCAAGGATTAAGGGAGTTAGAAAAAAGCAATGTGTTTCTCAAAATATTTCCATAGCTACCCCCTTTGTTCTAAATTTTCGACAAAAAAATTATAAAAAATGCTAAAAATTCGTAAAGAGGGGTTTTTTTGGCCAAAAAATCGACTGGCACAATCAGTTTTGTGATAAAATCAATATTTCGCCTTCAAATAGAGTCATGAAATTTCCGAAAATCCACTTTTCGAAACAAAAAATACTCATAACTCGTCAAATAGGAAAGATAGAACGTTCTAGTCTTCACCAATCGATAGAGGGGACAATTTTACATATTTTAGTGAATTCTGAGTCCATATTTCCAAGGATTATGGGAGTTAGAAAAAATCAATTTGTATCGCAAAATATTTCCATAGCTACCCCGTTTGTTCTAAATTTTCGACAAAAAAATTATAAAAAATGCTAAAAATTCGTGAAGAGTGGTTTTTTTGGCCAAAAAATCGACTGGCACAATCAGTTTTGTGATAAAATCATTATTTCGCCTTCAAATAGAGTCATGAAATTTTCGAAAATCCACTTTTCAAAACAAAAAATACTCATAACTCGACAAATAGGAGAGATAGAACGCTCTAGTCTTCACCAATCGATAGAGGGGACACTTTTACATATTTTAGTGAATTTTGAGTCCATATTTCCAAGGATTGAGGGAGTTAGAAAAAATCAATTTTTATCGCAAAATATTTCCATAGCTACCCCCTTTGTTCTAAATTTTCGACAAAAAAATTATAAAAAATGCTAAAAATTCGTAAAGAGGGGTTTTTTTGGCCAAAAAATAGACTGTCACAATCAGTTTTGTGATAAAATCATTATTTCGCCTTCAAATAGAGTCATGAAATTTTCGAAAATCCACTTTTCAAAACAAAAAATACTCATAACTCGACAAATAGGAGAGATAGAACGCTCTAGTCTTCACCAATCGATAGAGGGGACGATTTTACATATTTTAGTGAATTTTGAGTCCATATTTCCAAGGATTATGGGAGTTAGAAAAAATCAATTTGTATCGCAAAATATTTCCATAGCTACCGCCTATGTTCTAAATTTTCGACAAAAAAATTATAAAAAATGCTAAAAATTCGTAAAGAGGGGTTTTTTTGGCCAAAAAATCGACTGGCACAATCAGTTTTGTGATAAAATCATTATTTCGCCTGCAAATAGAGTCATGAAATTTTCGAAAATCCACATTTCAAAACAAAAAATACTCATAACTCGACTAATAGGAAAGATAGAATGTTCTAGTCTTCACCAATCGATAGAGGGAACAATTTTACATATTTTAGTGAATTTTGAGTCCATATTTCCAAGGATTATGGGAGTTAGAAAAAATCAATTTGTATCGCAAAATATTTCCATAGCTACCCCCTTTGTTCTAAATTTTCGACAAAAAAATTATAAAAAATGCTAAAAATTCGTAAAGAGGGGTTTTTTGGCCAAAAAATCGACTGGCACAATCAGTTTTTTGATAAAATCATTATTTCGCCTTCAAATAGAGTCATGAAATTTTCGAAAATCCACTTTTCGAAACAAAAAATACTCATAACTCGACTAATAGGAAAGATAGAACGTTCTAGTCTTCACCAATCGATAGAGGGAACAATTTTACATATTTTAGTGAATTTTGAGTCCATATTCCCAAGTATTATGTGAGTTAGAAAAAATCAATTTGTATCGCAAAATATTTCCATAGCTACCCCCTTTGTTCTAAATTTTCGACAAAAAAATTATAAAAAATGCTAAAAATTCGTAAAGAGGGGTTTTTTGGGCCGGAAAATCGACTGGCATAATCAGTTTTTTGATAAAATCATTATTTCGCCTTCAAATAGAGTCATGAAATTTTCGAAAATCCACTTTTCAAAACAAAAAATACTCATAACTCGACAAATAGGAAAGATAGAACGTTCTAGTCTTCACCAATCGATAGAGGGGACAATTTTACATATTTTAGTGAATTTTGAGTCCATATTTCCAAGCATTATGTGAGTTAGAAAAAACCAATTTGTATCGCAAAATATTTTCTAAATTTTCGACAAAAAAATTATAAAAAATGCTAAAAATTCGTGAAGAGGGGTTTTTTGGGCCGGAAAATCGACTGGCATAATCAGTTTTTTGATAAAATCATTATTTCGCCTTCAAATAGAGTCATGAAATTTTCGAAAATCCACTTTTCGAAACAAAAAATACTCATAACTCGACTAATAGGAAAGATAGAACGTTCTAGTCTTCACCAATCGATAGAGGGAACAATTTTACATATTTTAGTGAATTTTGAGTCCATATTCCCAAGTATTATGTGAGTTAGAAAAAATCAATTTGTATCGCAAAATATTTCCATAGCTACCCCCTTTGTTCTAAATTTTCGACAAAAAAATTATAAAAAATGCTAAAAATTCGTAAAGAGGGGTTTTTGGGCCGGAAAATCGACTGGCATAATCAGTTTTTTGATAAAATCATTATTTCGCCTTCAAATAGAGTCATGAAATTTTCGAAAATCCACTTTTCAAAACAAAAAATACTCATAACTCGACAAATAGGAAAGATAGAACGTTCTAGTCTTCACCAATCGATAGAGGGGACAATTTTACATATTTTAGTGAATTTTGAGTCCATATTTCCAAGGATTATGGGAGTTAGAAAAAATCAATTTGTATCGCAAAATATTTCCATAGCTACCGCCTATGTTCTAAATTTTCGACAAAAAAATTATAAAAAATGCTAAAAATTCGTAAAGAGGGGTTTTTTGGCCAAAAAATCGACTGGCACAATCAGTTTTGTGATAAAATCATTATTTCGCCTGCAAATAGAGTCATGAAATTTTCGAAAATCCACTTTTCAAAACAAAAAATACTCATAACTCGACTAATAGGAAAGATAGAATGTTCTAGTCTTCACCAATCGATAGAGGGAACAATTTTACATATTTAAGTGAATTTTGAGTCCATATTTCCAAGGATTATGGGAGTTAGAAAAAATCAATTTGTATCGCAAAATATTTCCATAGCTACCCCCTTTGTTCTAAATTTTCGACAAAAAAATTATAAAAAATGCTAAAAATTCGTAAAGAGGGGTTTTTTGGCCAAAAAATCGACTGGCACAATCAGTTTTGTGATAAAATCATTATTTCGCCTTCAAATAGTCATGAAATTTTCGAAAATCCACTTTTCGAAACAAAAAATACTCATAACTCGACTAATAGGAAAGATAGAACGTTCTAGTCTTCACCAATCGATAGAGGGAACAATTTTACATATTTTAGTGAATTTTGAGTCCATATGCCCAAGTATTATGTGAGTTAGAAAAAATCAATTTGTATCGCAAAATATTTCCATAGCTACCCCCTTTGTTCTGAATTTTCGACAAAAAAATTATAAAAAATGCTAAAAATTCGTGAAGAGGGGTTTTTTTGGCCAAAAAATCGACTGTCACAATCAGTTTTGTGATAAAATCATTATTTCGCCTTCAAATAGAGTCATGAAATTTTCGAAAATCCACTTTTCAAAACAAAAAATACTCATAACTCGACAAATAGGAAAGATAGAACGTTCTAGTCTTCACCAATCGATAGAGGGGACAATTTTACATATTTTAGTGAATTTTGAGTCCATATTTCTAAGGATTATGGGAGTTAGAAAAAATCAATTTGTATCGCAAAATATTTCCATAGCTACCGCCTATGTTCTAAATTTTCGACAAAAAAATTATAAAAAATGCTAAAAATTCGTGAAGAGGGGTTTTTTTGGCCAAAAAATCGACTGGCACAATCAGTTTTGTGATAAAATCATTATTTCGCCTGCAAATAGAGTCATGAAATTTTCGAAAATCCACTTTTCAAAAAAAAAATACTCATAACTCGACTAATAGGAAAGATAGAACGTTCTAGTCGTCACCAATCGATAGAGGGGACAATTTTACATATTTTAGTGAATTTTGAGTCCATATTTCCAAGGATTATGGGAGTTAGAAAAAATCAATTTGTATCGCAAAATATTTCCATAGCTACCCCCTTTGTTCTAAATTTTCGACAAAAATTTTTTAAAAAATGCTAAAAATTCGTAAAGAGGGGTTTTTTTGGCCAAAAAATCGACTGGCACAATCAGTTTTGTGATAAAATCATTATTTCGCCTTCAAATAGAGTCATGAAATTTTCGAAAATCCACTTTTCAAAACAAAAAATACTCATAACTCGACTAATAGGAAAGATAGAACGTTCTAGTCGTCACCAATCGATAGAGGGGACAATTTTACATATTTTAGTGAATTTTGAGTCCATATTTCCAAGTATTATGTGAGTTAGAAAAAATCAATTTGTATCGCAAAATATTTCCATAGCTACCGCCTATGTTCTAAATTTTCGACAAAAAAATTATAAAAAATGCTAAAAATTCGTAAAGAGGGGTTTTTTTGGCCAAAAAATCGACTGGCACAATCAGTTTTGTGATAAAATCATTATTTCGCCTGCAAATAGAGTCATGAAATTTTCGAAAATCCACTTTTCAAAACAAAAAATACTCATAACTCGACTAATAGGAAAGATAGAATGTTCTAGTCTTCACCAATCGATAGAGGGAACAATTTTACATATTTTAGTGAATTTTGAGTCCATATTTCCAAGGATTATGGGAGTTAGAAAAAATCAATTTGTATCGCAAAATATTTCCATAGCTACCGCCTATGTTCTAAATTTTCGACAAAAAAATTATAAAAAATGCTAAAAATTCGTAAAGAGGGGTTTTTTTGGCCAAAAAATCGACTGGCACAATCAGTTTTGTGATAAAATCATTATTTCGCCTGCAAATAGAGTCATGAAATTTTCGAAAATCCACATTTCAAAACAAAAAATACTCATAACTCGACTAATAGGAAAGATAGAATGTTCTAGTCTTCACCAATCGATAGAGGGAACAATTTTACATATTTTAGTGAATTTTGAGTCCATATTTCCAAGGATTATGGGAGTTAGAAAAAATCAATTTGTATCGCAAAATATTTCCATAGCTTCCATTTTCGACAAAAAAATTATAAAAAATGCTAAAAATTCGTAAAGAGGGGTTTTTTGGCCAAAAAATCGACTGGCACAATCAGTTTTTTGATAAAATCATTATTTCGCCTTCAAATAGAGTCATGAAATTTTCGAAAATCCACTTTTCGAAACAAAAAATACTCATAACTCGACTAATAGGAAAGATAGAACGTTCTAGTCTTCACCAATCAATAGAGGGAACAATTTTACATATTTTAGTGAATTTTGAGTCCATATTCCCAAGTATTATGTGAGTTAGAAAAAATCAATTTGTATCGCAAAATATTTCCATAGCTACCCCCTTTGTTCTAAATTTTCGACAAAAAAATTATAAAAAATGCTAAAAATTCGTAAAGAGGGGTTTTTTGGGCCGGAAAATCGACTGGCATAATCAGTTTTTTGATAAAATCATTATTTCGCCTTCAAATAGAGTCATGAAATTTTCGAAAATCCACTTTTCAAAACAAAAAATACTCATAACTCGACAAATAGGAAAGATAGAACGTTCTAGTCTTCACCAATCGATAGAGGGGACAATTTTACATATTTTAGTGAATTTTGAGTCCATATTTCCAAGGATTATGGGAGTTAGAAAAAATCAATTTGTATCGCAAAATATTTCCATAGCTACCGCCTATGTTCTAAATTTTCGACAAAAAAATTATAAAAAATGCTAAAAATTCGTAAAGAGGGGTTTTTTTGGCCAAAAAAATCGACTGGCACAATCAGTTTTGTGATAAAATCATTATTTCGCCTGCAAATAGAGTCATGAAATTTTCGAAAATCCACTTTTCAAAACAAAAAATACTCATAACTCGACTAATAGGAAAGATAGAACGTTCTAGTCTTCACCAATCGATAGAGGGAACAATTTTACATATTTTAGTGAATTTTGAGTCCATATTTCCAAGCATTATGTGAGTTAGAAAAAACCAATTTGTATCGCAAAATATTTTCTAAATTTTCGACAAAAAAATTATAAAAAATGCTAAAAATTCGTGAAGAGGGGTTTTTTGGGCCGGAAAATCGACTGGCATAATCAGTTTTTTGATAAAATCATTATTTCGCCTTCAAATAGAGTCATGAAATTTTCGAAAATCCACTTTTCGAAACAAAAAATACTCATAACTCGACTAATAGGAAAGATAGAACGTTCTAGTCTTCACCAATCGATAGAGGGAACAATTTTACATATTTTAGTGAATTTTGAGTCCATATTCCCAAGTATTATGTGAGTTAGAAAAAATCAATTTGTATCGCAAAATATTTCCATAGCTACCCCCTTTGTTCTAAATTTTCGACAAAAAAATTATAAAAAATGCTAAAAATTCGTAAAGAGGGGTTTTTGGGCCGGAAAATCGACTGGCATAATCAGTTTTTTGATAAAATCATTATTTCGCCTTCAAATAGAGTCATGAAATTTTCGAAAATCCACTTTTCAAAACAAAAAATACTCATAACTCGACAAATAGGAAAGATAGAACGTTCTAGTCTTCACCAATCGATAGAGGGGACAATTTTACATATTTTAGTGAATTTTGAGTCCATATTTCCAAGGATTATGGGAGTTAGAAAAAATCAATTTGTATCGCAAAATATTTCCATAGCTACCGCCTATGTTCTAAATTTTCGACAAAAAAATTATAAAAAATGCTAAAAATTCGTAAAGAGGGGTTTTTTGGCCAAAAAATCGACTGGCACAATCAGTTTTGTGATAAAATCATTATTTCGCCTGCAAATAGAGTCATGAAATTTTCGAAAATCCACTTTTCAAAACAAAAAATACTCATAACTCGACTAATAGGAAAGATAGAACGTTCTAGTCTTCACCAATCGATAGAGGGAACAATTTTACATATTTTAGTGAATTTTGAGTCCATATTTCCAAGTATTATGTGAGTTAGAAAAAACCAATTTGTATCGCAAAATATTTTCTAAATTTTCGACAAAAAAATTATAAAAAATGCTAAAAATTCGTGAAGAGGGGTTTTTTGGGCCGGAAAATCGACTGGCATAATCAGTTTTTTGATAAAATCATTATTTCGCCTTCAAATAGAGTCATGAAATTTTCGAAAATCCACTTTTCGAAACAAAAAATACTCATAACTCGACTAATAGGAAAGATAGAATGTTCTAGTCTTAACCAATCGATAGAGGGGACAATTTTACATATTTTAGTGAATTTTGAGTCCATATTTCCAAGGATTATGGGAGTTAGAAAGAATCAATTTGTATCGCAAAATATTTCCATAGCTACCCCCTTTGTTCTAAATTTTCGACAAAAAAATTATAAAAAATGCTAAAAATTCGTAAAGAGGGGTTTTTTGGCCAAAAAATCGACTGGCACAATCAGTTTTGTGATAAAATCATTATTTCGCCTTCAAATAGAGTCATGAAATTTTCGAAAATCCACTTTTCGAAACAAAAAATACTCATAACTCGACAAATAGGAAAGATATAACGTTCTAGTCTTCACCAATCGATAGAGGGGACAATTTTACATATTTTAGTGAATTTTGAGTCCATATTGCCAAGGATTATGGGAGTTAGAAAAAATCAATTTGTATCGCAAAATATTTACATAGCTACCCCCTTTGTTCTAAATTTTCGACAAAAAAATTATAAAAAATGCTAAAAATTCGTAAAGAGGGGTTTTTGGGCCGGAAAATCGACTGGCATAATCAGTTTTTTGATAAAATCATTATTTCGCCTTCAAATAGAGTCATGAAATTTTCGAAAATCCACTTTTCAAAACAAAAAATACTCATAACTCGACAAATAGGAAAGATGGAACGTTCTAGTCTTCACCAATCGATAGAGGGGACGATTTTACATATTTTAGTGAATTTTGAGTCCATATTTCCTAGGATTATGGGAGTTAGAAAAAATCAATTTGTATCGCAAAATATTTCCATAGCTACCGCCTATGTTCTAAATTTTCGACAAAAAAATTATAAAAAATGCTGAAAATTCGTAAAGAGGGGTTTTTTTGGCCAAAAAATCGACTGGCACAATCAGTTTTGTGATAAAATCATTATTTCGCCTTCAAATAGAGTCATGAAATTTTCGAAAATCCACTTTTCAAAACAAAAAATACTCATAACTCGACTAATAGGAAAGATAGAACGTTCTAGTCTTCACCAATCGATAGAGGGAACAATTTTACATATTTTAGTGAATTTTGAGTCCATATTTCCAAGTATTATGTGAGTTAGAAAAAATCAATTTGTATCGCAAAATATTTCCCTTTGTTCTAAATTTTCGACAAAAAAACTATAAAAAATGCTAAAAATTCGTAAAGAGGGGTTTTTTGGGCCGGAAAATCGACTGGCATAATCAGTTTTTTGATAAAATCATTATTTCGCCTTCAAATAGAGTCATGAAATTTTCGAAAATCCACTTTTCAAAACAAAAAATACTCATAACTCGACAAATAGGAGAGATAGAACGTTCTAGTCTTCACCAATCGACATATCTTAGTGAATTTTGAGTCCATATTTCCAAGGATTGAGGGAGTTAGAAAAAATCAATTTTATCGCAAAATATTTCCATAGTGTTCTAAATTTTCGACAAAAAATTTTTAAAAAATGCTAAAAATTCGTAAAGAGGGGTTTTTTTGGCCAAAAAATCGACTGGCACAATCAGTGTTGTGATAAAATCATTATTTCGCCTTCAAATAGAGTCATGAAATTTTCGAAAATCCACTTTTCAAAACAAAAAATACTCATAACTCGACTAATAGGAAAGATAGAACGTTCTAGTCGTCACCAATCGATAGAGGGGACAATTTTACATATTTTAGTGAATTTTGAGTCCATATTTCCAAGGATTATGGGAGTTAGAAAAAATCAATTTGTATCGCAAAATATTTCCATAGCTACCCCCTTTGTTCTAAATTTTCGACAAAAAATTTTTAAAAAATGCTAAAAATTCGTAAAGAGGGGTTTTTTTAGCCAAAAAATCGACTGGCACAATCAGTTTTGTGATAAAATCATTATTTCGCCTTCAAATAGAGTCATGAAATTTTCGAAAATCCACTTTTCAAAACAAAAAATACTCATAACTCGACTAATAGGAAAGATAGAACGTTCTAGTCGTCACCAATCGATAGAGGGTACAATTTTACATATTTTAGTGAATTTTGAGTCCATATTTCCAAGGATTATGGGAGTTACAAAAAATCAATTTGTATCGCAAAATATTTCCATTTCCCTTTGTTCTAAATTTTCGACAAAAAAATTATAAAAAATGCTAAAAATTCGTGAAGAGGGGTTTTTTTGGCCAAAAAATCGACTGTCACAATCAGTTTTGTGATAAAATCATTATTTCGCCTTCAAATAGAGTCATGAAATTTTCGAAAATCCACTTTTCAAAACAAAAAATACTCATAACTCGACAAATAGGAAAGATAGAACGTTCTAGTCTTCACCAATCGATAGAGGGGACGATTTTACATATTTTAGTGAATTTTGAGTCCATATTTCCAAGGATTATGGGAGTTAGAAAAAATCAATTTGTATCGCAAAATATTTCCATAGCTACCGCCTATGTTCTAAATTTTCGACAAAAAAATTATAAAAAATGCTAAAAATTCGTAAAGAGGGGTTTTTTTGGCCAAAAAATCGACTTTCACAATCAGTTTTGTGATAAAATCATTATTTCGCCTTCAAATAGAGTCATGAAATTTTCGAAAATCCACTTTTCAAAACAAAAAATACTCATAACTCGACAAATAGGAGAGATAGAACGCTCTAGTCTTCACCAATCGATAGAGGGGACGATTTTACATATTTTAGTGAATTTTGAGTCCATATTTCCAAGGATTATGGGAGTTAGAAAAAATCAATTTGTATCGCAAAATATTTCCATAGCTACCGCCTATGTTCTAAATTTTCGACAAAAAAATTATAAAAAATGCTAAAAATTCGTAAAGAGGGGTTTTTTTGGCCAAAAAATCGACTGGCACAATCAGTTTTGTGATAAAATCATTATTTCGCCTGCAAATAGAGTCATGAAATTTTCGAAAATCCACTTTTCAAAACAAAAAATACTCATAACTCGACTAATAGGAAAGATAGAATGTTCTAGTCTTCACCAATCGATAGAGGGAACAATTTTACATATTTTAGTGAATTTTGAGTCCATATTTCCAAGGATTATGGGAGTTAGAAAAAATCAATTTGTATCGCAAAATATTTCCATAGCTACCCCCTTTGTTCTAAATTTTCGACAAAAAAATTATAAAAAATGCTAAAAATTCGTAAAGAGGGGTTTTCTGGCCAAAAAATCGACTGGCACAATCAGTTTTGTGATAAAATCATTATTTCGCCTTCAAATAGTCATGAAATTTTCGAAAATCCACTTTTCGAAACAAAAAATACTCATAACTCGACTAATAGGAAAGATAGAACGTTCTAGTCTTCACCAATCGATAGAGGGAACAATTTTACATATTTCAGTGAATTTTGAGTCCATATTCCCAAGTATTATGTGAGTTAGAAAAAATCAATTTGTATCGCAGAATATTTCCATAGCTACCCCCTTTGTTCTAAATTTTCGACAAAAAAATTATAAAAAATGCTAAAAATTCGTGAAGAGGGGTTTTTTTGGCCAAAAAATCGACTGTCACAATCAGTTTTGTGATAAAATCATTATTTCGCCTTCAAATAGAGTCATGAAATTTTCGAAAATCCACTTTTCAAAACAAAAAATACTAATAACTCGACAAATAGGAAAGATAGAACGTTCTAGTCTTCACCAATCGATAGAGGGGACAATTTTACATATTTTAGTGAATTTTGAGTCCATATTTCCAAGGATTATGGGAGTTAGAAAAAATCAATTTGTATCGCAAAATATTTCCATAGCTACCGCCTATGTTCTAAATTTTCGACAAAAAAATTATAAAAAATGCTACAAATTCGTAAAGAGGGGTTTTTTTGGCCAAAAAATCGACTGGCACAATCAGTTTTGTGATAAAATCATTATTTCGCCTGCAAATAGAGTCATGAAATTTTCGAAAATCCACTTTTCAAAACAAAAAATACTCATAACTCGACTAATAGGAAAGATAGAACGTTCTAGTCTTCACCAATCGATAGAGGGAACAATTTTACATATTTTAGTGAATTTTGAGTCCATATTTCCAAGTATTATGTGAGTTAGAAAAAATCAATTTGTATCGCAAAATATTTTCTAAATTTTCGACAAAAAAATTATAAAAAATGCTAAAAATTCGTAAAGAGGGGTTTTTTGGGCCGGAAAATCGACTGGCATAATCAGTTTCATGATAAAATCATTATTTCGCCTTCAAATAGAGTCATGAAATTTTCGAAAATCCACTTTTCGAAACAAAAAATACTCATAACTCGACAAATAGGAAAGATAGAACGTTCTAGTCTTCACCAATCGATAGAGGGGACGATTTTACATATTTTAGTGAATTTTGAGTCCATATTTCCGAGGATTATGGGAGTTAGAAAGAATCAATTTGTATCGCAAAATATTTCCATAGCTACCCCCTTTGTTCTAAATTTTCGACAAAAAAATTATAAAAAATGCTAAAAATTCGTAAAGAGGGGTTTTTTGGCCAAAAAATCGACTGGCACAATCAGTTTTGTGATAAAATCATTATTTCGCCTTCAAATAGAGTCATGAAATTTTCGAAAATCCACTTTTCAAAACAAAAAATACTCATAACTCGACTAATAGGAAAGATAGAACGTTCTAGTCTTCACCAATCGATAGAGGGAACAATTTTACATATTTTAGTGAATTTTGAGTCCATATTTCCAAGTATTATGTGAGTTAGAAAAAATCAATTTGTATCGCAAAATATTTCCCTTTGTTCTAAATTTTCGACAAAAAAATTATAAAAAATGCTAAAAATTCGTAAAGAGGGGTTTTTTGGCCAAAAAATCGACTGGCACAATCAGTTTTGTGATAAAATCATTATTTCGCCTTCAAATAGAGTCATGAAATTTTCGAAAATCCACTTTTCAAAACAAAAAATACTCATAACTCGACAAATAGGAAAGATAGAACGTTCTAGTCTTCACCAATCGATAGAGGGGACGATTTTACATATTTTAGTGAATTTTGAGTCCATATTTCCGAGGATTATGGGAGTTAGAAAAAATCAATTTGTATCGCAAAATATTTCCATAGCTACCGCCTATGTTCTAAATTTTCGACAAAAAAATTATAAAAAATGCTAAAAATTCGTAAAGAGGGGTTTTTCTGGCCAAAAAATAGAGGGAACAATTTTACATATTTTAGTGAATTTTGAGTCCATATTTCCAAGGATTATGGGAGTTAGAAAAAATCAATTTGTATCGCAAAATATTTCCATAGCTACCCCCTTTGTTCTAAATTTTCGACAAAAAAATTATAAAAAATGCTTAAAATTCGTAAAGAGGGGTTTTTTGGCCAAAAAATCGACTGGCACAATCAGTTTTGTGATAAAATCATTATTTCGCCTTCAAATAGTCATGAAATTTTCGAAAATCCACTTTTCGAAACAAAAAATACTCATAACTCGACTAATAGGAAAGATAGAACGTTCTAGTCTTCACCAATCGATAGAGGGAACAATTTTACATATTTTAGTGAATTTTGAGTCCATATTTCCAAGTATTATGTGAGTTAGAAAAAATCAATTTGTATCGCAAAATATTTCCCTTTGTTCTAAATTTTCGACAAAAAAATTATAAAAAATGCTAAAAATTCGTAAAGAGGGGTTTTTTTGGCCAAAAAATCGACTGTCACAATCAGTTTTGTGATAAAATCATTATTTCGCCTTCAAATAGAGTCATGAAATTTTCGAAAATCCACTTTTCAAAACAAAAAATACTAATAACTCGACAAATAGGAAAGATAGAACGTTCTAGTCTTCACCAATCGATAGAGGGGACAATTTTACATATTTTAGTGAATTTTGAGTCCATATTTCCAAGGATTATGGGAGTTAGAAAAAATCAATTTGTATCGCAAAATATTTCCATAGCTACCGCCTATGTTCTAAATTTTCGACAAAAAAATTATAAAAAATGCTACAAATTCGTAAAGAGGGGTTTTTTTGGCCAAAAAATCGACTGGCACAATCAGTTTTGTGATAAAATCATTATTTCGCCTGCAAATAGAGTCATGAAATTTTCGAAAATCCACTTTTCAAAACAAAAAATACTCATAACTCGACTAATAGGAAAGATAGAACGTTCTAGTCTTCACCAATCGATAGAGGGAACAATTTTACATATTTTAGTGAATTTTGAGTCCATATTTCCAAGTATTATGTGAGTTAGAAAAAATCAATTTGTATCGCAAAATATTTTCTAAATTTTCGACAAAAAAATTATAAAAAATGCTAAAAATTCGTAAAGAGGGGTTTTTTGGGCCGGAAAATCGACTGGCATAATCAGTTTCATGATAAAATCATTATTTCGCCTTCAAATAGAGTCATGAAATTTTCGAAAATCCACTTTTCGAAACAAAAAATACTCATAACTCGACAAATAGGAAAGATAGAACGTTCTAGTCTTCACCAATCGATAGAGGGGACGATTTTACATATTTTAGTGAATTTTGAGTCCATATTTCCGAGGATTATGGGAGTTAGAAAGAATCAATTTGTATCGCAAAATATTTCCATAGCTACCCCCTTTGTTCTAAATTTTCGACAAAAAAATTATAAAAA